>JAPSGF010000016.1:2383384-2565752 GCA_035772895.1 Perdix hodgsoniae
CCAGAGGAACACACAATCACTAATGCATGCTCTCAATTGATTTAGACAGCTCGTTTTCCCCCTGCTTTCAAAGGTAATGTCAAAATGCTCTTCCCTGCGGGACTTCCCAGCTGCTCCCAGGTAGGGCAAAGGAAACTGGAGGAGAAGCTGCTCTGGCTGAAGTTGTACTGAAAATGAGTGGAACAGCCTTTGTGCCACTTAAAACACACTGGAGATGTCTGCTGTCTTCCTCAAACTGGTTGGAATACTGACATTTTTGTGAGGAAGGAAGTGCCGAGTTGGGCTGAAGATCGGGGTTTCTCTGCTCCTGTGTGATTTTCACTTTCCTTTGCAGCCTTCTTTTCTCTGAACTGAACAAGCCCAGCTCTCTCCCCTATGAAGACAGGCTGAGGGAACTGGGCTTGTTCAGCCTGGAGAAAAGAAGGCTGCGGGGTGACCTCATTGCAGCCTTTCAGTACCTAAAGGGAACCTACAAACAAGAGGGGAATCAACACTTTGAAAGGGTAGATAACTGCAGGACAAGGGGAAACAGTTTTCAGTTGAGGGAGGGAAGATTTAGGTTGGATGTCAGGGGGAAGTTATTTACTGTGAGAGTGGTGAGGTGCTGGAACAGGCTGCCCAGAGAGGCTGTGGATGCCCCGTCCCTGGAGGTGTTCAGGGCCATTGGATGGGGCTCTGGGCAGCCTGGTCTGGTATTAAATGGGGAGGTTGGTGGCCCTGCCTGTGGCAGGGGGTTGGAGATTCATGGTCCTTGAGGTCCCTTCCAACCAGGGCCATTCTGCGTGATTCTGTGATTCATTTTAATGCTTGTATGTGTGCACCCTGAAGAATCAGCAGCTTTCCTTTGTGCTTAGAAACAACTGCAGGCAGATGATGTGCGCAGTGCACCTGCAGCAATCCCCCTGTTTTTATTTGGGATTGCTGACTGGATTACACAACCAATGAAATCATCATGAAAACAGTGTGCTGCTGTGCTGGTCACCCTGTAGATCATAGAATCATAATCACAGAATGGCTTGGATTGGAAGGGACCTTAAAGCCCCTTCAGTTCCAACCCCCTGCCACGATCAGGGCTGCCACCCACCAAAGAAGGCTGCCCAGGGCCCCATCCAGCTTGGTGCTGAATGCTTCCAGGGATGGGGCATCCACAACCTCCCTGGGCAATCTGTTCCAGTGCCTCATTACCCTTTGAGTAAAGGATTTCTTCCTAACATCTAATCTAAATCTCCCTTCTTTTAGCTTAAAACCACTTCCCCTTGCCCATCTCCATCAGACTATGTAAAAAGTCAGTCTCCTTCCTATTTGTAAGCTCCCTTCAAGTACTGGATGGCTTCAATGACGTCTCCCTGTGCCGTCTCCAAGCTAAACAAGCTCGGTTCTCTCAACCTTTCTTCATTGGAGGGGTGCTCCAACCCTGTGATCACCTTTGTGACCCTCCTTGTACCCACTCCAACAGCTCCACATCTTTCTTACGCTGGGGCCCCAGACCTAGATGCAGTACACAAAATGGAGACTCATGAGAGCAGAGAGGGGCAATCTCCCTGCTGGAGGGACTTCCCTCTCCCTGCTGGCCACCCTTCTTTTGATGCAACACAGGATACATTTGGCCTTCCGGGACAGTGCTGGCTCACATCAAGCTTCTTGTCCACCAGAACCCCAAGTCCCTTCCCACAGGATAATATGGAATGGATGCAGACCAGCACTCGTGCATTACCGCCAGAACATGTGGGCAGTGCTGAAGTTAGGGGTGGAACAACAAGAACAGGGCTTTGGCCTTCTTGATGGACATTTCTGCTGTTGCGGCTCTCTGAGCCACGTGAAATATGCCAGCTCCATAACTAGCAGAGATGGCCCGAAATGCTAATTTTGGTATTTTCCTCCAAATAAATCTTCAGCAGTCATTAGATCTGCCACTTGCTGTGTGGTATCCAAGTGTTGTGCCGATGCTTTTAAAAACAAATGGAGAATGAAGAAATAAAGTGGCACCCAGAGAATTCTTTTGCAATAGATATACGTTATGGTCCACTGCTTGTTTTGTACTTTAAATGTCACAGCTGATCTGTACAGCTTGGGTTCGATTAAAAGAAAGACCAGGATGAAAAATCGAGAGAAAGTTGCAGTGTTTGTCCTCTACCTTTTGTGGGTGAAAAAAAAAAAGGAAGAAAGGGAGTGAAGGGAAGAAGTGGCACAAAGATGATTGCTGGCATCCTGCTGAGGTGTTCTGCTGTCCTTCACTGTCCTAACAGCAGGGCTATTGCCACTAGTCCGTAATTGGGTGCCAGGACATATGAGATCAAGGGATCCATATGTGATTGCTACTTTCTACTTTGGTGAATGCCAGCGGAACAGTCAGGACAACAGTTGAAATATCTAAATCATGCACCAGCTGCCAGAAAGTCACCTCATGTTTTAATGTAAAGAAGTTTTTCTTTGTGCAAAGCATGTGGAAAAGCAGCTAAGCAGTGGATGCACGCTGATGAGCAGATGGAGCTGAGGAACAGCAAAGGCCGAATACCCCGATCTGATAGAAATCCAATCCTCCCAGAAAAAAAAAAAAAAGTTGCAGGTTTTGGTTTATGTTTTCCCATGTTGTGCATCAATGAAACAAAAGAGATTAGTCTGTTGGGAAGGCAAGAAGGCTACTAGGGAACTGAGGAGTGACAGTCTCACAGCATAAGAGACAAACTCTGCTCTCAGAGCACATAGGGCTTGCTCTCTCCCCATGTTGTGTTCCTCACTTACAAGTGAAAGCAACCTGGTTTGGAGGTGATGTCTGCATGTGCTATCTGCAAACCTTCTCTTGAGAGGGAGGTCAGCCTATGCTATGCGTACCTCAGAGTTTATCTGTGCACCTGTATGCTTCAGGCCTGGATGCAATGAGGGGCTGGCACTACCCTCTGAGATGGTAAGTTGTTTGCTCTTCCTGTCCCTTCAACTTGGAGCTTGATCTTTGCACAGATACCAGCAAGGAAACACTAGGAAGTGCCACTTCTCAGCTTTTACATCTCTACACTTGGATGCTGGTGAAACACCTTCCTTCCCAGCTCCCTTCCACATGGGGTACCAGCTGGCCTCGGGCAGAAAATCTGAGGAGCAGATACTTCTGGCCAGCAGGGAGAAATGAACTTGGCATTTTTGGAGCCCTTCTTGGAGCTCACTTCAAAGGCATATCAGGCTGCCCTGAAAAGGCCAGATAAAAAGGCCAGATAAAAAGCAGCCTTTCACTGACAGAAGTGGGCTGCTGCTGTAAGTCTCAGAGGTGGAGTCGAATCTCTCTGCGGGCGAATCTGCCTCTCTTTGTGCTGGAGGAGAAACTGCCCTCTAGTTATCTAAAAGCTTGCTGAGCATCGGGTCAGTGAGCAGGCTCCCTGTGGAGAGCGGTGCTGCTGGCTATGGCACTGCACCACCAGAAACTGGATCTCCGGAAGCTCAGGAATGGCTTAAAACAGAGGTGCCAACTGTCTTTGCCGGACTACACACTTTTGCTCCCAGAGCACACTTCTGGTTGCTTTTCACAATTGCCTTCCTCAACTGGATCTGACTGGAGAACAGCCTTTTCTTCCTGCAGTGAAGAGACTTCACTCCAGCTTACTAACTCTCTCCCCACAGAGGGATGCTGGGTGTTACCCGAACTCAGCCAACCCAAGAAACTGGCCTCCCGGTCCTGCTGCTGTAACTAATTTCTAGGCCACGTGTATTTGTCATCTGATGCTTAGGTCAGGACCCATGCTGGGCTCAGGAGAGAACTAGCTAGTATCAGATTTTAGCTGCCTGCTAAGTGGTGTGCACAGGGGAGTACAAAAGAGCAGAAATCACATCTAGAGACAATTCTCACCAGTGCTTAACAGCTACGGGGCTTGGTTTGGCTCCTAGAGAGCTGCAATCCCAGTGTGGCTTGGCTTGCTGGGCTGTGAACAAAACTTGCTGATGGCAGCTTATCTAATGCTGAATGGGATCCCCTGAGTAGACATCAGCAGGAGGGTTACGGGGGTCCTCCGCAGCATTCCCAGAAGTGGCTTTTGGTGGGATGCTACCCTTGTCTAGTAGGGTAACACTGCAACTGGGAATGTAAACGGGGAGACTGGTCCTCACATCTGAGCAGTAAGAAATTTGTTATCAAAATGGAGGACAAGAGGAGCGACTGCCACCCCCTTGGGCATTTTGAGGTGTACTTTCAGGAGCAACTTTTAACTACCTTTTCCCAAAGAGTCCTTGGGGGTAGCCTACATTCACCCATAGAAGTCTTCTCAGTGCAGAGGTCAGCAGTGATGAACAGATCTTAACGAAGCAACTTTAATGAAGCCCTGTGCCTTCTCTTCTAATGGGTCTGCTGATGCGTATCAAGTAAGAAGAGATTTGCTGTGTTTTCCTTAATGGTCCAGGAATTCTATTCTAACATAGAAGCTAGAAATGTCACTTTTGCTGTAAAGGAAAGAGGAATAGGCACACATGCCTGGAGGAGGAAGAAAACTTGCTGTGGGCCCTGGAACAGGAAGATTTGCCAACTTGCCTTTGATGCTGCCCAGCCCAGACCCGTGATCCAGCTTGGCTAGGCTTGTATTTGACTTCAGCAGATGCTGTTTATGGGCTTTGTAGAGGTGCACTGGGATAATCAGGATTTGTTTTCTGTTTGCTTGCTAATTTGAGACCCTGCTGTGAGATTTGGATGTTTCCGAGGATTCTATATTAGCCTTAATGATTAAAAAATTATTTCAATGCTTAGTGAAGAAGATGCATGATCTATCATTGCAGCCGCTTAGCAACAGGACTCATTAGGACATGTATTAGTGCAGAAAGATAGCCTTGCCCCCATGTCCTCTTGAAATGACTATCTGCTCATCTAAGCAAGATAAAGGTCTTTGCTGGCCTCCTCTGAGGCCAGAGGATAAAGCACTCAACTGTGAAACAAGATTTCTCAGTTCTCTGTGTAGCACCTTCAGCTCTGTGCATGTATGTGGTTATGGGCAAATCATTTCACCTGTTTCAGTGCCTCAGTTTCCCCACAGGTAAGATAGGCACAACAACAACATTTAAGTACATTGGAAAAACAAATTTGAAGTGCCAAAGGTCACTACAAACAGAACAAAGCAAAGCAAAGCAAAACAAAACAAACACAAAACAAAAACCCTTGCAGTGAATGAAAAGTCTTTAAGCCCGTAGGGCTGCAGCTTATACTGACCACACAGTATGTGTAATGCTCCTTCCTGACACGTAATGTGGTTAGCTAATTGCTGGGAGAACGAAGATGTTCTCCTAGCCTCTCAACACCTGACAGTAGCCATGTCGAGGTGTTAAAATCTTGTTATCTGGCTCAAAAAAGAAAACAATTTTAGGCAAAGCCTGGCAATTTTTTTTTCTGGTCATTCTTCAAGGAGCAAAGAGGGCCTTGGGCTGTAAGATGACAGGAACACTGGTAAAAGTTCTCTTTGAGAGTATTTGGTGCTTTTTATCTCCAGTCTTTCATTGATACTCTGAGGCAGCACCACACTCCTTATGAGGAGGGAGAAGTGGGTATAAAGGGAGTCACCTTGGTCCAAGGTGTAAGAGCTGAGGTGCCCTTGGGCTTGTGGTTGGGCCACTGAACTTCATACCTGACAGCAAGCAAGAGGCACGGTCAGAGCATTAGAGCCCTCTGTGAGAAGATTGCCTATTTTGCTTTTTTGCGTGTGTGATCCTGCTTTAAAGTTGCAGGAATGTGGCAGCACAGCATTGGCGCTCTGATTTGTTAATTCCATCTCATCCCACCAGCCCATAAAACAAAAGCATCTGTGTTTGTTCACGAGGAGCACATGAAGGGCCTCATTCATGTCCGAGGTGGAGAGGGAAGCTGGCAGATAGAGGCAAGCCATCGGTGCCTCCTTTCTTTTCACCTTTGTGTGGGTTTGGGCTGGGGGCAGGGTGCTGGGAGGTGGAAGGCAGCAGGAGGGAGAAAGTGAAGGTCACCTTCATGGTATCCATGGACTGCTTGTGGCAAGAGGGGCCCAAGTAGCGCGCAAAGCCTCTCAGTAAGGCCTGCATTCCCACAGCGCAGGGAGGATCGGGTGGTTGGATTCACTGCTGCCACTTGAGCTCAGCCAGCATTAGTGGCAGCCTTTACACAGGCTCACCCTCACGAACAGCATTGCTGCTGCTGTGGTCACAGCTGGGCCTTTAGGGAGCCAAGTAGTCACTCCTGCAGGGAGCCCAGCACTGCTGCCTAACGCACACTACGGACATAAGCAGAGAACAATACATCACATACAACAGCCATAGTAGAAATAGTCCCTTACCACTTTTTACAGCATGCTTTCAGTATGAGAAAGGATCAGCTTGAGACGAATATTAACTGTCCTACTGTATGGGCCATTGAGGGGGAGAGGAACCAGCAACCTCTGCTTGTGCTGGGCCAGGATGGGCTGTGCCATCTGAGTGAGAGGTGCCAGGGGAGATCTGTCCTGCAGGGAGCACCTTGCTTAGACCACTTATCTACCTCTGCCCTTATAGACAGCATCTTCTGGAGTCAGGCTGCAGCACTGCACTGAGAGCATCACTGCGGGGCATGCAGGGTCTGCGAGCTGCTGTCTGCTCCTTGGCTTTTCTTCCAAGCCCACCCACACCAGGACTGCCTGGGAGCAATCCTGCTTTGCTAGCAAAATGTGGTTCCCATGTGCCTTGTACTCCCACATGCAAACCCATCGTGAACTTGCAGAATGAAACAATGCTGCTGCTCTACAAGCCGTGTAACCAGAGCAGAGATTGTTCGACTGCTAACCCCATCCAAGTAATCCCAATGCTCTGCTTGGCAAGAGGCAGGCTGAAAAGGGAATAAATGTCCACGTTTTCGTTGCCAAGGGGTAACATCCAAAGAACAGGACAACACAGTTTTCTTTTGTAATGCAGCATTACTCATAAACTGGCACTGCACAAAGTTGCCAGGCTGCTGGCAGCCTCTTAAAAGCAACAGCAGCAGCAGGGGAAGCGGCAGCGTGAGCACCGCTGGACCAGCTCACATCTCATCAGAACTTAACCTGAACCCGCTCCAGCTGATGAAAAACAAACCTACTAAGAGCTAAGTGTCAACATGCAGGCAGGAAAACACATATTTTTTGCTTCTGCATAGAAATGAAAATAGGAAATGCTCTGGTAATCTTTGCTCAAGCATGTCCATCTCCTCTCGTCCTTTGTCTCTCATTGATCAGTGTTGTCTGTTTCAGAAGGCACAAGAAATCCTATGCCAGACAACTGTGAGAGGTTGAAGCCTGAAGATTTAGATCTATTTCAGATGGACTGTCCTACCCAATGATGAATGATCTATTATCCATCAAAATGTCTCTTCCTGAATCCTACACCCAGCATCTGCAGCACCTTGCAGCAGCGAAGTTCCGTAAGTCACCATGCACTGCAAGGGAAAACATATTTACCACCAAAATGCTACCTTTTGTATTTTCCTGACTGCAGTCCAGTTCCTCCAATAAAAAAAAGTAATGTAGAAAAGAAAACATTCTTCCTGTTTGACAGAGACAACTGCTTTGTTTTTCACCCCAGCGTCCCTCCTCATTTTCCTCCCTGAGCTAACTGGCCCCATCTTGAGGCATATCTCTGTGTGCATAAGGCACTTGCAGGAATACGTGCCCAGAGCAAAGACAAATGGCAAGGAAAAGCTGGGGCTATGAATCCCAGCTCTGTATCACATCCCTGGGAAATCATCCCTCCTAAGTAAAGTTAGTTCACATTTTATAAACTTGAGGAATTTGCAGAGTGAACTGCTTTTATCTTAGGGAGAAGGCTTTCAGCCTCCCATGCTGCAGAGCAGAGGAAGCCAACAAGGCAGCCGATTGAATGCATAAGAACATGGGCAAAGCAGACAAATGTGAGCTCTTAAGGGAAGACCTGTGGGAGCACTAATGTCACTTGAGAGGGAGCTGGAAGAGACTTCTCAGTGCTCTTAATTACAAGCCTGCACAGCTTAAAGCAGCGTGAAAGGATAAAGTAGAGAGTTCTTTATGAAGTCGCCAACCACAGGTTGGAGAGCAATTTGGAGGCACATTGCAGCCTGGAGAGATGGGTTGGGACTGAGAAGAGCAGGTGATGTTAGCCAGAGGTCTCCTCTGCATGCCATATTTCATATTCTGTTACACCAGCAGCAGGTTTTAAACCGCAGTCCCGTTAGGCTGAGCTTTGCTTCTCAGAGAGGCAGCCGTTCCAATCCAATCTAACCTGGGGCTATCTTGGCTCTGATGCTATTAGGTTGCTGTAAAGACGGGGTGGTCGTACTGACAAGCAGCTCGGCATGTAGTCAAAGCTTCTCCATCACATGTGCAGAGCACCTGGAGGTCTCCAGATAGGGAGCTGTGGGGTAAGCCTAACTCTGATCACCAGAGAGGCCAGGAGCACACGGGGCAGAGGGATGTGAGACTTCGCCAGGGCCCTGCAGTTGTGTTGGACCTGGTTTCCAATCTGGTCTATTAGAACCTTGTTAGAGTTCCTCTTTTATAAGGAACAGTTAAGTTTGAGGAGGAAGGGGACAAGTATCATCTTTCCTGCATGCACACTGCGGAATAATGACAGAGCTTTCCCAGGGCAATTCTGCATGCTCAGTAAAGGGCATCTTCGGAGCCTATCAAATCCATCCTCCCTCACAGGCACAGGAAGGCTTGCAGCTCTCTGTTCCTCTGTTCTTCCCCAGCAGAGATGTGCAGGATAGTGACCTTCATCAGGGACCGTGTTGGAAAAGAGGAAAGGAAAGCAGCCTGGGGGAAGGCTGGAGTGAATCCACTCTTAATCGGCACAGCTTTGCTCTCAGGCACTGAGGACAGACAGATTCTGGGGTCTGCCTCCAGCATGGCACAAGGCAAAGAAAAAGGGCACTGGGTACATGGGAGGCACAGCCTCGAGCTGTCCAGTGCTGCCTCAGATGCTCTGCTGGGAAGATGCCACAGAATAGCACTGAGTGCTGGTCATAGAGATGTTCCCAGCTCACAAAAAGCATGTGAATTTAAGGGCTGTATGCTCTAGAAGTATTCTTTCTTGCATACATTTAGCTACACTACAGCTCTGTACAGCTCCCTAGGCAACAGTCTTCCTAAATGACACTGTAACAAAACCCAAAGGTGCGGGAGCTTCACGCACTGAAAACCCTTCCCATTTGAGCAGGAGTCCCCATTCCAGCTGCTTTGCTTTCTATCCCACGTCTTATGTTTCTTGCAAGTCAGGCTGAGACCCTTCCCTGCGGCAGTGGCTGCATCTTAACTGCACTCTCTGCCAGCTGCTTGGACCACTGTGGAACTGCAAGGTTGCCTGAATGGTTTATCAATTATTACAATTATTATTACTATTACACCGCGCGTCCCTCCAGCTGATGGCTTCCAGGAAATGATGGAGCCAGTCCCGCAGACAGCTGTCCTGGTCCCACCCTGTGCTGCAGGGCAGAGTGGGAAGGGGCTGGGTAGCAGACAGCTGTGATGTGGGCTGCCACACACAGCCCCTGCCTGGCAACCTCTCTGCCACCTCAGCATCACCCCCAGCACTCACAGCAAGCCGTCTCCCTGCAGAGCAATGGCAGCCTCCCTGCTGCTGGAATCCCATCCTGCTGCTTTGTGCAGCCACCTCCCAACTCCTTCTGTGGTCCCCATTCCCAGCTTTGCCCAAGGCTCTCCCACAGGGGCAGATGGCACCAACCTCACCTTTCATTTTTTCCACCAGATGAGATTTGAAGCCCAACTCAGGCAGGTGACGAGAGTAGCTTGCACCCTGCTGTACTCCCTGCCTAAATGCCCGGTGCTCCTCTGCACACAGGATGCCAAAAGCACCTGCAGAGGCTGCATCATTTGCGCTCCACTACTTGCCGGTGGGGCTATGCGAGCTCCAAGTTGCAGCATGGCACTGACTGCCGGGCACTGCTGCTGTGCTAGGGGTGCTCGTATTGACCTGTGCCCCGCATCACCTATCCCGAATATGAATGGGAACTGCCCGTGCAGGCCTGCCAGAGGAGGTGCAGGGGGATCAGCTACTTCTCCTCACACCTGCTGGCTGAGGAGGGCTGCCTTTCCTCTCCCCGGAGCCGGAGCGACAGGACAATGTGGGAATAAAAAGCCACTTTCCAACTCACCCAACAGCACCCGCTCCAACTCTGCCCTCCATCAGCGCGTCCCCCGGCAGACACCCCTGCTATCCCGGCCCCACATCCCGCTCGAAGGCTCGGCGGAAGGAAGCAGAGACGCTCCCCAGCCTCACCGCCACCGCCGCTGCCGGTGCGCCGCTCGCTCCCATGGAGAATACCCCCGGTTCCTCCAGAGGATGCCCGAGGGAGGCGGGCGGCTGCGGGGACGCAACCCCTCGGAGGACCCCGACGCTCCCGGGACCGCAAGGTCACCCCCGTTCCCCGGCGCTGCCCGCAGCCCGCGGCGGGCGCTCACCTGGCGGTGGCGGTGGCGGGGCGGCAGCGCGGTACCGGGATGCCGCCGGCGAGCATCTCCCGCCGGCGGGCGAAGGAGCCGCGTCCGTCCGTCCGTCCACCTGTCCGTCCGTCCGTCCGTCCTGCCGCCGCGGCGGGCAGCGCGCCGGGACCGGCCCGACGGCGGCGGCGGATCTGCCGGGGCCGCCCTCCGACGGCGGCTACAGTAGCGGTGCGGTTACGCGCGGCGCGGAGCCGATTTAAGGCCACCCCGGCAGGGCGGGAGGGGCGGACGAACGGGGCGGCCCGCCGGCGGCTGCAGCATCCCGCCGCGCCACCTTAAGCGCGGAGCGGGGGACAGGGAGAGCGCGGAGGGGGCGGCGAGAGCGGCGCCGCGCAGCGGGAGCGGAGCGAGTCGGCGGCGGGAGAGCCGCGAGCGGCCCCGCCGTGGCGGAGCGGGGCTGCCGGCCTCGGTGCGGGGCGGGCTGCCATAAGGAGGAGCCTCGGTGCGAGCTTTGCGCCGGGCCCCGCGGCTGCGCTGGCACTCTGGGTGTCTCGATTTCCCCTGCGGCTCTGCCCTCTGTCCGGGGTTCGGGGCTGCCGCAGCCCCAGGGGGCTTCTGTTAGGATGCTGTGAGCGAAGGGCTTGAGGCTGTTGCCCGGGAGGCGCTCCTTGAGCAGAACAGGAGGGCTCCGTGTGCTCGGGTGAGCTGACAGGGCTGTGCTGAGCTCCTGGAGCAGGTGCTGCCGAAAACACCTTGGGAAGGGAAGCCAGTGACATTCTGCAGCCCGAATGACATTTACAGTGTGCGACACCGAGGTGAACCCCGTCTCCGCTCGCAGCTCTCCGCCTCCGTGGCTGCCACAGCACAGGGCCGCTCCTGCCTCCCCTGGCGTCCAGGGCTGCCCTCACACAGGTCTGGAGCCCACCCATGTCCTGCTGTGTGAAGACCCCACTTGTGCAATTTAGGCCCGGAGGAGCCCTGTGTGTTCAAGACTGCAATGCTTCGGGTTTAGGCAAACCCCTGATTGCTTTGTGTGGACACCATGACTCTGAAGCCTCTTGGGAGAGGTGGGTTCAGATTTGCTCCTGGGATCAATAGGACAAGATGGGATCCTAGGGTTCTTCCGTCGCCTCCTGGCTATGCACAGCCCTGCTGCCTGCGCTCCTGGCTCCCCCTGACATGCTGTGCTATCCCAGGCCATCTGTTTCTCTCCATACCCACGCTGAAAGCACACCATGATGTGGAAAACCCCTTGAAATCTCTGTCTTGGGAGCACAGCATCTGAGAGCTGAGATGGGACGCTGGTGGTCTCACCTGCCGAGCTCTGTTCCTATTTATTTGGCCTGATCCTGTGCTCACAGAGCCTGTTGAGCTGCCTTGTGCCCTGTCCCCAGGGATACCCATGCACCCGCACAGAACCCCTTTTCTTCCCAGTCCTGCGAGCTCAGTGAAGCAAAGGCAGGAGGTAGGGAGGGATCAGCATGTCTCCCCAGCCCCAAAGCTGCAGTGCTGCCTCTCTCCTCATTGTAAGCAGCCTCCATGGGCACGTGCAGAACAAGCAGTCCTCAATGCACAGCTCTCCAGCCTTTGAAGAGCCTGTGCTCCAGCAAAGCAGCCGGCAATTGCTGCCTTAAGAAAGCAGAAAAGCTGCTCTGCAAGCTCTGCAGTTTCATTTCTCTCCCCCTTGAAGCAACAGAGCTGTAGTCTAATCAAGCTATTTCTGCGACAAGCCAGGGAGGAAAGAAAGGGAGATTGTTAGTGTTATTGCTATTTTTAAATACTTTGCTGGCTCTTGAATAGGATGATGATGGGGGCTGCTTAAGGACCCAGACAGAGACAGATTGATGTGTGCCAAATGCATCTGTCATGCTTCAGATGGGAGGCAGTTCCTTTGGTAGCACAACTCCAAGGTGCAGCAAGGAGCTGTGGCGAGGATGGTGGTAGATTGGGATCTGAACATGAAGGCACACAGTCAGCACCTGAAGGCAGCATCCCCTCTGAACCACTGCGTGCTTTGGGTGGGAGCTCCATGTGCACCTGGAGGATGATGGGCAATCCCACATCCCATCCCTCTCAGAAAAGTTTTCCTAAAGGTAAACACCTATTTAGCTTTCAATCAATTTGTGAGCAGAGACTTGTATGCTGACTGTTGATTTCTGTAAGATAGCTTAAGAAAAAAAAAAAGAAAAAAAAGGCAGTCTCTACAGTCTCTATTAAAATGTCAGCCTTGAGAATAGTCTTGATGCCATTCTGCTAGTCTCATATCTGCTAGATTCAATAAGGCTCTTCCACAGAAGAAAGTAACTGCTTCTATATAGAAAAACACCCTGCTTCTTAAGTGAGCTACCTACTGAAAGCATGCTTGCTGCAGCCTTTGAAAGCTCTGCCTTGCAGCACCCATCTCACCGAGGACTCCTAACAGTGTACATGAATCACAAATCCAGAAGGATGCGAAGTTGCTTTCCACAACTGCTGTGCTGACAGTGATGTCAAGTCCTCCTTTCTCCAACGACCGATCGTGACACATCCTTTGTCTGTATCCATGGGGAGGCGGAGGGAGGCCAGAGGTGGAGAACAGAGGCCGGTTGTCACCCAGCTCCTTGGCTATATGAGAAAGTGGCTTCTGTTTCTGAGCTCTCTGCTCCGCGTCTTTCATCAACATCAAATTAAACAAGGCTTTCTTTTGTATGCTGGGAATGAATGGTCTGCATAAGGGTCAAATAGCACTGCCTGCAAAAGCTGAAACCTGTCTTGCACAGCATTGGTTTGTCCTGGAGGCACACAGTCTCCATCGGTTGGATGTGCCCCAAAGACAGGCTCCCTTCTGGCATCAGACGCTTGGGGGCAGAGTCCAACATTCAGGAAGGAAAGGATGCACATTAAGGTTGGATTGAGATTCTCTTCATGGTTGGGTGGCGTCCAAATGTGGGCAACTGCTCCAGTTCTGATTTTTGGTCTTTAAATGAGAGGCAGCCCTGAATTCCTCGAGATTGTCCAAGCTAGTTAAGAGATCTCACAAATACAGCAGAAGCTTTTGATCACCCTCTGCTACAACAGTATCTGCCTCCTGCTGCAGGTTGTGGGCATATGGAAAGATACACGCCATCCCTCTCTGCTACTCATTTGGTTTTAAATTCACCCAGTCTGGTGTCTGTGGTAATCCCTCCAGCTATGCCAACTGCTGAAGCTAGCTTTGCTATGTTGGGTAGCAGAGCTTGGGCAGAGCCTTCCCTCCACTGGAGGTCTCAATCTGCTGTGAGAGCACAATTTGTCACTGCAGACAAGTCAGTGGTGTTTAGCTTGCTTTGCAGCATGCTTTGCTTGAGCCCATGGAGCTGTCCCTCGACAAGAACAACCTCCACCAGACAAGTGAAGTCGTACTTAGATTTCTGCTTTGATATTTCTTCTTCAATGCATGTCACACATCACAGCTGCTTTCTGTAGATCTCCTGAGCACTGTTCTGACTGAGCACTGACTACAGCTGTGCTGAATGGCACTGAAAAAAATAAAAAAAATTGCATGCTAAAACATGCTATTTCCATGTAAAATCATCAGTGAGTAAATGTGTGATAAAACCAGGACTTGAGTAGGACAACAGGATGCTAATCAAAGGTTCTGTAGTAGTATGAAGAAGTCTTTGTGATTGCTGTATTGTGCTACACTAGCAACTGGAAGGGTCACTGTGCTGAGGTTTTTGCTCAAGGCATCTCAACCTTTAAGCTGTCACTTCTGAGTGCTTATAATACAGGGCCAGGTAGGTCATTTTTGCAATGCGAAACTCTCTTTTCAGCCTTAAAATAGAGCATTGCAAAGTGTTGCTGGGACAATGAGATGTAGAAATGTCAAAAGGGGGCTCAGAAAGCTTTTAGACTCCTGGGCAGTACTCTCCTTGCAATGTACTCGTGCACATGGATTGCCTGTAAGAGTAAGAAATCACACTCAACTCGAAATGGATGGACAACCTCTCTGTGCAAAGAAATGAGATAAGATCCTGAGCAATTATATGGAGTTCCCTTCCACTCTATCATCCTCCATCTGCTGACCTCATCTTTGCTCTGAAGGGGCCGCTCTGTGTAGGCGACTCAAACAGCAAGTCAGTTGTTGGGCTTTCTTGGCTCTCAGCACCCCACCCACACAGATCCTGCCAATAGTAATTACTGTGATGCCTTCAGAGCTCCTTCCAGTGAGAAATACCGGGAGAGAAATGATGGGTGGGTGTAACGTGGTATGTTGACACTGCACAAACCTCATATCCCCTCCTTCTTTTGGTCTCATCCACGATGAAAGGTCTCCTTGCTGTTTCCGTGCTTCCTGCATTAGGATCATGAATGTACAAATGCTGAGTCTGTGTCCATCCAGGGACAAGCGTGTGTACCTCTATCAGTGCTACTGAGCAAGTGACGTTGGTGTGAACTCCCCAAACGAGCCATGGTTCATCCTTCACCTGTCTTTGTAGATGTAATATTGTCAGGCAGGACTAATCTTGTCAAGAGAGGATTTCTAAATGCCATTGACCTAAGGAGAGCTGATAATAAAAGAAAGAGTGCACATCTAGTTTTCTAAGACTTGAATATACTGGGAAGTTGATTGAAACAGCAACGGAATAGCAGTTAGTGCTCTAGCTATGTTGTTTTAACTCTCTCATGTGCATAATCTATTCTGGAATAAGAGTAATTACTCCAAAGTAAAGAGAATTGCTTTTATTCTAGAACAGCATTTCCCTGAGGGTGAAATACACTAAGCAGAGGAAGAACTGATTTTTCCTGCCTCACCAAACTTTGGATGCAAAAAAAAAAAAAAAAAAATTGTTTTCTGATCCTCGTCATAATCAGATTCTTTTGCAGCTTTTCAGAGAGAATAAATCATAGAGGTCAGGAAGAGCTCCCTAGCAGCCTGCTGATCGGTGTTTGTTAGGGGTAGGGGATCCAAACCTGGGGTCCCTTGAATATCTGATTCACGGACAGTTATTCACCCAGATATCCTGCTCAGAGAGAAGTGTCCTGAAAGCTCTTCCCTGCTATAAATGCGTGTTCTGTCTCATGTTGCCTTGTAGAAAAGTGCTTGTCCTTGAGACAAGTTTCATCTTTGATAAGATCAGTTGGTATTTTCCAACAAAACACTGGCTTGTTAAAAAATTCATGACCAGCCTTAGTAGTATTAGCATAGATTTAATGGCATAATTATCTAACTATAGCTATGCTGGTCAGTTCCCTGAGGTACCAAAGCTCTAAGCTGTTTCTTTCTTTTTTTTTTTTCTTTCTTTTTTTTTTTTTTTGCATACGTGTGAGCTCAAATGATAACGCCAGTCAAGTAATCCTCTGCCCAAACGGCAGCACCCTTCCCGCAGATCCCCATGCTTGTGGTGCTCGGTAGCACCAGGGGATCCTGCTTATGCCCCTGCAGCATTCTCTTGCTCTCCCTTCCACTCTCCCCGTGCACACACTGCAATGTGGGACCCTCCCGAGGCTGCAGCACCACCTCTGATGTGCAGAACGCAGCCGCGCCAGGACCCTTACACCGCTTGCTCTCTGTCTGCAGCATTGCCAGCACCAGAGGCTGCTTACAGGCTGGTGACCTTGCACACTGAGCTCTCTTCCCTGACCACCAGCCCCAGCTCGCCTTTGCTCCCGCTGCCTCCTCCCGCTCCGTGGGCACGCTCTGAGCTTGCTGCAGCATCTGCTGCCCTCTCGTTCTGAGCCTCGCAGTGCGCACTGCTGCCCTCAGCTAACTGTCAGTATTTATCATGACATCCCATTAGCATGATCCCCGCTAATGACTGTGAAAGATGCATCCATTTCCATTTTCTGAAGGGCTTCTGCTGGCTGAAAGCCAGCCGCGGGGTGAGGCCGGGGAGGGTAGCGGGGTGACAAACCTTGGTAGAAGCAGAGCAAACAATGCACATCGTTACCAAGTTTACCTCTTTCTAAGGGCTTGGAAGCTGTCAGCATCCTTCACCCATTCTTTTCCAACGCCTTGTTGA
Source organism: Perdix hodgsoniae (assembly GCA_035772895.1). Lineage (NCBI taxonomy): Eukaryota > Metazoa > Chordata > Aves > Galliformes > Phasianidae > Perdix > Perdix hodgsoniae. Next base: position 2,399,742 of record JAPSGF010000016.1, read on the forward strand.
TCGGAGTCCTGTTGATGTCCCTTCTGTCTGGCTGAGCGGGTCTTCACCGCGCAGTAGCTGGGGGGTTGGTGAATGTTCTTGTCTGAGTGAGGGAGCTGGCCCATGGGAGATGTGGCAGCTCATTGGAAACTCTTCCATGACCCAATGCAACGCAGCCAGGTAACTTTCCTGACACCGAGTTGGAAATGCCATTTCTCTCTCCGACTTATGCCAGCTTGCCTCCCTGCCTCCTTAGCGGCCTTGCCCTTTAGCTATTGATGAATAGCAGTGTTCCCTTTTGAACATCTATTATCCCACAGATATAGATTTCACTTCTGTAATACTTGCTGTAAATTTGACCTTCTGGTCCTCTGACTGGTCTCATCATTTTTCTCTGATCTCTGGTTCCAGAAATTGCCAGAAGTGTACAAGCAAACAGCTGATGTAAACTCTTGCCAGAGTCAGATTGGTCCCTATCTTTTTCAGGCACCCAAAGCAATGAGGAACATTTTCAGCACATTTTTGTATTAAAACCTTCTGTTTAGTTGGTGCTTTCTCTCCCTAGGACCTATGCTGTTACCAGAAACATTTCACATATCTTCTGTTTGCTGAGTACGTGCTAATAATATTTTAGCCTTGACTTTTTAAAATGAGTCCCATCTGGACGTTTCTTGCTGAGGTTTCCAATCTCTCTTGCTCTGTTCCTTGTTTGCTTTGGTCTTCATTATTTCATCCCCAAGGATGCAAGAAATGGTTCTGTGCTGCTCCTTTGATGTCTATCCTTGTCTTCACTTTTTCTACACTCTCCTTTTGCATTTTAATTCATTGAGACATTCCTTGCTTATCCAAGCAGGCCTTATGCTGAAATACTCAGTCCACAATGAGCAAATCTGCCGTGTTCGTGCAGCTCTGTGCAGTCAAGGAGCTGCTTTGTGCAGGGCTGAGCTCCTCTCCCATCTCTTCCTGGTGATCATCAGTGCTGTAGCATGCTGCTTCCCATCTCCTGCCAACTGAGAACCCTATTGTCTGCTGTCACTGAGCAGGAGGAAGGGTTTTCTGAGGCACAGTGGCAAACAAACTCAACCCAAACAAACCACAAAGCAAACCCTAAAACAAGGAACAAAACGTAGAAAATGAGATGTTCAGATTCAGAATAAGGATAAAAAGAATAAATAGGCCTTACCAGTATGGTGTTTTACAGCTCTGTCTTGATTTTCACTGCTGATGAGTCAGGCGGGTGCTGTGCGTTATATGCTGTGACAGGGTGGTCTTGCTAAAAGCAAAATGGTGTGTGATGTGAGTGAGATATTCATGGTGCATTGGAAGCTGTCTTGTCTTGCTTGTCTAGCTGAGCTTTGTGTGAAACTGATACACTCTGATTATCTGTGATAATATGACCTGATGGCCAGAGGGAGCTCCATTACGCAGCACTCCAGCAGAAGAGCTCTGTGGGACTTGCTTGAATGCTTCTGAGAAGGCTGCAATGCTCTGATGGAAGACTATACTACTTCCAGGCTTTTCTCTTCCAAGTAAAACCATTTGAATGTCTTTTGGTCACCACCAGATGGATGAGTTGATAGAGAGGATAAGTAAGAATATACTTCTTATGCTTATATTTCTTCCCTAAGGAAGGGAGGCAAATGGAGCTCAGGTGATTTTGTTTTACATCTCTTCTGGCTGGTGTGAGACTGCAGAGGATTCTGCAGGACCTTTTCCATTTGATGTGTTGTATGGCTGACAGCCTAAAGCTTCCCGGACTTCAGTCCAAAGCTAAACCCCAAACACTTTCACCGCAGTTTAGAGATAAGAGAGAGAGAAGCTTGTAGGGGAAAATCTCAGAAATAAGCAGGCAAGGCAGGCTGGCTGATAAAGCTCATTAGGCTGGCACTGAGGAAAAGCTTTGTTTTTGCTACCTGCAACTGAAGATAAAGTGCTTGGGCTGAGCTGGAGAGTGGAGTGTGAAGACTATGGGGTGGAGCAGTCAGAGGAGAATTTTTGGCACTGATTTACCATGACTGTGGGCTGAACAAAATCCCAGGAAGCTCGTAATGTACATCAGACACTCCCTTCTTTTCTATTTGTAAGTAGAAGCATAAAGGGTTTTGGGAAAGGAGGAGAGTGTGGCCAAAGAGATAGCTAGTGGCAAGCTGACAAGTTTGGCAAAGTGTTTGTACCTGCAGGGCAATGCAGGGTGTCAAAAGGTGCATTTCTCCCCACAAATACCCCTCCAAACCTCAGTGAAGAGAGAAAACAGCCCCGAGCATAGGATAGGGCAAGTTAGTTGGAAGTCAATTTAATTAGTTCTAAACAAAATAGCCAAATTGGGGCTGGCTGCTGGCCTTCTTCACCCGTACCTTCTCTGTGAAACATCCACTGGCTTGTTCTGAGATCCAGTACCTTGTGTGTCTGATGGGAAAATCAAAACTGAGTGCTCTCTGAAGTGGGAGCTATAGGGAAGGTGTTGAATTCCTACTTCCAATAAGCAAGAAAATTTTAGGGGTGGAAGGTTTTTAATGGAGATCTATTTCTGAGTTTTTGCTTATTACCGTGTCCCTCTGACCAATTTGCTGAATAAAGCCAAAAAGAAGGGAAGTAAATTAGATGGCAGAACGTCGATGCACCTTTGATGCAATGAAAGAAGCCCCGAGTCCAGAGCCAATATTGATAAGCTCTGATTTTAGGAGACCATTTATAGCACAAATGCATATGACCGAAATAGGGCCGGGAGCAGTAGCCAAAAGAGGCCTGTGAAGAACAGCATATTTTGTATTAGGAAGAAAATATGCCCTTGGGAGCCAGGGCACAGTGCTGTGTGGAGACTGCCTGGCAGCAACTCAGTTCTGCAGTGCCTTTGGGTCTCTGCTTGTTGCAGTGAGAGTCCAGCACTGCTTATACACACAGAAAGACAAGAATGCATATAGAACAAGGTGCCTTCGGATGGAAAACCAAGCAGGAAGCCAATGAAAAAGTGGTTAGCCGTGGGCAGGGTGTAATACATGCATGAGGGGAGCGTCCATTGATGTGAACTACACAGTGAGGGTGACAGTGATGACAGAAGGCTTTGGTTTCCCCAAAATTGCAGAGGTTCTCCTGGGAAAATGAAGGGTTAAGTGTGATGAGGGGAAGCTAATGGCCCAGGACTTCTGTGTGGCCAGGTGGGGAAATGCCAGGCCAGAAGTGAATAGAGGCAGAAAATATTTGTGTTGCTTTCATGAGGAAATGAGAACAACTGGGATGTTATTCCAATTTATGCTTGAGATAAGGCTGATCACTATTCCTCAGGAGAAAATAAATCCTCTGCTTCTATGAAGCCAGAGCTAACACTGGACTCTGCCAAACGCTATGCACACAGCTGAGGCATTGCTGTGTGTCACAGAGATACACAGAGAGGGGCCATACAGTGTCATTGTAATGAAAAGGCATTACTGGATGCTGGCTGAATCCCTCAGATTTCCCCTTCCCTTCGCTGATCTTCCCCTAAATGACTCAGGGAATGAGCGGCTGTGGAGAAAATGTCGACTCTCAGGCTGGCAGCCTTGATGCAAGTGGCCAAAGCAGCCAGGTCTGGATGACATTAATCCTTTCAATGAAAGATTGCTGCAATAAATCGGCTTAAGGGGTGGCGAGGTCTGATGCATGAAGACAGTTTAAAACAACTGAATATGTGTACTTTAGCTTGCCTGAACGATTCACACCTGCCAAGTGACACCCACACATTTCATTGTGCATGTCAGTCTACCCAAGCCCAGAAAGAAAAACTGTGATAATATTATTATTGTTGTTGTTGTTGTTATTGTTTGCTGATCCTCCTTATGTCCTTCTGTTTGTTTTTGGAGGTCACCTCCCTTTTCCCACTATCCTGAGATGGTCCCCATGCTGAGATATGGTGTTATCCAGCCAGGTAGAGTGATTTTGGGAAATGCCTAGAGGTCCATCATCCTAGGGCTTTTCAGGATACAACAAATGGAAACTTTAGTTTCAAGAAGTGGTGTGCAGAGACTACCTGCTTTCTTACAGCCCTGAGCTTCTGACACCAGAACTCCAGGGTGGTTACTTAATTTCTCTCCTAGCCTTGTGATCCCTGCCTGGCCTCATGTCCTGCAGCACTGATGTCTGACAGAACTGCACTGTGTCTGCAGTGCAAAGGACCCATCTTCCCCAACAGAGAGAAAAATTGCACAGTCATCTTCTTTGCTTGATCTGAGGTATGTGGGGAAGGATCTGACTCAGCATTTCGGGTTAGGCACTCCACCAAAACCGAAATAGCTTGGGATGAATGCTGAAGGGTGGTGCATTTGCAGGAATTTTAACCTGAGTGATACAGGAGCTGCATAAACATCATTCCCTGGGTCCCAGGCTGACCTCAGGTCAGGCTCCATCTCAAACAGGGCAGCTCTGAGAGGCCTGGCTGTAAGACAGGAGGGATGGTCCAGCAGCCTGGCTGAGCTCTCCATCAGTTAAACACAACTCTGCATTTGATTCTTCCCCAGAGACTTCATGCATCTGATTTAGAATCCTAAATAAGGTATCAAATATTAATGCAAAATATTACCTCTACCTTAGAGACTCACAAGCTGTTCTCACCAGCTTTTATTAAACAGGCTGGGCCTGCAGTTGCATTATTCTTCATACAAGAATGGATCGCATTTTCTATGTCAGGGCACTGCTGTTGTAGAGCTCTGAAAGAGAAAATAGGAGAGAAAACAGTAATGAGGCAAAGAGATGATGGAAGTGAGAGCTATACAGGGAATGGAAGGCTGGGGAGCAGGAGCTGGGGGAAGGATAAGAGAAAGGAATAAAGGTGTGTGATGATGGAGAGGAGAAAAGAGGCAAAAAGGCAGGAAAGGATGTAACGAAAGAAGAAAGCTTGTTTCTGATTCATAAGGCTAAAGCATAATTTCCAGGGACTGAGGAACTATTTCCAGGGAATGCAATAGGACTGCATGTGATTAATAATTAGCTGTAAAGCAGAATTTCATTTTTTTCCCCTTTAGCTTTTTCTGTTATTTTCAAACAGGCTGCCCATGGAGGTGGTGGAGTCACCATCCCTGGAAGTGTTCAAGTAATTTGTAGATGTGGCATTGAGTGACATGGTTTAGTGGGTGATGAATCGACGGTTGGATTTGATGATATTAGTGGTCTTTTCCAACCTTTATGCTTCTATGTTTCCTTTCCCTTCCCCTTGGCTCAGTGAGATGGCAGCCCATCTGTCCTGCAGGACCCAGCCCCAGTCCCTGCAGGAGCTGAGCTGCAGCATCTGCCTGCCAGGGTACATCAGTGCATGGCCTGTCCATGGTGGAGATTCCCCCAAATTTAGGCAATTCTCATCCTCCTGTGGTGTGTGCTATGCAGCCAATCTGACTTGATGACTGAAAAATTCACAAAACGTTTCTGAATGCTTTTGAATTAGAAGATGTGGCAGGACTCGGTGGCTGCATTTTGCTAGTCCTGCCTTGTATGAACACTTGTCCTGCTCACAGTGCTGTGCCATGGATGATCTTATGCTCACCTTTTGCAAATTTTTAGGGTTTGCTCCTCAAACCTTTACAGGCAATACGAACACAGAATCATAGAATAACCTGAGTTGGAAGGGTCCCATAAGGATTAGCTAGTCCGACTGCTGGCCCCACACAGCACCACCGAAACTCCAAACCCTGTGTCTGAGGGTGATATCCAAATGCTCCTTGAACTCTGTCAGCTTGGGGCCGTGCCCACTGTCCTGGTGAGCCTGTTCCATGCCCACCGCCCTCTGGTGCAGAACTGATATCCAATTCGAACCTCCCCTCTTCAAGCAGCTTCAAGCAGCAGCACAGTGTTAATTTTGATTTTCCAGGCTCCCCATCTGCTTCCACGGCAGCAGAAGGGACTGACGCCTTCACAGGTGGCAGGGCCAGACCCCCTCTTTACCTCTTGGAGATCACATTTTTACAGCACGGCTCATTTGACTGAGCAAACGCAAATGCAATTCCTGGCTCTGCAGAGCTCTGGCTGAAAGGAATCACAGTTTGATCAAGCAGCCTGACCTTTTGTGCTCTGCAGGTCTCGCACATTTGTATTCAGCTGCCACGGTAATGACAGGAGAGAACGTCTGCTTGATAAAAGCATCTCTCTTTTTCAAATGAGTATTTAGTCTTGATTTAAAGACAGCAGGGGATGGGACATCCGCATTTCACATCCATGACTGTTCCCTGGTTAACCTCCCACTCTGTTGGAATTCATGTCTCATCTCCCGTACGGATTTGTCCAGCTTCATCTTCCAGTCAGTGGGTCTTACTCCTTTTTCCCGCTAGATTAGAGAGCCCTTCAGCAACTGGCATTTTCTCCCCACGGAGGGACTTGCACAGTGCAGCCAAGTCACTTTTCAGCCGCCTTCTTTTTTTTTGACAAGATGAACAGACAAAGCTGAGAGTCCTATAGGCAGCTCTCCAAAAATCTGTATGTATTTTCTTCCCTCTTTGCTTTTCCAGCATCCTTTTAGATGCTTCAACAGAATTGAACATGTTCTTCTAGACAAATGTCTCACTAGGACTGTTACACAAACACACAATAACCTCTCAATTCTAGAGAAGTAAGAAACAATTTTCCTTGTACATTCAGGACTCTCATTACTCCCTTTCATCACGCAGCAGTACAAGATGATCATCTTTATCTGCCTTAACCACCACATCCTATTCAGTCAGTGTGTTCTGAGGCACTTTCAGTAGGAATGACTTGCAAGCTTTCTTCTTAACTTTGCACTGAACCACATAAAAATGCATTTTGTCTCAGTGCGTGCTTGCAATTGAATGCAATTCAGGGTCTGTGGCTGCCTTTTTCGTTATATTTACCACTCTGTCAAGCTTTATGTCTCAATAAACTTTACTGCCTGTGATTTTTTATTTACTTCCAGCCCATTAGGCATCGGGCCGAGTTCGGATGTGGGGCTGGATGAGAAGCAGTCCCTGCTGAAGAGTTGTTCTTACTGACAACTCTTTTCAGAGGTCTTGCAGCTGTTTGTTCTTAACTCATTTATGATGTGCTTCATGGATGTTGTAAATCATGACAGGTCTATTTTTTAATCAGAATATCATGCATTCCTCAGTGAACAGAAGTCTTTGTGGTTATTCGTATCAGCTAAGCTTGCGAATCCAAAAAAAATCACATCAGGTTTGACATGTTCTCTTGCAGTAAGAACACGTTGATTGGCACTAATTATATTTCTGCTCATTACTTTGTCAGTAACTGACATCTGGTTATCTGACCTACCACTACCTGGAACGAGCTGCTTTCAACTTTTGCTACATTAACACAGCACTAGTGTTCTCGCAGGCTTCTGAGATGTGTTTATTGTAGGCTATTGCGTGTAATCAATAGGTAGCACAGCACACTCCTTAGGGCTCTTGAATGCAAGCCTTACAGGCCGGGGAACATTAGAACTTCCAGCCTTAGAAGGTGATGTCTAAAATCCTCAGACATTAATAGTCTGGAAAGTAATTCTTCATCCCTTTATGGTGCTGCTTCTTTTTCAAAATAGAGACCAGAAGTACTTAAGCTGCTCTTCCTTTTTCAAGTATATATGTATATAAATATTTCCATTAGTTATAGACTCAAGCAACTGATTAAATTTATTTTGTCCCTAACACACTTAAATTTCTCTTTATAGTCCTCAGGTCTGCCAGTCCCCTGTTTTCAGCTTGTCTTTAGCTTCCTTTATCAAGTTTCTATGGTCATAACTTTTAACTTATATTGACTCACCTATTTCTTGATACAATTTAACTCATTACTGATGCATTCTTGTCAGCTTCTAATTGCTGCTTTGACTTTGCAGCTGAATGAGGATGACGAGCTCCCAGCCAAAGTATGCCTTCCACTGATAGCGAAGTCGTGCTTTTCTTTTTACCTAACAAACTTCCGTAAGACCTGCAAATTTTCATTCATCTTTCAGGCCTAATCTTCCCCAGTGTAATTTCTCTTGTATTTTCCTTCTACTGCTCAGAAATTAGGTCTTTGCAACCATCCTGTTTGCCCACATTTAATGCAGTCATCTCACACTCATTATCATCTGTAATTTCAGGAACCTTTAAACTCCATCAGCTCCAGCATATATCCTTAAATCAAAGCTCCTTAAAACAGCACTTTCATTTTTTTCCCTTCTGCAGAAGGTATGAAGAAGAGAGCAGTGCTTAAAGGAAAACTCATTTTCTTGTTTGATTTAGTGGTCTCAGATGCCTCTGTTCCAGTCTGACTCCAGGGGTTTATTAGGTAACACGTTAATCCACATGCATTCAACATCCTTTAATTCTGTATTATCAATATCTCTAAATCAAGTAATGATGTTTTTAATGCAGACAGCCACCTCCACTTCTTTCCTCCGTTCACTTATTCCCGAACTGATTAAAACCATTGATTTTAACAGTCTAGTCATGCAAATCATCCCATCAGCTTTCAGCCAAGAGCACTATTTCATGGTGGCCCTGTGTGGGGTGCGTGTTAGACACCGTGTAGGGTTAGAGTTTGGATTTGGCTTAGGGGTTAGGGTTTGGAGAAAGAGGAAGCGCAGACTCCCCTTGTGAGTGGGGTTCTGAAAGGGCTGCCAAAGGAATTTGTGGGCTTCCTTTTCCAGGAGCAGCTGAAACGCTTCTTCCCATCTCTGCTGCTGTGTCAGTACAGTGTATTTGTGATGAGCTGAACTTAATGTCACTTTTTTTTTTCCTTTTTTTTCCCTGCACTCTGTGGCTAGGGTCTTAGGGTGTGGAGTATGTGGTCTGATACCAAAACTGTATGTAGAGCTTCCTTGTCTTGCAGCAATGTGACAGGCTGCTCTTGGAGGTGGATTGCTCTTTTACCTACCATTACCATGAAAAAAACTGCATTCGAAATTGGCATCTGTCAAATCTGTCCCTCTTCAGCAAGCTCATGATATGGTATTTGTTGCCAAGAGAAAGCAACAAAAAAAGCAGTTTTTGCTTTTTGTCTTTACAGCTGTGGGGAGGTTTGTGGGAAATCCACGGGAAAGGTTTGTACTTCAACCTGAAGATGACGAAATAGAGTCTGGAGTGCAGCTGAGTCCATGCAACTGCTCAGGAGAGCAGAGAGTCTCTCAGCCTGTAGTCATAAGGAAAATCAGAACAGTTCCCTCCACGCTCCAGCTGAATGTCTATCTTGCCTGAGTTGCATTCCATCTATGTTAAATTTTGCAGGGTTCATTGAAACTGAGCATGCGGTGCAGGCCATGTTAGATGCGTAGTTGGCTAGCAGAATAATTGATGACATCTCTCATACTCCCAAGGGTTTTCCTGGGTTAGTGTGTTAATTCATACAGGCCAGGGCTTCAGAGGTACATGAGCAATTGTCCATCAGAACAGGATATCACTTCTGTAGCCTTCATGAGGCACTGGTCGCCAGGGCTGTTTGCTGAGCAGGGAACAGGCAGAAGAGAGAAAATACTTGCTGCGAAGTACATCAAATACCAAATAATCAACCTGAGATGAAAGCTCTTGCAATGCTGATAGACATATGTATATAGAGAGAGTGACAATATGGAGGAGGATGCTTTGAAACTCAAAATGAGATTACAGTTTTGGTATAATCCCTTGAAAAAATTCTTGGCTTTATAAAAAGAAGCAGTCCCACAGGTTCTGGGGTCTAACACCTCATTTTTTAGTCTTTGGTGAGAGGAGTTGACTCAGTGGACAAAAGGTTCCCAACGCACGGCAGAATCCTCCTGGGGCAGGCTGCAGGGGAGAGAGCTCATTGCTCCCACTTCTCAGTGTACCTCCAGCAACAGCCAGCAGGGAATAAACCAAAGGATCTAAACATTAAAAACAAACAAAAAACCCCCTAGCACAACAGGTTCCTCTGTCAGAAACTTGCACTGTTATCACTCAGTGCAACACCAGAGGTAGTTCTCACTGGCATTCAGTTGCCAAGTACCAGCACTTGTGTCACCCTGGGCTGAGGGAAATCTCAGGTGCCTGCTCCGATGCAAATCATTCAGGAGATGCTTGGTCACCCCTCAGCTGAGTCAAGCATTTAAAACAGAGTGCGTCAGGGGAAGGGACACATCAGCTGTTCCCTCAGCCTTTCGTACTGCTGCCTGCTTGATAAAAGAGAAGAGGAGCTTGGCTCCATCTGAACAGCATTAATCATGGCTGGATTGTCAGCAGTACTAGAGGCAACAAGGTTTAACAGTGGTGTGCCTGAAAAGAAACATATTTGTCAGAGAAGCTCAGGGCTCCCGTGGCAGTAGTAGGGGCTTCTGCAGTGAAACCCTGAGCTGCCAGGTGCTGCCAGGTTACTGCTCCCTTTCCTGGCCCCCAAAATCATGGGGTCATGATGTCCCAGGGAAGGCTATAGAAACACACACACACAAAAAAAACCATTGCATTGAATTGCAACATGGCTCGGTGGTGCATCTTGCAGAGAGTGACCTCAGGACACGGGTACCACCATTCACACTACCTGAGCTCTGCACAAAGCACAACCCTCCCCGGGCCTCCCCGTGCAACAGTGCTTCACGCCTGCAGGACTGACCTGTCAGGATTTATTCTGCCAGGCTCAGAGATAATATGACAAATTTGCATTTTCAGCTCGGTCGTGAAAATTGCCCCACTTCCTGCAGCATGTAGTGGCGCTTTGCTCTGTCAGGAGTGGCTCCATTTGTTTCAGCAGGACAGCTGAGGGAATAAGATATAATTCATTGTGAATAAAAAAAAAAAAACTCCAAACTGCAGATAACACTTTAGCAAACTAAGAGAAGTAAATTCTCCCATGGGTCAGATGTTCAGCCTACAGCAGGGAAAACCAGGAATATCATAGAATCACAGAGCGGTTTGGGCCGGAAAGGAGCCCACCTAGCCCTTATCCCCTGCTGTGAGCAGAGTTGCCACCCGCCAGACCAGGCTGCCCAGGGCCCTGTTCAGCCTGGCCTTGAGCACCCCCAGGGAATGTGACCAGATATTTGACTTGCAATGGGGCAAAATGCTGCAGGGTGTCATATCACACAGGCGTTGCTAATTAGCCAGCAGGAAAATTCTGTAGCTAGATGCGTAATTATTTAGGAATATAGGAATGCAAGAGCTCTCCAAGGTGACCCAGTGCATCTTCTGCTAACAGAAGCAGTTCTACCACAATGCTTCTAAACTGGTCAAGTGCCAGGTAGCAACGTGATTGCCCCTACCTCCCTTGGACTCCACATCGTGTGAGACCAAAGACTGATATGTTTGGAGGAATCATCTCACGGAGCCTTATGTGTCACAGGTCCTAAACTAGCTCTCCCTGACAATCAGGTCATTGAAAAACTGTGCTCCATCGCACTGCTAGATGGAAACAAGCAGGCAGAGGGAGGAGGAAGGGTGCAGACTTCTGTGCGTGTGGGTAGAAATGCTTATTAAAACCTAAGTTTGTGATGGCAGTGTTCATCTGTGATGGCTTGTGCTGACTAGTCAGTCTGAATCCTGAGTGGGTGCTTACTGTCTGTACATCTATCTGCAAACCACACAGGCTGTATTAATTGTCTATTATTATAATAACATATAATAAATCACTTCAAAAATGATCCAGGCTGGGGATTTTCAGTGTTTGAGTTAAAGGCAAGCATCCCAAGAAGTGCCAACTCTATTTCTCCTGTTCCATTTGCTGTGTGCTATATTCCCCTCTAATCTAACCATTCTTTTGTTTCTTCTTTAAGCTAATGGCTCTCATCCTTCTCAATCTTTCTTCATCGGCAGCCTCCCAAGCAGACAATCATTCATGTCACCGGTCTGTGAACTTCTTCCATTTCTACCATAACTGCTCTGTGGGCTGGTGACCAGGACCAAGCACGGTATTCTGAGTGAAAGCACATTATTGATTTATCGAATGGCTTTATATTTTCCGTAATCTCTTTCACACACACTTTCCTGCGACTGATGCCAGAAGAGTAAATGGAAAAAAAATGCATCTCAAATACACTGAAATGGAAAATCTCCAGTACAATCTCTTCTTTCCCCCTGGAAAAATAGCACGTCTGACATCACCTCTGTTGCAGAAAGTGCACATCCATCTTGGTTTTTCAGAGCTGAACTTTTGACTTTCAGGTTGACTTTCAAGAATGTTGGTGTTTATTGTGTTACTGCACATTTTCAAAGTACTTGTATCTTATTTATAGAGGCAGAATTCAGTTAGCTGAAAATGTGGATATCTTATATTGGGTTGAGATATGTTGAAGGTAAGGATGCTGAAGGACTTTTCTTTGCCAATAACCGTTTCTGTAGGTGGAATTTACCATTAAGCATCTGCTGCTGTTTTAACAAAGGATTCTTTTTTTTCTCACATAAAATATATGGGTCATCTGTAACATAATATCTTATAAATATGGTGGCATAAAATATATGTGCCAAAACTGAATTCCTGAAATTGGGCCTAGAATACATACCAAGGCACTTAGATCAGGTATTAGAAACCTCTTTTTCTCTGGGGTCTGTGTTTTGAGACCCTGTTTGTATGAGAAATAATCATTCCTATGCATATATCAGCCCTTGGAACGGATCAGTTCAGCAGGCTGGAGGTTTGTTATGCCCTAAAAATCACGCCATATCTTTTGGAAAAATAAAAAGCAAGAATTTATAGGAAGTCAAAAGTAGCTGATTCCAGCCACCTCCTGGTATGCTCTTCTCTGCCAGCTCCTGCCAGATCCCTAAACATTGCATTTAGACTTTAAGAAATGTTTAAGTAGATATGTATAAGAGCAGATATGTAAGTGTGGGGGGCAGGCTCCTTGTGCCCCTAAGACAACAGTGAAGGTACCCTCAAATGCATGGTAGGACTGGATGCTAGCAGCTTCCCTGCTGACTCTGAGGTTTTTCTGCTCTGTTAGGGACTTAAGGATGAAGCTTCTAGACATACAGACACTTAGATTCTATATGTCTTGGCATATGCCAGTGTAGATAAAAGAGCATACAGCCATGCGCTGAAGATGTCTGCTAAAGCCAATTGAGAAGAAATAAATGAAAAATATAGCTGTTGTCATTATAACCAAGTGTCTTCTAGGCAACAAGGATCATACTGACAGGAGACCAATCTCATGGAGTGCTGGATGAACAGGCAGCAAGATGACTTTGCATCCACCTTACCGCCAATCGCCCTCTCCAGTGCCCAATAGTACAGCTTCTCAGAGCACAGTCACATCACTTGGTTCACTAATCAATTCAGGGTTTAGTCATACTGAAAACAGGCAGCTGTGGGAATGATGACACTTAGACCTAATTTCCTTTTTTTGGCTACTGAACTTATTGCTACTGCGGGACAACAAACCCAATCCTGTAGTCCACGAAATGAACATTAAGGATTTGCAGAGCTTTACTGCTCACTTGTGGCATTATGCATTAGACATGTCTCCTGTACACAAAAATCTTCCCCAGATCCTTATATTACAATGTACTTGCAAATGCAAAATACCAACAATTAACACTGAGGGTATCTTTGGGGATAAGAACAGTCGTGCTTCTGAATGTAAACTGCTCACAGCACACATGTGATGTCAGGCCCCCTGTCAGAAAACAGCAGAGGTGATTAGCAGACATGGATCCACAACGTGATGTCTTAGGAGGTTAGGGCTCCATGCAAATACCTGCAGATCAAATAGCATCTCAGAAGGTCTGCCAGACACGTGGCATTTCATAGCGACACGGAGAGATGCTCAGTCTGTTATTTGATCTTACTTATGTTTATCAAGAAAGAAGCTGAACACAAAAGAATGAATTCCAGCAAATCCTGTCATGAGGCAGCAGGGTACTTATCCAGCAGAGGCACTCCTCTCTGAACAGCTCTTTTAGCTTCACATTCTCCTGCTATTATCAGATGCATAAAAGATGCGTGGAGGATCTGGTTCAGATCAGTAACCAGGAGGTTGATGGGTCATGTGCAGTGTCCATCCTTGGAGATTTTCAAGATCAGATGGGACAAAGCCCTGCGCAACCTGCTCTGACCTCACAGCTGACCCCATTTTGAGTAGGAGGTCGGACCAGACAATCTCCTGAGATTTTTTGGAAGAGCAATGTGCATTATCTTACAGCCTACAGCTTAATAAAAGCTACCTGACAGATCCCGTTGCCAGGATCCCAGATCAGTGCTCAGATGCCAGAATATCTTCAAAGTGCAGCATACTTTCTCAGCTGACTTAAGGCTTGCTGTTAGTTTGAATCTTTGCAGTGTACATTTTGAAAGTGTTTTGCAGTCAACGAAGCCAAGGCTCTAGAAGAATATCAACATGGGGTCCTTGGCTGCGATAGTCACAGGCAAAGAGGAGATGAAAACTGATGGATGGTAATTACAATCTCCCATCATTTTACCAAGACCATTAACCATTCATTAGGGCCAGCAAAATTAGGTCGCTGTCTTCCACGTGTGACTTTTCCTTGTAAATGTACAACTTTCATTTTTTTCCCAAAGTTTCCCACTCTCTTGACTTTCTTCCCTTTATGTGCGAACACTGAAGCATAATTTCTGTTTCATTTCATGTGGAACATCTTTCTTCAGTCATATCAAACAATTTCATTTCAGTTCAGTTCTAATGGAAAGGTGTTTGTTTGTTCTAATATCCTTCCTCAGCCCAAACAAACAAAATATTGGAGAATTAAGTGCTTTTTTATTTATTTTCTCTGAACAACCAAAGTCTCTAAGGGAACAAACTTTTCTCAGGAGCATCTGTTCCTTTAAAAATTCAGTTTTTGCCCAGAAACAAAGGAAAAGCAGGCCTGTGATGAACATATTAGCAGCTTACTCTAAACACTGTAATGAACGAAGTCCTCTGGAAGCAAAAATAACCAAATAGCCTTCTAAAGCTGCCTGTATTTTGTGTACTTGTACCAGATAGCTGCCTATGTTGGCTTTTCATGGACTGGTGAAATTAGCATGCTCCCAGTCCTCCATGAGATACTCTCCCATCTTCAGCTTAGGGCTCCTGTGCACTTGAAACTGCAATACCATGGTAGGACTCCCTCTGTGAATGGCTGCCATGCATATGGGGACTATGTATATTCAGAAATCAGGTTAACTGCCTACAATAGTGCCCTGCACTGCCTTTGTTAAGCTGATTGTCGCTGAAAGATGTCAGCCTGACAGTTACTGAGACTGAAAGCCTCTTCATCTTCTACAGGGTAGATGACACCCAGGCTGGGTGGTGACAGTAACAGGTCTGGCTGACAGCCCCAGCTGAAGCCAGGTAGCCAACCAGGTCCGGGATCCACCAGGAGGAGCAGCAGAGACATTGCTAGGCACAGGTCTGCAGACAGAACTTTCTGCAGTGCAGAAATAGCCCTCCAGAAATACAATCCTCTGAGTCAGGGCAGGGCTGAACACAGGTACACAGGCAGCACAGACCTGGAGTTGTATTTAAGCTCAGGTCAGGGCTAACAGGCAGAGGGTGCGTGTGGATGGAGGGCCCTGGGTGAGCTGGATGGAGTAATTAAGGTCTGTGAATGCCCTCTGGGCCTGGGAGATAGAAGGTCATCAGTATGGGAAGAACTGTTAAGCAAAGAATATGAGTGCAGAATCACAGAGAGCTGGCTCCAATCACTGTGAACCAGTGCCTTCGGGCAAGTGGGAAGTGGTTACCTCACTTATTATTATCATTATTATTATTATTTTTTTAAAGAGCAGAAAACTTTTAAATCTGTGCTGCAGTACATGGGCACAAAGAACACACGTCGTTCAGCCAAACAGCTCTGAATTCAGCAGAGGGGACCGAGGTATATTAGGGGGATACTGAGAGCAAGGGGAGGTGAGGAGGTAACCTGTGCAAAAGAGCAGAGTGTGTAGGGATAACCAGCAGGTGAAAACTACTGTAGAGAACAGTTGTCATGTGTCAAGGTCCCAAGGGAACACCAGCTGGGGTCAGAAAGGCATTCCTATCTAATTATACATGAAAACATGGCGTGCATTGTCAGCAATTATATGGCATCTTAGAACAAATCTTTTTGATCATCCTTAGGGAGAGGATGCCATGACAGATGATGAATAGAGCTGCCCTAGCACACAAACTTCCACTATTCCCCAGGCTCTTTGGGATTTGCCAAGCACCATGCCCCAGGGAGAATAAGCTTGCTGGAGCCCTTTCCCAGCGGAATGTTTTGGGGATGTAAGGTGTGAAGAAGATAAGGCAGCAGTGGGAACAACAATCAGGAGGATCTTTATTTATCTCTGGAAACGTTAATGTTAAATTCTGTGGGCCAGCCCCTGGAGAAACGTGGCATACCGCTGTCTCCTAGCACACCCTGCACACACTTTGTGTGTTGTTTGCACTTGAGAAGGAGACTTAACCAGCAGATGCTACAGAAAAGGGAATTGCTGAATGTTTATTCACGTTCCACACAGCTGCTCAGCTCCGTTCCTCCCCCCTCTCTTTTGTCTCTTATTCATGAGCACTGTTGTGAATGGAGTTCTGCCTGGCGTGTAGGATTTGGGACACAGCTGTGGCAGCATGATTTTGAGCACGGAGAAGGAGAAATCCTGTCATTAAAACGACTCTGATACGCAGCTCAGGAGCAGGAAGGCACAGAGCATTGCTGTGCGAGGCACCCACTTACACACTGAACAGAGAGGGGAGAGAGCTGCAGACACATCCCACGGATTGAAATTTATTTGCCTGAACCATTCATGAAATAATTACTAAGAGCAACAAAAAGCAAAGTCTGTTTGCTAATGATTCACAAGCTAGATAAAGGGCTGAATTAGTCAGATAATTTATTTGTAATAATAATCTAGCCAGCTGTAATTAGAAAGCTGGATGGAGTGATCTAGAAAGAGAATGGAAGCATTCCCAACAGCACACAACCTTCCAGACAGTACTGGTATTTTTTAACAGCAGCATTTCCAAAAGGCTGTAAATCTGCCAGGCTTTGTGCAGGATAGATCTGGTGGAGGCCCAGGAACCAGGATGTTTTTTATTTTGGTGTAGGGATCCTTTCCTTTCTTGGCCTTGGTCCGTTTGAGCAGCTGGTGCTATTCCCAGCGGCTTTTGGGTGTAGATCAAAGTGTTGCTGAAATCACTTTCAAGTTAAGCAGAGAACATTTGGAATTAAATCAGCTTCATTTTAAGGGAGTTAAAAATTTTCTGGTGAGAAAAAAAGTTTTTTGAAGTAAGTAGCTAATTATGTTCCTTGAAAATTTCCCCAACTGTAGTTGAAGTCTTCTGTCCAACTTTTCAACCACGCAGGCTGAGACAAGGATGTCCCTTGGGCGAAATACCCTCCTCTGGAAAGCCCATGATGAGCATCTGCCCAGAGAATTGTGGACACCCCATTCCTGGAGGCATTCAAGGCCAGGTTGGATGGGGCCCTGGGCAGCATGGTCTGATGGCTGGCAACCCTGCCCACAGCACGAGGTTGGAGCTGGATGAGTTTCAAGGTCCCTACCAGTCCAAGCCATTCTATGATGATTTACATTTGTGGGTGTGATGGATCCCATCACTGCTCATTTATCTTGCCAGATAGGTGAGCTCTTTTTCTGCTAGCTGGCCTGGCCCTGCCATCAGCAGTGGTGGTGGGCAATTCTGCCTTGTCTTAGGCCTTACTATTTCTTATCTGAGCAGGGAGCACAAAGCACTTTGCTCAGAGCAGGAGACAGGGAAGAGGGACCACACGCAAGAAAGAAACTCTTGCTGGTGTCATGATACCATGGAGATGAGGAGTAACCCATCCATTACGCAGAGCATTGCCTCATCACAATATCTTCATCACAGAGCCATCAAACCATTTGTTGTGGACCTCCCTCTGAGCGCACACCTTCAGCACATATGCAAGCTAATAGCCATGAAGATGTTGGGGCAGTCCCTTTGGATGTCATCTGCCTCCCCATGGCCACTGAGGAGCTCAGCTCGTCTCAGCTTGGTGAGCTGTGTGACTGGAAGCTGGAGCCTCCTCTGTCAGAGGTGAAATCCTCTGGAAGGAAGACAAGCACGGGCTGACCCAAACATCAGCAGTTGTGTCAGGCTCACCTCAGTTGGTCTGCAGTTTAATCATCTCTGTCTGTTTTTTCTGGCTTGCTCTGAAGCCCTTGGAACAACACTCAGCAGGGCCTTTCCTTGGAGCTACAGTGAAATGTTAAAGGGACCGTTGCAGCTCTCTGCTGCACAGTGCAGCAACGAGAGAAGATAATATGCTAACTGTGCTACACATTCTCTAACAAAGGACTCTCATAAGCATTCTCCCTCTAAACTATGCTGAGTCTTGTGTCCCAGCAGGACAGGAGACAAAACTCCCTTTCATACCCCTGGGATGCCACAGCACAAGCCAACCTCCTCCTGACCCACATGTTGCCAGAGGGAGTTCTATTCTGCAGCTAGGGACCCAGGGTAAAAGCTTCATATATTTAAAAGGACCTCATGTGGAGAGTGGATATGCCTATTTCTGAACAATTATGAAAATAGATGTAATCATTTTGAGGATATCAGAGATTGCTCTTCTGAGGTATATCTGGGAGCCACAGGGGACTTTTTTATCACTCCCAGGTGCAAAGTCAGTAACATCCAAAGTGAAGCATGTCTCTTAGATATTGAAAAACAACTGTTCACTGCCAACTATATACAGGCCTCTAGGGATGGACTTGAGAAAGAGGTGAATGGGAAGAGTTTGCAGGGGGTCAAAGACTGTGAATCATCAGTTTTGTGACCATGTGTAAGACCACACTAAGAAGTCTGGCTAGACTCCTGTTAAGACTTGGGAAGTAATTCCTCAAAACTAGTGTTGGTATGAACTCAGCTCAACAGCAGACACCATGATTCAAACCTTTGTGGATCATGTGAGTAGAGTCTAAGAGGAAGGTACCAGGAAAGTTCCAAGGTCAAGAAAACATGATCGGTGAGAAAAGGTAGAAAGAATTAAGCTAGTTTTATATCACAGAATTGTAGGGGTTGGAAGGGACCTCTGGAAATACTCTAGTTCAAATTCCTGCTAAAGCAGGGGGAGAGTGGTATCTCCTACAGGAGATTACACAGAAGAGTGTCTTGAATATCTCCAGAGAAGGAGGTTCCATAACCTCTCTGGACAGCATTTTCCAGTGCTTTGTTGCTCTCAAAGTAAAGCTGTTTTTCCTCATGTTCTAATGGAACTGCCTATGTTTCAGCTTCTGCCTGTTGCCCCTTGTTCTGCTTCTGGGTGCCACTGAGAAGAGCCTGGTCCCATCCTCTTGACACTCACCCTTTAGGTATTTATAAGCAATGAATAGATCTCCACTCTCAGGATGAACAGTCCCTCTCTCAGCCTTTTCTCGTATGGGAGATGCTGCAGGCCCCTCGTCATCTTTGCAACCCTCTGCTGGACTCTCTCCAGAAATTCCTTGCCTTTCCTGAACTGCGATCCCCAGAACTGGACATGGTACTCCTTATGTAGTGTCACCAAGGCAAGAGGGAGAGGATCACCTCCCTTGATCTACTGACCACCATGGGATACCACTGCTGGCTCCTGGCCAACCTGCTGTTCACTCAGGTCCTTCTCTATGGGTGAGGAGGAGTAACTCTACACTTGCCCTCGTTGAACCTTATTAAGTTCTTCTCCACCCAACTCTCCAGCCTGTCCAGGTCTTGTTGAATGGCAGCACAGCCCTTTGGTGTGCCAGGAAGAAGATATTTGCTGATGAGGAGAAACTGAAGTACAGTCTTCAATACACAAAAGATCACCACAAAAATGATGGGAATAATACATTCTTAGTATCCATGCTGGAGAAAAGGACACACAGTGAGCTCCAGCAAGAGGAATTCAAGTCAGAAATTTAGGTTTTATGGGTAAGATCATCAGTGCACAGAAGTTCTTCTGGGAAGAGTGAATTTCCATCATGGCAAACTTTAGAAAGAGATATACTGAATACCTGCCAGGAATGATCCACATATAGGTAATTATTTTGGGGGAAGGTTATGGATGAAATGAATGCTTTTAACCTGCATTTTTGAATAGTCTACTATTGATTGTTTTGAATCAATATCATAAAGCCTCTTATTGGCCACACAAAGAAGACAGGATTTTGGCGCTGGAATAAGGGGAGAAGAAATGGACATTCATTTCAAAGGATGCTGAGCCCCGAGAAGGGAATCAGAGGGTAACCAGGTCAGAATATGCAAGCAGAAAAGATTCATCTCCTGCATTAGCATGCCAAGCAGAATGCTGTCTACACATCATCAGGAGACATGGCCTTTAAGTCTGTTCTATATAGGCTCAGAAGACAAAAAAATTTCCATGATAGGCTGTGTTAAAAAAAAAAAAAAGGAAAAGGAAAAGAAATTCTCCCTCATGCCTAACTGTTCTGTGCTGGCTGCTGAACATGATTTGTTTGCCACCCTCTAGCCCAGCAATGGTTGCAAGTACAGCGGGAAGGTGTGTGCAGAATACTTCAAGATGAAAGTTTCTCTCTGCAGAGCCATATGGCCACAAGCAGATAATGCTGTGAGCAGCATTCATTAACAATTTCCAAATCTGCAGCAGCTGGAGTGTGGGATCATTTAAAACATGACTGATGTACTTCCTGCAGCCGCAAAAAGGAGGGATCGGTTGGAACCCAAACTACACAACACATTTCTCTGGACTTACTATATAAAGCCACATGCCTCTTGTGGCAAACATGCGCACAGAAGTGACCTCCTGGGGAGGGCACTGCAGGAGCACACAGGGCAGGTGCTCGATGGAGCTCTGCCCATGGACCAAGTATCCTGGTTTGCTGGGGGTCCTTCAGAAGCTGAGCAGAATGGTGTGAGAGGAAAGGGCTCCTATAATAATTCTGATGAAAGCAAAGTATTGGGCTAACCATTTCTTTTAGCAGCAGCAAGAAAAACAATAAAAGCTGCCAGAGGTGAGGACCATTCTTTCAGCAAAATTGTTATGTGAAGGATTGTAATGAGCTGCTCTCACCTAAAGATAGTGTTCACGTTAACACAGTGTGCTCTAGTCTGTGGGATGGTGATCCAGCTTTGTGCCCACCAGATGTTACTGCACAAATTACTGACAGTATAGCATCACAACACTTCACAGTGTTAAACAGTTTCATAAATAAATAGATAAACAGTTTACTGATCAGTTTTGTTAGGCAATTAGCTATTATCCACTGTTGTAGCCTGAGATGATGTGTTGCTCTTATTTTTTTAAAGCATGCAAGAAAAGAAAGTCTGAAGAGTCTGAACTTGCCAGAAAAGAAATGCTTCCAACATAAAAAAAAATGAAAAAAAAAGAAAAAAGAAAAAAAGAAAAACAACATGGAATCATCATTTCTGAATGTTAAGCAATGGGGTTAACTGTTTAAAGCCTCCAAAACTTTTGGGCACTGGGACAGAATACATCTCCCTCAGCTTGATTGAATGCAGACATTTGCAGCTGGGATCGTTGTCATGGACTCCTTTTACATTCAGTGGAAAGAAATGAACCATGCCCTTCAAATGCCTGTTCCTTTTGGCCGATCGTAAAAAGAGACATTGTAGATGACAAGCTCTGACGTAGGCATGGCACATCTGAGGAAGCTGAATCTTCCCCTGATGGCTCCTCTGAAAATCCATCAGGAAAAATATTCCCAGCCCCAACCCAGTTCTTTGAAGATGAGGTGAGACGGGACCTCCAGAGGGCATGAACAGCTCTGCTCCTCTGCTTGAGGCTGAGATATTCACAGTATACAGCAGTAGGACCAGGATGCCTTCTCAGGGCAGAACTCACCTGGCTATTCAGGATTTTACCTTCCCACCTTGGAAGGACTGTAAGATCTGTTATAGGAGACATGATGGGAGGAAGGGGGAGGGCTTTCATAAGCAGAGATGGAAATCCTGTTTTTATTTTGTGTTTTGTAGGCCAACACCAGGGCAGATCTCACTTTCAGGGCAGCAGGTCCAGCCCTACCAGAGTTTCATAAAAAGCACTAAAATCTTGCCTTCTTATTCTAACAGTGATGTACAGTCACAGCACAATGCAGTAAGTGTTTAAGAGAACAATACTATACAAAGCCAGAACAGCACTGGTTATTATTATCAAGATAATACTAGCAAGACAAGAACATTTTCTTGCTGTATGCTGAGAGACAAAAGCCACTTCTGTTACCTTATAAAGAACCAATCCTTACAACTTTTTTCTATATAGACCTTTTTCAGATCTTCTCAGTAGCACTCTCTAAAATACTTGAGTGTTATTTAAAAATATATATACCATGGAAATACATATACAAGTACTTGTAATGAGTTCCCATTGACTATTACACTTATTAATAAGGCATAAACATTTCAGAATACTTCTGTGTTTGTGCTCCTGTGTGGTAGTCCTGAGAGGGAAATCTACTGCATGTCCCCAGACTCAGAGATGAACATACAGCAACACAGGATGATAGCAAAGATGGGACAAACATGGGAAAGCTACAGGGACTTTTACAAAATAATGGCCACTTATTTCTAGTTTCCACAGCCCCCCACCCTGAAAAAAAAAAAAAAGAAACACCAAAAAACCCCAACAAACTCACAACCCTGTATGCTCTCGTCATGTCTGTGAAACAATGGAACAGGTTGCCCAAGGAGGCTGTGGATGCCCCATCCCTGGAGGCATTCAAGGCCAGGCTGGATGTGGCTCTGGGCAGCCTGGTCTGCTGGCTGGTGACCCTGCACACAGCAGGGGGGTTGAAATTGGATGGTCATTGTGGTCCTTTTCAACCCAAGCCATTCTACAGTTCTATGATGATTCTATGTTTTAGAAATGTCTTGACTATGAATTCCTAATTATTTTTTGATACACTTCCTTTAAACAGCTATCATATGATACATGCATAAGCAAATCTACTGCAAAATTTTCTTTCAAGTTCTCCATCAGTTAGAAAGCCCTAGAGCTGCCACTGGCCAGGGCATTAGGTCTTTTGCTCTGGATCTACTGCTACAGCTGCATTTTCTCCTCCCTCCCAGAAGTGCCTGCTTCCTAGAGGCAGCTCTGCTGTGTCTGTGGCACCCTTCTGTCAGCCAGGCAGTCACAGTTCCTGCCCTGAGGAGCAACTGACTGCAGCTAGGTTAAAAAAGCGGAAGGATCCAAACCTAATGATAGAGAGAGAAGAGAGTGAAATGCAGGGCTTCTAGGGAATTGCTCGTGCAGATTTTCCCTGCTCTGTGCTGAGACGGGATGCTCTATATCTCTCTTTAGAATTAAGGGTCTCATTAAGGAAACTGTAACATCTCATTTAAATGCCTGAGGAAGAGAGTGACTGCGAAGTGCATAACAGGGCTGTGAGCAGACTCTGAAACCTTGACACAGATACCCTTACACTGAGGTCTCATGTCTTTGTACAGTGTGTAAATGGGATACAGGACAGAAAGAATGAGGGCCAGCAGGAGATTTCACTTACCACAGACTGGTGCCTACTGACACTACTTACTCCTTTTCACTTCTTGTACCTGGATTTCTCTGCAACCTGGATTCACTTGTTAGGGAAACCTGATTTCCTCCACCTGCCTCTTTTGTCAACCAGCCTGTTGCCTGGTTGACTTACCAGAACGGAGTGTTTCCAAGCAGACAGCATAATAAGAGTGCCAAAGCTCCTAACCTTTTTTGGTTGAACATCCCCATATGTTCCTACTGGATGCTTACAAATCTTGGGCTTGCTTCTGCCTGGAAGAAGCTGGCAGAGCACTTTTCAGGTGACCAGCTAACCTGCATCCTGGGAGAAGTTCACTTTCAACACACTCCCGAGGCTGAGAAATAGTTTCCCAAAGAGCAAACATCGTTCTACTCCACCAGAGGGTGAACTTCAAATGTGGTTTGCACTGCAGCTTGTAGGTTTCACATGATGATTCAGAAAATGGGTTTGCTTCCCAAAGAAATGGGGAATGGAGCCTTTCTACTCTACTACACCTGGAGGAAAAGGTGTGTGATTTCATCAGCTCTATGCCATAATTGCTATTCAGATCTAGCATTATTTTTATTTTTGCTCTCTGAAAATAAATAGAAAACAATTACCCTAAAGTCTCCGAAACTCCTAATGTGATTTCTAAGTAACATTTATTCTTTTCCTGCTGGCAGTTACACAACAGACCAAATCCACCCCTGGTAAAACATTACTAGTTCCTGTGCACATACCTAATCTAACATTTCCAGGCAGATGGAGCAACTGCCTGACCACTCTCTCTTTCTACAGGCTGACTCTGTGATGAGAGACAGATTTAGAGAGGTCAGTTCTACTCACATTTGCAATTCCAGGCTGAGTTTCTTTGAGGCAGAAACCCAGCAACATTTTTGAGAGCCTGATTTCCCAGTGATATTCAGCGCGTAGGCTGGAATCATTCTTCTAAAAAGACAATGATGCTTTTCCATTCTTACTGTAGGTAATGTGGAGAAGTCAAAAAAGAAATCTCAGTCTCTTCGTAACCCACCTGTAACCCTCCAGAAGTGTTGGGCTGGGCTGCTGCTCACATCACCTGAATAATTTTGCTCTTTGCTACATTTTCTCGTTATAGAGGTAGCTCTGTCTGAGCATTCATTATTCATTTCTGAGCAGCAGAGCAGCTGCAGAAGACTCTCCTGGTTGCAATCATAAGTGGCCCCAATCAAACCTGAAGCTGAAACAACTCAATTTCTTTAAACTTGGCCTCTTGGCAGACATCAAATTTAACTGTTTGGACATCTTCTCTTGCTTCACTTTGGTCAAGCCCTTCCTGCTATTGCTTCATTAGCATGGTAAAAGCATGCATAATGACACAAGAGACCATAAGCAGAGAGATCAAAACATGAACCTCCAAAGATGTTGCTTGTTTGGACGAACCATGACCTCTGAGCTGTTTTTCTCCCTTAACCAAACGCTGGTGCAGGACAGACGACTCCCAGCACCGAAGCGTACGTGCAGCACCCACGTGTGTTCTCTGCTGGTGGGCGGTTCTCCTCTCAGCCTGCGCACCTTGGAGTTGATAATGCAAACCCTGGGATTATACCAGGCCTTACCACTAGATGTCCAACTCCGTCCCAAATCCATCAGTGCCTCCCATGTCATTGAGGACGCCCCTGCGTGCTCTTCCAGCTGCAGCCATCTCAGCAAGTGCCAGGATGGATTTTTAGTTTACCTCAGAGGAAAGCGATTGACGTGCTTTAAGGGCTTTAGCTATTGCAGCCGCAGGGATTTCTAAGGGAGTACTTAGCCCAGAAGGGGAGGCTCAATGTTACTAACAGCTACCAACCATGATTTTGTTCAAAAATTAAATCTACCTGCTCATACTGTTAATGAAAAAAAACAATTAATATAGGTCCGTGGAGAAAATGTTAACTTATCATCAACAGAAGCTATGTTTCTTTGTTCCCCCTTGGCCAGCCTGAGCTGCTTGAAAACCCAAACCAATAAAGAGAGAAAGCTGGGGACCCTTTATCTTGGGACTGCAGCTCTCACAGTACTTCTATGCAAAGCCAAAAAATCCTGGTCTGTGTTTGGATCAAAGGTCGTTCTGCACACAACAACATAAGAGCATCTGTTCGGCTTCTTCTGGACATGGTAGAAATGCTCCCCTTCAGGTGAGCTGGGCAAATGAAGCACTGAACGAAGCATGTTTATGAGAAGTCCTGTGTTTCCTTCTTCAGGAAGGGTTTATGGCACTGTCACTGTGGCCAGGTTCGAACTCACCAGCTTTCGTGCGTTTAGTTTCTCAGATGCATGCTTCTTTCCAACATCGTTGTTAAGCAACAGCTCTGTTCCTGCCCAGATGGGGTTTCTTCTCAGCGGGAGATGAAGAAATTCCCTTCTAACTAAATAGCTCTTCCATGAAAGCATACTGTGTAAAGGATGGGATCTTGCTTTTACCACAGAGAGGAAAATATATGTTTTGTTAGGAGGACGCTTCTGAAAGGATACCTCTCAGGCTCTTTTTAGCCTCACCAGCAACCTTCCTGTTTCTACCAAAAATAAACACAGCAAGGCTTTTCTCCTCCAGCACTTAAGCTGCCCCTGGATTTGTCACTAGTAGTGTGACAGGATGTCCCACATCACCACAAAGCCCCACACCACCACGGCAGGAGACAGGCTGAGATCACCTCAGGCATCTCGTGTGGGGGGAAGTGGCCGGACCCTCTCCGGCCCATGGTACCTCATTGTCTCCTCCCCATGAATCAGGCGTGGCCAGGAAGGCTGGGTGTAGGGCCAGCAACAGAACATGCACCCTCTGGAGGCTAACGGTGAGGACTCTATCACATCCCTTTGGTCTTCTTGTTTAGAAGTGGTGCCTTACGCCTCTGAAAGTGCCCGAGCAAAATTTCTGAAACCTCCATAAGAGGACGATGCCATGGGACCCCAGGGACTTCACTGCATCTAGGTCACTGATTAAGGGGAATAAACTATCATTCCTGTCATAAAACACTGTAGGATTGGCAGTGCCTAGAGTGAATAAACACGTTCGGAGCCTCACTCGTTTCCCTTCCTGTGTACAGCCATAGCCATTTTGCTGCTATCCTCCACAACGCTTAGTCATGGCTCACAACTCATCTACATTTGTGCCTGCACAGTCCCTCCTGTGCTCTGTCTCCATGAGTAGCAAGCTGATCAGAGACCCTGAGGCACAGATGCGTAAGGAGAGAGGGTCTCCAAGCATGGCATGGTGGTGGCCCGCTCCTATACAGGGAATGGAGACTCAGGTTGCAGGTAAGAGTAGGGATGAGTAGGGATGAAAGGCTGTTGAAGCCTTCATTCAGACCCATAAGATTACGTGAAAGACCACAGCAGGTCCTCTTTGACAGTACTGTATTTGTGCACAGGGCAGGACACTCTGAGAGGAGGGTCTCCTTAGCCCAACTGCTGCAGAATAAGCATGTTCAGACGTGCTGCTGGTTACCCATCCCTACAGCTGTCTTGTCAGTCAAAGCATTTAATCTTGACATAAGGATGACCTCATTGCAAGTGCGATCCATCAAGACCAGGGAAGAAAGGTCCTTGTGCCAATAAAACCAATCCAAAACTATCCAAGCAGAACACCAGCATGTTTAAAAATCTCTCTGGGTCCCTATACATCCCACTTCTCCTGGCTTCCTTTCCTGCCTGCTCCTCAGTGTGAAGAAGGACTCAGTTGCTAGACTGGGCTTGGGATGTGGTGAAACGTTTCTGTGGTCAGAGGGTGGAGTTCTCTTTCTTTATTTCCTTTTTTTTTTCTTCTTCTGAAATGCTCTGGCTGTTGGTCAGTGCCTCTTCAAAGAAACTGACACTATTCCTCTCCACCCCTCTCCACTATTCCACCCCCACCCCTCTTTCCCTCACTAGAAAGGTAAATTAAGGAGCTCAGGGATGACAGGAGCCTCCAGAAAACCTGTGCTTTGCACCAACCCTCTCATTATGGCAAGGTGGGGCCAGCACACAAGCCAGCAGGGCAGCCAAGCCAAACACATCTCTTCAAAGGGCTTCCTTCATACGTACAACTTTGGGACACCCATTTTGTGGTGCTTAGAGCAAGGATGGCTTTGTTTTTTCCTGTGCCACTACCTGTTCTATTTGCCTTCAGAGATGCCTCCTGCTGCCCAATGACAAATTTGCAGGGACTGGGATGAAGATTTGGAAAACATCAGGATGCCCCAGAACAACAACGTAATGAAGTGGCTGTTGGCAGCTTGGCAGTATCATTTCTCAATCATCATTTCTTTCTCTGAAACCAGCTGGGCTCTATTCTGTTCTGAACATAATGGAGAAGTTATCCCCTTTCAATGATATACACCCCTATACATGAATGACTCTCCTTTCAGTGTACTCCTCTCACATTCACTTTCTTTAAGTGAAAAACGCGGGTGTAAAAGTCAGTTGCAATGATGACCATTTTGTAGTGTAGAACTGGCATTTGATCGTGCACTTGATTTTTCTCAGGCCAGGAATTCTATTCACAACTGGTTAATGTGCCCCAGACCACAACTAGTCAAACATTCCCTTCAGTGTCTACAATCAATCCGTAGATGAAAGACACTGCAGAAGACTTGCCAGATAGCATAAGATAATAAAGAACCTAAGGAAATTGCAATCTTCTCTGGGACAGTCCACAAATTGAAAAAGAAGCTAGATTTGCAGAATAAGTAATTCATTGCAAAGTTATTCACTGAGCTATTGGAATCAAATAAAAGGAGGGAGAAGGGCCCAGAATATGCTAAGGTAATAGAAGTTACGATGCTATTGGCACGTGAGGAATACACTTCCTCGGGAGGATGACAAAGAGGATCTGGCTCTTTAGTGGCATTTTTCAGAAGCAGAGCAAGAAGGAAGAAGCTGAAAGAAAAATAGAAGCAGTTTTTATCCACAGCCCATAGATCCTGGGGCCCCAGAGCTGAGCTGTCACTTCTTATTTTTATATCCTACTCCCTGTGTGTGTGTTTTACCAAGATGTTTTTTTTTCTGCTATTTCGTATTTTCAGCAATTGCTATTGTTCTGCAGCCTACATGCTGGCTCTGGGAACCCAAGGACAGCATGAAAAGCTGAAGTGCAGGAAGCATTGTGCCAGGAAAGGGCAGAGCAAGAGGGCTGATAGGGGTGACATAGACTCCAAGGTCTTCTGGAAATGCGGCGCCTAGCTGTGTCTGGTGCAAGTGCTGTGCTCAGATGCACTTCAAAGCTTAGGTAGCAAGTTTAAAAAAATTTTATAACCTTCAGATGTTGAGCGTCTGTTGTTTCAAAAGACTGTAATAAGTGGTGCTAGACTGTAGTGAAAAGAGTTGTTTAGTTTTTTATTTTTTTTTTGAAGGCTCCTGAGCACAAAGTGTTGACGGTTTCCACTGATGTTCACTCCTACTCTGGCCATAAAGAGAGAAGGATATCAGGGTTGGAGCACCTCCCCTATGAAGAAAGGTTAAGGGAACTGGGCTTGTTTAGCTTGGAAAAAAGAAGGCCCCAGGCAGACCTCACTGTGGCCTTCCAGCATTTGAAAGGAGCATATAAACAGGAGGGGGAATGGCTGTTTACGAGGGTGGATAGTGACAGGACAGGGGGGAGTGGTTTTAGACAGAGACAGGGGAGGTTTAGGTTAGATGTTGGGAAAAAGTTTTTCACACAGAGGGTGGTGAGGCACTGGAACAGGTTGCCCAAGGAGGCTGTGGATGCCCCATCCCTGGAGGCATTCAAGGCCAGGCTGGATGTGGCTCTGGGCAGCCTGGGCTGGTGGTTGGCGACCCTGCACACAGCAGGGGGGTTGAAATTAGATGATCTTTGAGGTTGTTTTCAACCCAGGCCATTCTATGCTTCTGTGATTCAGTGATCAGTAAACATAATCAACTGTGTTACCTATTGCAAAGATTAACTGGAAAAGAAAAGATGATCAAGTCCACATTCATTTGTGGATACCCCAGACAGCTTAAGAGGAAGATAACAATAACTTGGAATGAATTGGGGTGTCTTGGAATAATGTCTGTAAAGTTTCCACAAGAATGATATGTGATAATATCTGTTCAAGATGGTGTGATATAAAAATACCAGGTAGCAAAATAAGATGATTGGAGCAATCTATTTTAATTGTGTTTCAGATCTGTAGTTATTTCCAAAACCTGATAATAATTACCAGAAAACAAAACAAAACTAAACTAAAAAGGTTGCTTCCTGTCAGCTGGTAATTAAGGCATCCTGATTTGAAACTAAATATAACCTTTCCACTAAATTTAGTAACTTTTTGCTAGTCGGAGCTCTCTGTGCATGTAAATAGAACAATCTAATCACTCCCATTTATTCAGATCCATAATTTGCATTTCGTTATGTTAGAAAATAGTGAATGGCTTTGCTTATTTACATGATAATTATTTTTTTACTTTTGATTTGTGTCAGTCTATCTCTGGATGAGAATGGGAATTCAGTTAATGAGCAGAAAAGCAGCATTTTAATTCCGCTTTTTATTAGATAATGAAGCTGTACAGGAACTGTGCAGGATATGCAAGACAAGTTGATCAGAACTCATTAATTAATGAAAAGACATATTATTCATAGGTAGTGAATTCAGTTGTTTATTTTTGGTCAGTAAGTCCCACAAGATTTTTGAGCTGAATATTTTTAAGAAAGTCTTCCTTAGAACTTCCCGAAGAGTCAATAAATTATAGAAATAGGAATTTTTTTTTACTTCAGCAAACTTCTCCCAGACCTTGTACTAATGCCTCAATTCAGTGGTGAGGGATTAGGCCTTAAAAATATCAACATTTCACATTCCTTTTTCAAACAGCTCTATGTTCTGAATGGAATATTCACTTCATTTAAAGGCCAAAAGCCACAACTAAAAGGAAAGTTAGGCAGCTATGGTTCGTCCCTAGCAGTCCTCCCATTGCTCCTCCTCCATTTCAGTTCCAAACTATGGTTCCTGCAAGAGGCTCCTCCTGGAACAGAGTCCACCATACAGCCTCTCAAAGTAGGGTTTTGCCAGTGGTCCCTCAGATAATTAATTTCATCTCAGCAGCCCTCTTCTTGCCATCCTTGAGCTTCTCAGAATGTCATTAATTCATCTTCTTCCCCGATCCTCCCAGCTGTTAAGTTTTTCTGCTTCCCATACACTTGGAGTTCAGGAGTTCCTCCACCAGGCCTTCCTGCCACAGAAGGTCACAAGAAGCAGTGTGAAATTTCCTTGATTTCAATCAATTCCTCTCTGGCTTGCTTGTAGGTAAGGGGCTGCAGCACTGTCTTAGAGAAGTCAGAAGAGGGAAGTGGCTGCTGGCCAATCCCTCTCGCATCTCCTAAGCAACCACTAAAATAGACGAACAGTCTTTTCATAGTGGCATTATGATAAAGTGATTTGGCAAAATGAGAATATAATTTCCTGTTGACTATTGAGGCTCCACAAATGATCTTTAGTCACTGAGCACAGTGGACCTGTGTTCTGCAGTAAATAGCAAGGATGAAATAAACTGCTTTATTGCTGCAACATGAACCAAGAGGATCCCAGATTTCTCGACCAGACTGTGTGTACCAAATAAGGAGCTGCTATAGAGACGGGCCTTTGTTTTTTAGCTCGCTGTCCAAAATCTTCCAAGCTTTTCAAGTTTCTGTCTTCTAAAATTTCCCTGTGCACTAATGAAGGCTGTAGGGTTTTTTTTGTTTTGTTTTGTTTTTAATTTTTATTTTTATTTTATTCTGGTTTTAATAGGAAGTTGAAATTGTTTCAAGAAGTCCCAGGACTCCAAGAGCTGGTACTTTAACACAATGGCTATGGATGAAAATAAAATTGCCACCCAGAAAACTTGACATGTATAAAACTTCACTTCCCTCTCAAAAGGGCCATCCCAAAATGACTCCTTCAGTCTATTTTACTAGCGATGTTTGAGTTATTCAAGTGGTCTGCACTACTTTGAAGTGAAGCAGTGCCAGATCTTGCTTACTTTATCCCATAGATCCTGTCTGCTAAGGGTCAGTCTAAATGCCGCCTTTCCTTGATGCATTAGTTTCTCCCTCTTGCATGATTTGCCTGCTGTAATGCCTGAATTGTTTTCTTTCCGCTTTCAATTTCTGCCTAAAACTGCTGTCCTACAACACTTGTCAATTGGTGCTGGGTGCCCATAATATTAAAATATTATTACCCACTTATTTTCTCCCCTAGCTGCATTTTTCCTGCCAGCATGCATTCTCCTAGGCAGTTCTTAGTGTTGGTTCCATTTTCAACTTGCAAATACTTGGCATGATTGCAAGAAAGATGCTACATAACTGGAACTCAAACCATTGGATTTGTCCCAGCGTCTCCTAAATTTGCCAGAGAAAAGTACATACATGGTGACTGACGGAGTGAAAGCACAACATTCTGGCACTGGGGACACGTGCTCCCTCTGTTCCTCTTCTCAGGCAGGAGAACCAAATGCATTTGTGGTTTGAGCAGATACCTTTTCAGCTGATCACTCCCTTGCCCTAAATTGTGCTCCGATACTCAGCAACTTTCTTCCCCTACTGGAAATGTTGATTCTTGTTGGCATCTATTTTTTGCAAGCTCTGACCTCTCTGATGCTTTATGGGCCTAAAGGAAAACCCAAACCACATCCAGCTGAAGGATGTTCCTGGAATTTCCCACTGGGATACACATCCATTTCTGGTGAGAGAGGATTTGGCTTAGGAGAACAAAAGAAGCAACAAAATTGGAACCTAAGATAATGGAACAAAATCCACTTTGGATGGATATCTGCAATTTCCAAGCTCTCATATTTAGGCTGCTGAGAATCAGGCAGACCCCTCCTCTTAAAGAAATCTCTGCTCATTCTCTTTTCTCCCTGTCTGGCGTTTCCATTCTTCCCCACCTCCTTTTTATTTATTTATTTTTTTTCCTTTGGCTCCATTTGCTCAAAGTGAGCCAGAGGAATCTTAACATGGTTCTTGCTCACCACTGATGCTAGGGCTGTTTTTTTTCCTCACCACCTAGTGCTAAGGTTGCAGAAAATGGTAGCCAAACCCCACAGAAAAGAAAGACAAGGTGATGAGTGAGAATGACATCTGACCGCACCTGTAACCCTATATGTACACGAGCAGCCTCTGCTACAATCAAGCCAGATAGCAAAGGCTTTCCAGGAACAACCTGCTGCTAAACCATGCACTGGCAGGAGTACAGGATTAGGGGTGAGGAAGAACAGAGTGCAGATCTTCCATTGCCCCTTACCACCTGGCTTTGTTTTCTCTTTGCCTTCACCCTCCCTGGACTTCTAACCCCTCACAGAGATACGCTTGGGGCTGGACCATACCACAGAGTTCATAAGCCCATGCTAGACCTTGGAGCTAGAGGGACAATTGCTTCCCATTTCCTAGTACAGTATGTTACAAAGGGCTGTTGCAAAGCCTGGCTGCCTGACAGTTTCATTTGCAAGAGCGCTGGCCCCTTTCCAAGCAATTCTTTCAGGTCTCATTGTTTGGTAGGAAACAAACAAGGGGAACAGCACTGGGTGGGCACACTAGAAGAGCGCCTAAAAATAGCAGGGCAGCGTTATGGAGCCAGGCTTCTTAGCCAAAGCTTATTCCAGAGATAACAAAGCCCCTCTGCTCTTCTGCGGAAAAGACAGCCATCCTGCCACAGCTGCCCCAGTTACATGGAAGATGGCTCCCCAGATGTCCTGCCCATATTGGCCTGCTACTGTGATGTTCAACTAGCCGTAAAAGTTGAAAGCGGTCAATTAAGCCGTGTAAATAATTGCGAAGTACTCAAAGCACGTTATTGGTTCCAGCCTGAAGTCTTCTGAGCACTTTCTGCTGTAACTCACACCCAATATAACTTCAGAGTGAGTCGGGAAATAATCTGAACCACAGATTTAGACAATGTGAGGTGTCAGAGCCACGGCAAGCCAAGCACGTTTGGCCTGTGATGGAAAGATGATAACTGTGCCATCTTTTTCTGGAGGTGTTGAGATCCTGTAGGATTCAAGCAACACAACGCTGCTGACAGCCTGGCAGGTCTGGTGACATTTCCAACAGCAGAGAAAAAGAAAAAAGGAAGTGGGCCAAAGAAGTTCAATAAAACCAGAACGGCCTGGCATGTCACCCCAGAAAAAACACCTGCTACAACGGCCAGGTGAAGAAATGTTATAGGAGGGGTGTAGCTTTCCCTAAGGGAGAACATGGGGAGCTTTAACAATGTGTACATCCTGAGAGGAGGGCACTCAAACGTCAGGACTCTTCCCACATAGCTGATTTCCCTGCTCAGTAACATCAGCATCTGAGAGCAAAACAGAAGGGCGAGTTGTTTTTCCACTTAACTTAGGCACATGCCTGACCATACAGAGTGATGTGGTGCAAGGCAGGAAGGGAAAGCCTGGAAGGGAGAGAGGATATGGTCAGCCTTGTGGAGAAGACAATAGGAGATGACTTGTGCAGACCCACCACTACGCTCCCTACAGGAACGTAGCCCGGCACACAGAAACAAGAAACAATAAATGTGCCAGAGCCACCACTTGCAGGAACACCTGGCCTTGCTGGCCACAGCTGCTAGCACTCTGCCCAACACAGCTGACATCCCTCTTGCAGAGGTGTTTGCAGAGGGTGCATGTGGCTTTTGCAAACTTGTATTTCCTCTCTTCCCTCTTCCTGCCATCAGACCCTATTTTGCCTTGCTAGAGACAGAGGGAGGGGGTGAAGTAGCAGTCTGCCCTAGCTGGAGACCATCATCATGGGAGCTCTTCCCTGGTGTGCCTGACATTTAAAGACAAAAGAGGAGTCATAGTTGAAAGCTTGTGCTAAAACAAGATGTAGCTCTTTCATGGAAAAGAAGTTTCTTGTATGTAATCAAGAGAAGACCCCAAAATAAAAGAAATCAGATTTTAAGTGATTTCTAAAAAAAGCACATAACAGGCTAGCTTTTATTATCCCTGAAATAATGAGCGTCTTTTGAGCAATGTTTTTCTTTTTTCCAACAGATTATTACAAAATGGCTCTTCTCTTCTAGAGAAAGTGATCAGAACAGATTATTGCTTGAGTGAACACCTCTGTAAACCCCTTCATCCCTTCCATCCTATCTCTTACAGTAGGGACTATTTGTCTGTCCTTAGCCTAGCATCATCATTAAAATAAGGGAACTGTAATGAATTGCCGTTTTTGTGGTTAACCCACAACTTCTTTCTCCCAGTGCAACAGGCAGACCTGTTAATAAGAGGGTGAGAATACAAGCAGTGGAGAGGATGCTGGTGTCAGTGTTCTCTGAGTGGCTGTAGCTGCGCTAACCAGAAGTTCCAAGCATTGGAATCTCTGTCGTGTACTAGCAGCGCTGTTGATTGTCAGAACTGAATGTAGGAGAGACTAAATAGTTTCTCTTTCAAGTGGTGTAGACCTCTAGTTCTACAGATTTCTCATTTCTGCTAGAACAGTGCCTATACAGTAAACATTGGTGAAATTCCTAGAACCAGTGAAATGCCAATGTGAAAGAAAAGGTACTGAAAGTCATCTGTTCTCTTTTAGGCTGTGATATAGCAGCTGGACACAGTGATTATGCAAAGGATGTCTGAAGTGATAAACAGACAGGATTTTCTTTCCATGTTAAGTTTTTTCAGCTCCTAGAGTTGCTGGCTATGCTTGAAATCCTGGTTATCACCTGTACTCACAGGCTGGTAGCATGTGAGGAGTGATGGGATTACATTTAAAGCATTTCCCACATTCATAGATGCTTCCAATTGGCTTTTTGCTTTCCTATAGACTCACACAGTAGCTTTAAAGAAGTTGTTCAATTACTGTAGGCCTCTTTGCTTACCTAACTGGGGGAAATGGGTATTTATACAAACTGGGGGATGATCTCCTTGAGAGCAGCCCTGTGGAGAAGGACTTGGGGGTCCTGGTAGATGAGAAGCTGAACATGAGCCAGCAGTGTGCGCTAGCAGCCTGGAAGGCCAACTGTGTTCTGGGCTGCATTAAAAAAGGGATGGCCAGACATGAGAGGGAGGGGATTGTCCAATTCTATTCAGCTCTTGTGAGGTCCCATATGGAGTACTGCATCCAGGCCTGGGGCCCCCAGTACAAGAAGAACATGGAGCTCTTGGAGTGGGTCCAGAGGAGGGACACTAAGATGATTAGAGGGCTGGAGCACCTCTCCTGTGAAGAATGGTTAAGGGAACTGGGCTTGTTTAGCTTGGAAAAAAGAAGGCCCCAGGCAGACCTCACTGTGGTCTTCCAGTATTTGAAAGGAGCATATAAACAGGAGGGGGAATGGCTGTTTACAAGGGTGGATAGTGATAGGACAGGGGGGAATGGTTTTAGACAGAGACAGGGGAGGTTTAGGTTAGATGTTGGGAAAAAGTTTTTCACACAGAGGGTGGTGAGGCACTGGAACATGTTGCCCAAGGAGGCTGTGGATGCCCCATCCCTGGAGGCATTCAAGGCCAGGCTGGATGTGGCTCTGGGCAGCCTGGGCTGGTGGTTGGTGACCCTGCACACAGCAGGGGGGTTGAAATTAGATGATCTTTGAGGTTGTTTTCAACCCAGGCCATTCTATGAGTCTATGATTCTATGAAAAAGGGTGGGCAAAAAGTTCCCACGTTGGTGGGAATGCTCATTTGCATTGAGGCAATGTGTTGGAGAATCACCTGTCTCCATGACGTGCTGCTTTGCTTGTACTCAGCACAGGGTTGCCTCTTTCACGTTATCCAAAAACTGCTGGCAAGACGCTTATGAGAGGGCATGTGTGTTTGGAATGGCTCCATGAAATGAGGTTTGTGGCCTTCCTACCTCAGTGAACTTATCTTTGGTAAGATGCTTGGAGAAGGCTTAGAGCACATCTCTGAGAAGGAAGCCTTCTCTAGGTGTGTGGCTGATCTGGTAGTTTTTCTCTGAATGTTTTCTGTATAATACTATTGCATATTATTGTACTATCAATGGAGTTTTGCACTGGGAAACATAAAGACTTTCTATAATGGTTTTTATATTGTTTAAATAAAGATCAATTAGAGTCCCCCATCAAGAATTAGAGGTCCTCTGTGCTAGATGCTGTACAAACACAGAATGAAGCAACCATCACCATTCAGGCAAGTTTATGGTCTGAGCAAGGGAGTAAAAAAGGCGTGTAGAATTGAGGGAATAGGAGGAGCTAGGAATCAGAAGTGGTAGGTGCCCTGTGGCAAGGGGAGCCCCAGATTTGTGCTCTGATGGGCACCCAAGGAAACAAAAGCCTCCACACCAGCCTTTAGGCTTCACAATGTGATGGGAGTAGGCAGGAAACCCGGACAGAGAGGGGCAGGGGAGGAAAGAGAGCGTGCAGAGGGGAGGGGAGGGGAGCGAGGTTGAACTGGTGTGTCAGGGTCTAACAATGACCCGTCTGTGTCAGGAAAACAGTCGTACTCAGCAAGGCTATTTTTAGGGGAATCCACCCCCTGGTCCTTCCATTCTCCTCCACCCCCAGCCTCCCTTTTGTGCTGTGCGGCGCCTGGAAGGTTGGTGGAGATTTCAAAGCCATGGGTAGGGAAGAGCTTTACATGATGGAGGAAATGCAGTGGGGAGGGGAGAAGTGGGTGACCAGAAATAGCATGTGTGAGGCTTCTGCAGCAGGCTGGGCCTGGAGGAGGACAAGCCTCATGGCCAAGGCTGCTCTCCAGGCTCTCTGGCTGCTTCTGGGATTATGAACAACCCACCTTTGTGGATGAGGAGGAGCACACAGTCATTACCCATGCCATGTTAATCCGTACACATGTATGGGCTTGCAGGCTTGCAGGCCGAACGATGAGCACCCTGTTGGTAGGGAGGTGGCTCATCAGCCCACCTTCATGCCATCATGCTGTCCGTAAGTTCCTGTGAGAGGTCCTGCTTGGCTTGGTATTGTTTTTTATTTTGCAGACTCACTTTTTTTTCCCATTCTTTTTTTTTTTAAAGTGGGATAAAAATTCTCCCTTTTTTTTTGCCAGCTGTTTCAGCTTTGGACTCCTTTTTGTCTTTCCATGCATCTGGCCCAATCTCTTTTCCTCTCTGGCTTTACCATGTTTTCATCTGAGAAATCTTTTCCAGGAGGGACACTGAATTACATCTTAACCCCACTGCTCACCCCAGCTATTGCAGACTTCCCTGCCTCCCAGACTGCACAAATCCAGGCTTTCTTATTTTTTCCTCTGTGGAGAACATTGCCTCTTTCCCTCAGAAAAATCCCCTGGCTCAGCACTGATTTTAGGCTGTGATATGAAATGCTTAGTTTGTAAAGCCTCCCTTGTTTGGTTCTCACTCACCTTGACTGACCTCCTCCTCCCAGCCTGGGCTCTCCGGGCAATCCCTTTTGTCCTCGTGCTGAACCTTGTCCTGTTGCAACACAAGCCACCCTCCTGGCCCAGCCTCTTCTGGTGCTCCTCACATCGTGTCATGACTCTGCTTTCACACTGCCTACCCTCACCGCGTTTTAGACGAAGAAGATGGCATGATGATTCCCAGTGGTGTAGCTGCATTGGGTCTCAGCATCATGTGAGATGTGAGTGAGAAGACGTGCTTCCCACACAAAAGGGCAGGGAGATGGGTTTCTTTTCCTACAGAAGACGGCCAGGCGAGACACACAGCTCTGAGTGTCCTGTTGTCTGTCTGACCCATTGGAAGCCTTGGCAGGCAGGCAGGCAGGATGTCCTGTGGCACGCGATGGGTTTGGCGGCATGCTGTTAAAGGGAGAGATCCTGATGTGAGGTGCTGGGAGAATCCCAGGATAGATTCGAGGCATTTTGAAGTGTTGTGTAGGCTTGGAGGGTTCCTGAGAACAGCCCTTGGGCTTGTGGAAAGAACTCAGGAGGAGGAGGGTGGGAGCTGACAGGCAAGATACCTTTTCTCCAATACCCTTCTGCAAATCATCTTTCAGTCAGACAGCTATAAAACAGGGATACTGGTGATAATTACAATGATAAGCTGCACAATAGGATTTATAATTGCTCAAGGTCCTTCACTAGGACTGGTGGAGCTCTTCCTCACATGCAATGTGATAACATTCAACCCTTTTGAGGAAAAATTAAAAAAAAAAAAAAAGTCGCCACATAAAGGGACAGAAACTGAAAGGATTTTGGCAGCAGAAGGATTGCAATGGAACTTGGTTTATCTGAGAAACATTGTCAAAAGCTTGTCAGAAGGGGTGTGGGTCTGTGGGAGGAGGCCAGATTTCTGTGCTGGTGGGAGTTGAGGCAGGAGGGATTTTGAGGGAGTCCTTTGCACTGTTTCCTGGCCAAATTTCCTTAAAAACAAACAAACAAACAGAGAACTTCTTGGACTGATTATAGCTGTTTTTTAGTGAAAAGCTGCAAGGACCTGTTTTTATTTGTTCATTTTCCACCAAGACCCACAGAGTGTTCTATGGCTTGGGGCAAGAGGGGGCAGCGAAGCCCTTGGAGAGCAAGGCTTGCCTCCCTTTATGGAGCATGCATCCCATTGGCATCCCCAGCCCTGGAAGGAGCTCTGAGTTTCTGGAAGAGAAAATACAGGGAAAGCATAAGGGACTGCTCTCACAAGATGTGTGTAACGCAGAGGGGTGTTGGATGGGTGCAGGAGCTGGTGCTGAATGGAAGAGTCGTCTCATTTTCCTTCTTAACACTCCTGGGTAATGCAGCTTCCAGCTCCAAACCTCTTCTTCAGCAAAGGGCAGTTTTCTCTAGGAGCTGACTGTACAGCACAGGAACAGCATCTGTTTCTGCTTGCCGAGAGCCAGGGAGGAGGGAGGATGGTTCCCGCCTCTCCGTCTTTCATTTCCCAACTTTCTGCTCCCGTCTCATGCTTTGCCAATCCCAGCCCATGCCTCTAGAGAGGAAGGCATACCCTGAAGGGACAGAGCCACAGTGGAGGGATGCCTTGGAATGAAGGAACTGGCCAGTGGTGCCAGGGATCTCTTGGCCTCCCCTCTCGGGCCTTTTTGGTGCTGAGCCTTGGCAGCGTAGGAAGTGCCTGACTGCGGGCCTCAGCGGTGCTGAGGGAGCTGTGATTTCCTCCATCAGCCCGTTATCTGCCCACAGCCAGGGCAGGCTTTCCCTCTTCCTCCTCCGTCCTCCAGCCCCTCGTTGCCTTTCCTCAGCCTCTCGCTCACAAATGTACTTTACTGCCAAAAAAACGTCCTCTGCATCCCTCCACCTCCCCCTCCCGCTCCGCTCCTCCTCGGCGAACTTCCTTTCAGCATTTTTTTCAGCTGGATAATCCTAGGATTTGTCAAAGGGGGGAAAGGAGGGAGAGCGGGCGAGGGAGTCAGGACAGGAAGCTGGTTTCTCATTCCTCCCGCTGTCCGACGGCAGGAGGAGGGGAAGGGGGGGAGCCAGCGAGGAGCCTCGCACAGGCTCTTCCCCAGTCCCTTTCCATTAGTCCGCTGGAGGACCCACTCTCCTCCAAAAGCTGCGAGAAGAAAGACCAGAGCGGGACGCTTGCGGCTGACGGCAGCGACAGCCTGGCTGAAGAAACCCAGAAGGGTGACTGCAGAGCGTCCCAGGGCTGCTCTGAGGGACAGAAGTCCCCACTGCCACCACTGCCCTGCTCTCATCTCACCAGCTCCGATGCGGGCACACATCCACCAGCAGCTTCCCCTCGATGCGAAGCCTTCCGGGAGTGAGCTATGATCGCTGCTGGGCAGCCTCCTTGCACCCTGACCTTCCCCTGCCACCGGAGCAGCCCAACATCTGGTGGGGATTAATGTTGATTTCTGTGTCCGGACGCCGTGTGGGACCCCCGATGCTACCTCCCAGGAGCGGGACGCGGGCGGTGGTCTGAGAAGAGCCAGTTTTTGTCGCCCCGCAGCAGGCCGGGGGGTGGGGGGGAAGGCAGGAGGGGGGTGAACCTCTTTTGGGACTAACCTCATGAAGAACAAGGGAGCCAAGCAGAAACTCAAGAGGAAGGGAGCCGCGAGCGCATTCGGCTGTGACCTGACGGAGCATCTGGAGAGCTCTGGGCAGGATGGTAAATGCCTCTTTATTCTTACTCTGGTTGCAGATGAGTAGAGTACGCATCAAGGGTTTTGGGTTTTAGTTTTTATTGGTGGGACTGGAAACTGAACCTTTCCCAAAGGTGATCTGTTTTATCTGTGCGAAGTGGAGTCACTGCCCAGGCACTCACAATAAATGAACAAGTGGAGGATTGCTTTGGTGATGCGCCTGCACGGGTCTTGCATGAGAAGCGTGGTGTGTGAGGATGAGGCTGCGTCAGTGAAGGCACAGACAGCCCCATGCACATTGTGATGCCCTCTCCCATTCCCTTGGCCTTAGAGAAGGCAGGCATTAGGGAGCTGGGCTTGGAGAGAAGAGTGTTGCCTCCACTCAGATCCAGTATTCTTGAAGACTGTGGGACAAGAGCACAGCAGGACCTGCAGAGGGGCTGGGGACTTCCCATCTGCCCATCTTTGGTTCCATGTCCCATATTGTCCTTTTCCTGGGAGACTGAGGCAGGACAGAAGCTGGATGTGGTGCAGGGTTGGGTGTGAGGTGTGAGGGGCGGCTGAGCTAACATTTTCACTGCTCTGCCTTCTCTCTTTCCTTCTTCTCCTCTGTGGACTGCTGTGCTCCCAGGTATGAGATTGAAACATGGTAGCTCAGATAAGAGGTAACTGCGATAAGATTAGAGGGTCCTCAGCTGGAAGAGTCAGTCTTGACTGTGGGAGGATGCACAGTGATTTTTCCAAGAGAAGGTTGGAGGATGAGAGAAGAAACAGAGAGTTTGACTTATGGAATAAGGAAAGATAAATACACGCCTGTTCCCATCCCTGATGTTAGTACTGTATGCCAGTTGGAGTCAGTTAACTTTTACCAATGTCAGGCTGCTCCAAGCAGGAGAGCTTCCAGCAGCAATGTCAGCACTGTGCGAGCAGGGCCGTACAATCAGGTCTTTCATTTGCTGATGAGCATGGCTGATGGAGTGAAGGGAGAAATGGCACTGGCAGCGGTATGGACTATGTAGTGGATGTCCTTTCCACAGCACTGGGAAGAGGACAGAGCATATATCACTGAGATAAAACGTTATATACATGCATTTATTCAGGTATGGGGGAAAGCCAGTCATTCAATTTCATTGTGAGCCGACAGTAACAATTACCGTATCCTTTAACTTATATAGCTCTTAATGGCCACTGAATCGAAGCAGCCAGAATAACGGACTTAATGAACTGATATTGCTTTGGCAGTGCAAGATACAGCTAGATAAACTCCACTCAGTGCTTATGTGAGTGGCAGTAGTAGAGAAACAATTTACAGCTGTTTACAGGAATACTGAAAAACAGCATGGGGAAGGCAGGTACAGGCAGTATATTCAGCTGGAGCATCAAGGGGGATTTTTAAGGGTGAGACATAATTACTGCTGCTGAAATTATGCCAGAACAGCAAAATTTATTACCAGAAACCCTGCGGTTCTTTAAAATAGTTTGTTTGGGTGTAAGAAAGAAGGGCATTGTCTCATCTGTGGGATGGTTCACAGTGCCAACCTACTTCTCCCTCAGAGTTGAGGAGAACCGGGGAGGACGTGAAGTCCCTTTCCCTTTGTACAGTGCTGCTATTTGCTGAATAGCACATCCCGTGGCCCAGTGCTGTGGGATCCAGAAATGAAAGACTTGGTTGTTAGAAGTTTATTGAGAAGTAAGTTGTGTTGGATCGGTAGGAATGTGACCAAGAGTGCCAAGGTGGCCTTTTGGGAAGAAGCGAACGTTCAGATGTCACCAGCACGTCGTGAATTTGCAACCTGTACTTTATGAAACAAAATCAGAAGAGCAATAGAGCATGAGTGATAGCCGGTTTGGGGATAGTTACATTGTCCTGCCTGTTCTCAGAGACAAACCAGCACTTCTGCAGAGGTTTTGTCACAGACACAAAACACTGACTCTCTCTCTGCTTGAGATATGTATGTTTAATTGGTGGAAGCAGGCTCTGTCCGTTCCCTGCTTGGAGGCAGCGCTGGTACCTGTCTGCTCATGGAAGCTGGCAGCTGAGGAGGGGGAGAGCGTGTCGGCTGCTCTCCAGGAAAGGGTTTGCTGTGGATCTTTGTGAAAGCAGGTTCCAACACAGCCAATTCAATCTGGCTTTTTCCCTCAGGATTAGCTGTTACAGACAGGGGGTGCTGCATGGTGCGCGTGATGCTCTGTGGAGGAAATGCACAACTTGAGCTCCTGCATGCTTGTGGTTGTTGAAGAGCGGCTTGTGCTTTCTGCAAGGACCTTAGTCCCTGTGTCCCTGCCAAATTCCAGTGGAGAGAGCTATGTTCTGCTTAAGGTATCAGTGTTTCCTCTCCTGTCATTTAACTCTTTAATAACTAGCCGTGGTTCGCATCAGAGATGGCTGCGTTTCAATGGAAAGTGATGAGATCCCACTGTTCCCTGATCTGTAGAGCCGATCCCAGTGTAGTGAGCCTAGTAATGAGCTTTATGATAATACAGTCGAAGCTGTGTCAGACTTACAAAGTATTTAAGGGTGGTGTAGAGGTAAATACTTCAGCAGGTTCAGTGGGGTAGTTCAGGAGATTGCAGACTGTTAGCCCTACAGTGATTCTTCAGACCTGACCCAGCTCAGTGATGTGGACAGATGTTGCTGTCTGGCGGCTGGTTTGAAGCTCGGCTGTCTTGAATTTACCACATTTCAAGTCAGTTCCTGTCACTGCTGCGTTTGACCCTACTTGGCCTTTTCCTGCCAGTGGTCTAGACACAGAGAGCTGTTGTGCTCCTTATGGGGGCTGGCTGTTATCAGTGCTCCCAAGCATCTGTAGTCATGAGTCAGGCCACAAAAATCATGAGATGAAAAAAAACCAGTGCTGGACTCCTTAACTGCTTTCTGTTTTCTGAAACTTCAGTGCACATTGGAGTTATGTTTTCAGGTCTTTCTGTTGGCAAGAGGGCTAAATCTCTACTGAAACATTTCATCGTGTCAGACTTTGTTAAAGTGCTGTACTGCTGCAATGGATCTAGCTAGTTATTAGCCCTGAAGGGTTAACATTAGAGCCTTATTTTGGCCTCTTGATAACCATCTAGGTGTACAGCGGGCAAAAGCACACAGTGCTTCTGCTGAACTCAGTGGGAGCCACATGTTGGGACCCCAGTTTCCTTAATGCCAACTATTTTATAGTGATGGGTGGGCCAGTAGAGAATAGGTGACACAAGGCTGTGCACAAACCTTGACTGAGGCGAGACAATCTGATCTGCTTAAGAAAACAGTCAGAAACAATAGTCTTGTTTTTGGGCATATCACAGAATGTTTCAAGAGGGGGCTGAAAAGTTCAAAGCTGTTAAAATAAAAGGAACTAAGAAAAATTGAGATTAATACTACCAGTACTTCTAATGTGGAAGACTCAAAGTGGGTTACAAGGTACTCAATCAGGTACAACTTCCATTCTTTTTAAACAGCAACGACTGCAGCATCTATAAAAAATGGATTGTGCTGGTAAAAGACAGTCTGTTCTTTTGCATTGGAATCACTCCTGACTCAGATCTACCTTTGCATCATTTGTTTAGAGCCAGGTAGGTCTCAGAAAAAGGCAGTCTTTCTCTTCCATCTTAGTATGATAGGCAAGGATAGGCTATCAGGACAGCAAAAGGCCACACCTCAGACTAGACACCTTGTTCTCAGCCTGCAGGTCTGATTGGCACATCCTAGTCTCCCCCATCAGCCATTAATACTGGTGTCACTGTACCCCTCTGTGGTTTGCTGCACATCTGTTTCCTGCCTGATGTTGTCTGGTTGGGATGCAATGAGCTCAGCTTTTCCCCTCAACCCCCTCCCACACTCCCCACAGCTCCCACAGTGGCACCCAAGCACTTTCTGTCACTTTGCCCAGCACTGGCTATTGCCTTTGTTTGTTGTTTGCTGCAGAAATAGAGCTGCTTCACCGGAGGAGCTTTGAAACCACCATCCCCCTCGTACTCTCCTTGCCATGGCCGAGCTTGTGGCCAACCAGCATCATTCCCTGGAGGCAAAGAGGAAAGGGAGCTGTGCTCTGCAAATGTAGCACAGGGAGACGTTATCAGCCTTTGCAGAGACTGCTCCGGCCTTGTCACAGCTGCATTTGAATAAAAGTGTATGAAAAGTTTTCATTTAGAGCTAGTGGTCTCATAAAAATGTAGAAGTTCTGGCTGGCACTAGTTCCCCAAACGAAATTCTAACAGCTTTTGAGAGCTGCAGCAGGTCAAGACATTACTGGAGGATTGGCACTGGTTTCTGAGGGGAAACAGTAACAATAATTCAATGGTAATAAGTTTGTCC
This sequence comes from Perdix hodgsoniae, assembly GCA_035772895.1. Classification (NCBI taxonomy): domain Eukaryota; kingdom Metazoa; phylum Chordata; class Aves; order Galliformes; family Phasianidae; genus Perdix; species Perdix hodgsoniae. Next base: position 2,444,208 of record JAPSGF010000016.1, read on the forward strand.
AAGGAAAGGTGGCCCTGGGTGCTCTCTGACTGGTTTGGGACAGCCTCGCCTGGTTTTGATGCCGTATATTTCATGGTGAAACTGCTTCGTCTGAGCTCAGACAGATGAGAGCTGCCACTCGGGAAGAAAGTTTGCCTTGAGGACAGGCTCCCTTTGGAGCCAGCCCTCAAACCTGCAGCCCAGATGTGGAGCAACTTTTCTGGGTCGCGGGGCCTTCCTTCCTCATGTGTGCAGCTGCGTGTTTCTGGGATAGGAGCAGGCGGGGCTGAGCATGGGTGTGTGCAAAAACCCGTAGCGCACATAGGTGTGTAGCAACTGGTGTGTGCTTTTGCCTAACGCTGTTGTACATCTAAGATTTACCCCGTATCACAGCGTGAATTTCTGGGCTTCAAAGTGGAATTGGATGCTGCAGAATTACTTTGCCAGAAAAGATGCATTTGTGTCTGCTTGCTTTATTTCTTTTCAAGCTGCTCTTGTGTTGACATATTGAAGTGAATGCATGCCCTTGCTTTTGATTAGGTGCTTTTGGTTAGTGATGCATGCAAAAAGGCCTGGGAAAACTGCTGAAGGATCATTAATGGCGATGTGGAGGAAAAAGACAAGGCCATTATTTTAAAGTCTCCTTGGTAAAATGAAAACGCCACATGCTCGTTTAATCTGCTGCAGAAGAATGAAGAGCTGCCTTCAACCCGCTCTTGAAATTAGAAACTGTGGCACTGGGGAGTTCTGTCTCAAGGACTGATCAGGAAAGCAACCTTTCTCTTTTTGCAGACAGGTTGCTCTCAATCCAGATCAGCTCCCTCACCCACATTGTCCTGGGGCTATGCAAACGCTTGTCACCTGGTCTGGGAAGAAGTAGCAGGGGCTGGGAGGAGAAGGGGACAAGCAAAGCCTCTTCGGGTTGGCTGGAAAGGCATTAGATGTGCTCCTGCAGTCTGCTCTGCATTTCCCACTGCCGATGGAGCAAGCAGCCCCATGACTTGTGCTCTGTGATGTCTGCTCCAGGTTGGGAACGTGACATCTGCATGTTAAGGCTGCATATCCTCATCCTTGTGATGGGAACCAGCAGGATAGCCTGATTCTGAAATTAGAGGCAAATGAAAAGGATGAGCACATGAATTGGAGGTGGACTAGGGCCACCATTCCAGGGTGCAAGGCATATGTAGAGGACAGAGAGGTGAGACTGTCCTGTCAAAACGGAGATTGCAAGGGGAAAACTGTTAATAACAGAGTTTGCTTTTCTCCACCCACTCTCACAAGCGGAGCATCATGTTATGGGTCCCAGACATCAGCCTCTATGGCAACAAAGTGAGAGCAGCAAGACATTGGGAACAACGGGAGCAGGAGCCATCTGTCTGCTTCTGCTGCTCCACTGTTCCTCCTTGCTTTGGACGATGTTTGTGTTACTTCCTCAATCTGTTTCTGGTTCCTGAGAACTGGAGATTTGTGTCCCTGTGGCACAGTGTTACTGCAGTTAAGCATTCATATCGAGCTCAGCTCCTTGCTCTGTATTGACTTTTCGTTGTTAGCTCTGTGATTAGCAGAGAACTCTTCCATGCTGCTTCCTGCTTTCCCTTTCCCTCACCAAGCACTGTGGGAGGCACACGTGTCATCTACAAGCACTGAGCCCCGCTCTGACCCAGCCTTCTCCCCCATGCTTGGTGAACAGTGTGAATCACATCTTCCCTTCAGATCCTAGATGAGAAAATGTATTTTGATTTAGCAGATGCTTTCTCTTTGTTGGTGACAACTGATTTCATCTGGATGTGGGGCAGCAATGATAGGGATCTCGGTGCCTGTGATATGACAGCTTGCAGTGGCTCAAGCAAATACCCATGGTGGATGAAATGCTGGAACTGCATGAGGTGGATGTATAACACAGCTGGTGTAGGTGTGAGAACAAGTGATCTGAGTGATCCCAGTGCTCAATTCTAAAGTTTTCAGTGTGGGCCCGGTTCTGCTTTGGAGAGTCTGTTGCACCCATAACTCAGATTTTGCATATATGCCACCATTCTACAGCAGTAGCATTTGCTGGCAGCTGTGTCAAAGACATATGATTCAGTGTTTCTCCTTTAATAGTATTAGGGAAAATGAAAACAGCCCCATCACCAGGAACATATCCATCCTGCAGGGGTGTGGGGTGAGGTGGCTGTCACATTGGCCACCAGTGTCACTTCTTAGACCACATCTCTGATCTGCATCAGATGTTGTTTCCCTACATGTGAAGTACAAATTGAGGATGACTAAAAGCAGAGAACTACTGGTGTTTGCCTCCATTCAGTCTTGAACCACCAACAAGGGTTGGGTAAACATATGACCTTGACACAGCAGCCTGTGTGTGGATGTGGTGTTCAGGGTCGTGGTTCAGTGGTGAACATGGTAGTGTTGGGTTGATGGCTGGACCTGATGATCTTAAGGATCTTATCCACATTGTTCTAGGTACCTAGCACAAGATCAAAGCTGCTGACTGGCTCCACTAACAGTTATTTTAAGGGCAACTTTCCATCCATTCCCAGGGCCTCAAGCCCCAGTTATCCTTTGTTAGTATGCCAGAACCTTCAGCTTCTCTGCTGATAACTTCAGTGGATGTGTTTTGCATTGTCAACAAAAAAAATCTGCTGCATGTTTACAATGGGCACAGACAGAACAGAGCAACATAAATTGAATTTACTCTGGAATTAAATAATGTGGGGCAACTGTGCTGACTGTATTATTAACTTCCATATGTAATTCAATAATGTTACCCCCTGTTTTCTATATTTATCTGAAGCCAGAAACAGACTTTCTGGTATTCTGCACCAGTGTGACAGTAGATGTGCAAGTGCCTACCATGGGCTTGAGATTGATCTTATTGTCACATGTGTAGCCCTTCCATATAATGAAGTTAAAGACACTGATACTAAACTTTAGCCTCACTAAAGAGCCAAACCAATGCTATTACGATTTATGGGAATGAGGAGTAGTTTTAGGAGTAACCTAACCCTACAAGCCTTTTGACGTGCACAACTGAAACAGATAGTGACGTCCTCTTCTGTCTCGCCCTCTTGCCTTAAGCATGATGACAGCTGGATTGGATTCCCAGTTCTCATCCCAGTGGAGACTTCTCTTGCTCTTAACTCTTGCTCTTAAAAGAGCACCAGAATCGAAAGAGCAAAACACATCTTTTGCATTTTGTGGCTGGTCTCCTGTTTGCAAAGAGAAGCTTAGCCTAGGTTCAAAGTGGCCTGCCTCCATCCTGGTGCCAGCAGCTGTGACAGCCCCAGTTCTCAGCAATGCTGGGTTAGCTGGATGGGTTTGGACTTAGGTAAACTTATGTGCATGTGGAAAGCAGCAAATGTGACAATGGCGCTGAGTGGGACTTGCTCCATGAAGTCCTTGTCTTTCCTCTGTGGGGTGCCCAGAGATTGACTCAGTGCACCAGACATGGCCTCACCAGTGCTGAGCAGAGGGGAAGGATCATCTCCCTCCACTTATTATTAAGTAATGCTTTTCATGGTTTTTCTAATGTTCCTAGTAATGTGCATGGTTTCTATCAGAAATTGGCCTTGGCCTCCCAACATAGGCTGAAAATGCAGCTGGGGCAGTACTGAGCATCCTTTCTGCTCTGGTTAATACTAAAAATGAATTACCTTTTCAGAAAGAACTCCTATTCTTTAATGCTTTCTGCAGTCTTGCTGCTGGCCAGCTTGAGCAACTTAATGTATGGTTTATATAATAGGCTGATATGCTGTATCTTACGAAAGCTATTCATGCCTTGGCTTAATAGAATGCCACAAACAGTGCTGCAAGGCAGCACGTCATCCTCAGGTGTAGACCCATGGAGGTGGAAAACTGTCACTCGTGGCCTTACTTGTTCCTCTGCCAGTGGCTGTGTTGTGTGCCCTACTCCAGCACAGGGACCAGGCAGGGCTAGGAACGTGTGTGTCCCCATGCAGGATGCTCAGCTGTGGCTGTTGCTCTCACAAATATGCCCCGAGCAGCTGAGCTGGGTTCACGGCCATTTATCTCCTCCTCCTCTTTGCCCTCTTCTACACTCAAGGCTCAGCTAACTAAATGCCTTTGGAAATGCTATTATCTTCTGTGCTCTCTGGGGCCAAGAGCAGCTTGAAGATTTATCATCTGGAACAGGAGGCTTTGTTTAGTTCTGTAAAGCACAGAACAGTTAAAGAAAGAACAAAAACTAACCCCCGAACAAAATGGAAAACTCTCTCTGCATCTCATATCCTCACTCTGCTTTCTTCCACCTAGGATGGTGTGTGCATTTGCTTTTGTAATATGATTAAATACTGTCAGGTGACTAAATGGTTAGAGGAGATGTACCTGCATCTCTAAACCAGGAAATGAGCATCCAAAGGGCTGGGTTTTCCACAGATGACAGACAGGAGATTGGCTCAGGATCTCTGGTACAAAATTCATGTAGAGAATATCGCTGTGGTTTTCACCAGATACAGCAGCATCAGTGCTGCCTTTTTTACCTGAAAGGTGCAGACACGCTCACAAACTGTCCCTAAATGTGGGATGCAGGGCACAGAAGGCAAGATCCAGTCTAGAAAGAGCTCTGCAATGCTCACTGCCTGTATTCCTCAATTAATCAAAAATGCTCATATAACAAACACAGAACGCTAGAAGGAAAAGGACAGGTCTGCCATCCTGAATCTGATTATTTAGATTGAGATATTCTTGCTGCTGTAAGCATTCTGCATTTACCATCTCTGGCAGTTAGTGTGACCGTCTGCCCTGCTGCAGACAGGTGGCTTGGCAGCAAGCAGGGCCAACCTATGTGTAAAAAAAACCTTGCTCCATGTGAACCTCATGCTTGTTTTTCTATTCATCCCCGCAGTCATCCCTTGTGAGGCTCAGTGGTGCAATGGGAAGATGAGCTCTCCTTCTGGACCCCAAAGCTGCAGTTCAGATGAAATAAATAAGCTGTCAGCAGGGCTGAATTGCTTTCTTTCCTTGTGCAGAATGAGAGAGGGGAGCAGCTTCACCATATTGCTCTTTTTATCCTCTCTACTTGCTATTGCATTTGCCTCACCCTTGCTCTGGTCAGGTAGTCTCAGATCCACAAGACACTAAATGAGAATGAGCTCTCCTGTGAGATTTATTGCACCTTCTGCTTATAATCAAGCCAGAAAAACAGCGCAACAGCCTTCCTTACATAATCCCATTCTCTTCCTTCCCATCCCATTCCAGCTGGAAACCAGAAGTGCAACAAGGTAAAGGAATGAAGCAAAGAAAAGATAAAACAAATGGCCCGGATCCTCTAAAGAGATCGTGGAGTTGGCTTGAGCTGACAGCTCCAGGTCACAGAGAAGGCAAGGGGGATTCTCCCCTGTTGCTAGAACTTTTGATTTCCCTTCCTTAACTCTTTAGTTTTCATTCTTTCTCCTTCCATTCAAACACCTTAATTGCCAGGATGGCAGTATGCACACGTTACCAAAGTCAATATATCAAGGGTCTGTGCCTAAGGCAGGCTTAAGAGCAGTAAATGAGAAGGAATGGTTTTGATCTATTGACTCCATTATTCTTCCTTCCTGGCTCGATTGTGAGCGTCAATCACACGCTGCTGCCCGAGGTCTGCTATGCAAAGCCACAAAAGGGCTCTGAGCCAGGAAACTCAGTTCCAGATCCCAGCAAGGCTTGGATCTGGGGTCCCACCTTGAACTTGGAGGAACCTGGAGGAGATCATTCTGTGGCCCCGAACCAGCCAGGCACGGGGACCTGGGCACTGCTATCAAACCTGCTTCAGAGCCGGGGAAGTGTAACAAATACAAAGCAGGGTTTGGACTTCCAATTAGTCCTTATTTCTAGCCTGCTAAAATACCCATCTGTCACTCCACTTCAATAATGGGATTTGAGAAGATTAACTGGATACTGCTTAGCCTCCTAAACATGACAGCTAAATAAGCATGCTGCTATTCAGCCTCAAGCCTTGCTGGCAGCAATTACAGCCTGAGCAGGTTCACATCTGATTAGTGCTTGCATGGGAGTTGCCCAAGAAGGTCTGCTGCAGGTAGGGGGTGGTGATTCAGGCAAGCTTAGCCTCACTCAGCATCTTCTGTGGAAAAGCTGCTATCTAGGCAGGGAGTAAAACAAAGCTACCAGCCCTTTGCTTTTTAGAAACTTCCAGTTTATCTTTTGTTTCTAGGGAATAGGGACCTTTTCACAGACACACATACTGTACTGCCTCCTTCCTTTCCCAAAAGCAATTTCAGTTGGAGCTGTGGTTTGTTTGGACTCAGTGTCCCATACTGTCACGTAGTGGGGCTCTGCCCAGTTCAACAGCTGCCACCTCCCAGCCCAGAGCTGGGTGGAGTGAATCTTGTTTTTGCAGTTTGTGAAATATTTCAGGATTTAAGGCGCTCATTAAATTATTGATGTTAGCTGTTGGCCACTAAAGACAGACCTGATCTGCAGCTCTGTTGCTTTCGAAGCTCAACCCTGCCCTAACAATGGTTCATAGGTTCATAGAATCACCAAGGTTGGAGAAGACCTTCAAGATCACCCAGTCCAACCATCCACCTATCACCAATACCTCCCACTAAACCACCTTCCTCAGTACAACATCTAAATGTTTCTTGAACACCTCCAGGGACAGTGGACTCTACCACCTCTCTGGGCAGCCCGTTTCAGTGCCTGACCACTATTTCAGAGAAATATTTCCTTATGTCCAACCTGAATCTCCACCGGTGCAACTTAAGGCCATTCTCTCTAGTCCTATCTCTAGTTACATGGGAGAAGAGGCCAACTCCCACCTTACCACAGCCTCCCTTTGGGTAGTTGTAGAGAGCAATAAGGTCTACCCCATGCACCTTGTATGACAGATCTGAACTCACTGCAGGATGGTGCAAGGACCTAGCAGGTGGACAGTGTGTTTTCTTTACAAAACTGTGTACCTCTGAAGGAAATATAAGTGAGAATAGTTTAAAAAACAAACACAGGGAAAAGAGTTGTGCATGTTTTCTTCAGAAAAATGGGAAAAATAGGGAAGATGTGTGCCCATGTTACTTCAAAGATACTCTAGCTTTTTAGTCTCCGCAGTGACACTTCTGTCCATCATGGAGGCGATGGCCATCCCAGCACCCTCCTTCCTGAGGCAGGCTGCATGCTAATGAGCCTGTCCAGCCTGCAGCCTGACAGAGCCATGATTCAGCAGCCAAACAATGTCCGATTGTCCCATTCCAGCAGCATGGGGACAGTCCCCAGCATGTGGGCTCTGCATGGATGAAAGCTGAGTTCCCAGATTGGAGCTGGAACTGCACTGAGAGGGGAAGGAGGTGGAACTCTGTACTGGTGACGTGCCATAGACTGTGCACTCCTGCCATGGCTCAAGGCACTGAGGAACACCATGGTGGCATCACATGGCTGGAGATGAGGGCTGCTAGTGCTTCCTTCTGAGCTAGAGACAGGCCTCTGCCCCGATACATGATGTTTTAGTTTGGAGCAGAGCATGACACTTACCAACTGACTCCTGCAACTAGGAGATGGAGAAACAATCCGGCATCTATCTGAGCTAGCAGAAGGGATTACCTAAACTGGAATTTGGCCAGGATGCTGTCTTTATTTCTGCTAATGTTGCAAGAAAAGTATTGCTATAAAAACTTTTTGCAAGATTGCAACCTTCATTTTATAGCCACTGATTTAGAAGGGAGTCTATGCTTATAGGACAGCTTCCTTTGCATGTTGTGGGATGTGGCTCGTTACTGGCTTGTGGAAAGGACTGCCCCTACGAGTCACTGGCAGCAATTTCAATTGATTCTGATTTGGAGACCAGGCGCAGCCTTAGGCTGTTGATAGAAGCTGATAATGCATCCAAAGAAACAGCTGGGAGGGGAGGAGTGTGGCAGAGAAACGAAAAATAGATCAGAAGGAATGGATGTGGAAAGGGAACGAGGGCAAAGATGGAATGGAGGAAGCATGTGAGGAAATCCCAGTATGCTTGAGCTGGAGAAGGGCAAGGTTGGAAAATCCAGCCTGGCAGCAGAACTGATCATATGGATAGTACCAGTGAATAGGATAAGAGAGAGGACCTTAAATGGGTGTAAAATACAAAATTCTGGCAGCTTTTCAATGGGGGAGACCAGATAAACAGCTGGGAATAGTGTTCAGCACCAGCTGCAGTCAGTGAAGGAAGATGCTCACAGAACCAATGGTTCTTATCTCAAACTCCTCTTCCAGATTCTTATGCAAGACTGATCCAGCAAGAGAGGTGGAGGAATTATGTCTGGCTCTTTTCAACCCCTGAAACTAGCTTGGATTTGGAAAGTAGAGATGCCACTGAGTTACTGCATTGCCAGTGATTCGGTTTTTCATCAGCTCATTGCATTTTTTTTTTCTTTCTCCCTTTGGTGCCTAATTGATTTTAAAATGAGCTTCATTCTCTGTTCCAGAGTCTATGGACGTGAGCAACAGCAGCTTTGTCTCGCTTGAATAAGCTTGCAATACTTAATGTTTCAACATGCTCATGCTAGGGGCATGCAGTACATCAGCTCCCTTCGTTTTGGAATCCTGTGCAATGGTGCTATGAATCAAAACTTCTCCAGTTTTACAGTCTTCAGCAAGTTCCTGAGTTTAGATTGCGCAGCCTTGTACCAACATCGGGTCTTGGCCTGACGCCTTGGCCGGGAGCTGCAAAGGCAGAGAGCTGGCTGACTTCTACAGCAGCACTGTAGCTATTAAAATGTAAGGAAGTTTGATTAAGCATGACCTCAATGCTTTTTTCCTGCAACACCCCTTCTTGTGTTTGCAATGTGTTTGTTAGTGTCTCAAAGCCCTTAGTACAGCAAGATCCAGCAGACAGAAAGACAAAGAAACACAGCCCAGAAAAGCAACTCCTTGGCATTTGCCTTTGAAGAAACATAGAGCATGAAAGGATTTTTTTCTTGCTTCCTCTTGCCTCGCTTCCCCCAATCTTTGTTATTCTCAGCAACGACTGCCTTTATTTATTTGCCTCTTCCCCAATCGCTGGACAGACTGGGGCTTCGGCGGGGAGCGGTCCAGCCCTGCTGCTAGAGAGGGAGAAACAATGAGGCTTTAAGTGGGGTTTCTCTGGGTTCCCAACACAGAACAGTTGTCTCTTTCATGAAGTGCCTGTGGGATGAGCTCGGGATTGCTACACCCAAAGCGTTTCCATGCTGCAGTGGCTCTCCGCAATGAAATGCTGCTGAGAACACTGCCTGCAGCGCCTCGAGCTACTGGGGTGTCCAGTGTGAGAGCCTCTTTCTTCCAGGCCTGGGCTGTGTTTGCTGTCCACATGCAGTCTGGGAGCAGCTCAAGTCTGGAAAGCGTTTAAGAAAGCATCTAACTTATAAAGGAAAAATGAAAGCGGGGGGGGGGGGGGGGGAGGAAGAAGAAAATGGCAGGGGTAATAAAATAGAACCCAATGACTCGATGCGGTGCAGCCAAACTGTTTGTAATAATTTCCTTTAAATTCCTCTTATATAGAAAGAATTAATTACGAAATCATGAAGCAGGAAGCAGTCATCCTGCCAGCCAGTGACATGTACAGACAGATCAGAGCAATGTGAGAGAGATGCAGAACAGCAGGAGACTTGAGAAAACCTTTTTTAGTTCTCTCTTCTTCTTCCTCTTTTTGTTTAGTGTATGTATCCATGTCATGCTAGCATTTCTTGCCCAGAAGGAGCTGCGGGAACCTCCTGCTGTTCCTTGTCTCTCCAATGGCAGCACCGAACCTTCCTGCCATGACGCATCTCATCTGTCTGGGCTTCCTGATGGATTTTGCAGTCCCCAGATGTTTGGATACCCGATTCATCTCAAAGCAGGCTGTGAAACATGAAGTATTTTTAAATACCCAGCTTCATAATTGCTTTGTTTAACTTTACAGCAGTTTGAACTCATATAAGGCAATAATAAAAATCACCGCTCTTTTCCTTCAAAGGATTTTGCCATTGCCGCTTTTGAACTTCTGTGCTCACAACGGCTTTTGCCTTCGCATGAGCAAGGTTATAACATTCCTGTTGGCCAGAATCATGTTTTTCTAATTCTCGTTTTCAAAGCTTTCAGAGAGGAGTGCTCAGGCTATTGAGTAAAAAAGGATTGAGGTTACCCAAGTGTTACTAGATCCAAAGTACGGGCTCCTGAGATCAATTTCCCTGAGATCTGGAGTGTTGGGCTGCAAGGTTTTTACCTGAGTGTGTCCCTAGCTTGGCTCCAAAGGCAGAGCGAACACTACTGGCTAAGAGCCTGTAGAAGCAAAAAATCAGAGGTTTTAAAATGTCACTAGCTGAGCACATAATGGATATTCTCTGGATTTTATGATTAGCTGTTGTGTTTAGTTGGCCAATGCTGCCTTCCTGATGTGAGTTATAAAGTAGTCTCAGGTCATGGCCAGGCAAGCCAGATTCAGAAGTTGCCTGGATTCACTTGAGAATCGCTGTCTTTTGCAACATTTCCTTTGTTTGTTTGTTTACTTGTTTGTGAGCAGGACAAGCTTGCTGATGCATACCTGTGACTTCCATATTCCAGCTCCCTTTCCACCCTGAGTCCATCAAGACATCATCCACCCAAATGTTTGCCTGCATACTGTAAAACCAAGGGGACATTAATAAACCAGGCTGTGCTGTTAAATCATGGCAACGCGCCCAGCATTTCACATCAAGGGTAGTGTGTTATGTGATTCATACCACCATCTCATGATCTCCCCAGAGCCATCCTAAAGCCTGGGATGGTCTGAATACCATGTGTGTGTCTAACTCTGCATGGGACTGAGGGCCCTCTGTGATTAGAGAACCGAGGCATTGGTCTGTACCCCACAACACCTACATCTGCACTGATGTGTCTCCATGCAGCCTCCTCCTTTCTCTGCCTGGGTGGGCTGGAGGCACAGCTGGCCTGACTGGTGTCCCCTAAGGGCTCAGCTGTCCTCTGATGTAAAGCTATGGAGTAGAAGGGAATGTGCAAGGCTTTGTGTTAAAGCTGGATAGTACAGAGCTGTGCAAGCCAAGGGGCTCAGCTAGGAGTGTGCTGCTTGGCTGCATGCTATTCCATGGACCCTTCCTGACATGTGGCTCTCAGTACTCGGTGTGTCCTTCTAAGTGCTTCAACACTTGGAATCTACAGTAGAACACTGGAAGTAGAAGGGATTCACGTGCTGGCAAAGAAAGTGTCTTTCATCTTGTTCCTGTGGCTCTGAAAAGTTTTTTTGTTGTTGTTTTTCCCCCCAGCACTTGAACAGTGTGCTTCCATTTCAGTATGCTGTTTTTTAGCATTGAGCTCCTCTAGAAGCACAGGCTGTGTGGCACTGGGCCAACTCCTGACCTCAGTGACACCAGTATAAATCTGGGATGCTGCAGCCAACCTGCATGGAAGTACTTCAAATCTGCATATACAGCAAGTGTTCCCTGTTGTAAAGGAGCTGTGATTTTGTTTGGCAAAACAGCAAAAACAAAGCGATGTCTACGTGACTTGGGTACATGTGAATCTGTTCTGTGTCACACTGCTTTGGTGGCACCCACACTTACCTCGCTATCACCAGAATGAGGCACAGATTAGCTCCAGAAAAGCCCAAGGGTTGCACCAGAACAAACCCAGCAGGAGTGAGAAAAAAGAATGAAATTTTAGGTGGGTTTGCCAACAGCAGATAACACTATTGTTATTTACTGATGTTGGCATTGAAGATGGTGGTACCATCATCTCCCAAAGAAACAGATTGTGTTGGCCTGAATCTCTTGTGGGACAAAGTGCTGAGAAAGCATTGGTGAGATTGGATACGTATCAGAGGAGTACTCAAGTAGAAAGCCTCAATGATAGTGACTGGATGGGATGTTCTAGGCACCTGGAGATGAGGTATTGTCTGTTTTGAGAGTGCTTGACTGCAGAATGACCTTAAATGAAGCCAAACTTCAGACAAATATGATCTATTTTGAGGCTTGCTGCAAAATTCTACTTTGACCAGGGCCCTTCTCTACTGTAATTGGAAAAAATGAATTGGTTATGAACTGTGGGAAAAACAACATCAAGGCAGAAGGTCCATTGAACCTAGGAGAGATGCAGAATAGAAAGCATGAAGAGCCCAAACTCATTCCTAAACCAAACCACATCCATAACATGATAGGTACCAACCAAGGAAGTGCAGCAAAGCTTTGAATCTTCTGTCTTCAGACAGAAGCCAAACATGTTATGTCAGAAAGACAGAGAGCTCAAAGCTGGTATTTTGCAGCACATTGACAGGGAAAGCAGGGAGAGCAGCACAAATTTCCAGAAGCTCCATGAGGATCCTCTGTGATAGAGATACCTCACATGGGCAGGGGGGTAATGCTGAGGTGGTGGAGGTTAAACATGGATCTTATGATGGGGCAGAGAAATGTGGCCTGGGTTTGGTAGCTGACTCCCAGCATATCTTTGCTCTCAGCTCTCCCGTGAGCTGTCCCGTGCTGCTGTGACAGCAGACACATTTTGTGGGTACTCTTCATGGCTGGGCTCTTCATGGGCTGTCCCTTAGCTTTGTATGGAATGACATGAGCCAACATGGCCGGCAGTGCTGTCTGTCTGTGTCCCACTCTGCAGTGGCCCCAGGGGCCTCCAGACAAAGTAGGGAATATCTGGAGGAGTGAGCATCCATCCCCACACCCAAGGAGAGACACGAGCTCTCAGCATGGTCTCTGGCCTCTCAGCATCGCCAGCTGCAGGCTGAGAACAAAGTCTGTGTGTCCCTTAGTGAGCCAGGGCAGCTGGAGGTGGATTTGTTTTCTGTTGATTTCATGGCAGTGTTGCTGCTTCAGGGCACTGCCGTGGTGTGAGGAACAACAACATCCCAGAGAGGAGGCACCCAGTGAATTGCTGACTGCTCCACAGCTACCCAATGTGCATGCCCGGCATGGGAAGCGGTCAGACCACCCTCGTGGCAGCAACAGAGCCATCGTGTTTGCTGACATTTCAAGGGAATGCAGAAGGGAACAAAAGCTGGGAACAGATGCCTTTGATCCAGCTTAGAGCTGCAGCTGGAAGATATGGGGCTGAATCAGAAATGACGGACCCAAATCCCTTTTTGCAGGGGAAGTGTTATTAACCTCAGTTCAGACCCCAAAAGCAGGGTTTGAGGTTTTGTCCAAGGGAAAAAGTCTACACAGAAAAGTGGGTGCCCAGAGGTAAAGAAAGAAAACCAATGGTCAGTCAAGAGAAGAGGATGGGAGAAGTGAGAAGTTTGGGATTACTTATCTGTGAACAGACAGGACATCACATCTTCACCAGTGAATTCAACTTCTCTTACCGTCCCCAACCAACCTCCATTCCTTGAAATGATCAGAAGTAATACAGTTTCTCCCCAGATGGCCTCTGTGTAGCTTCTCGCCATTATTGTGGTGTTCAGTTATGAGAGAACCATTCAAGAGGAAAAAAGAAGAAAATTGGAAAGGAGACCAAGCCGCAAGGCTTGGATCCCATTCCAACATTCCCAGCGCAGGGGTACTGCTGTCTGGTCTTTTGGTACAAGACTAACTTTTATAGCAACCAAGCCAAAACACCACTTCAAGAACCTGCTTGGCACCCTCTGAACCAAATCTCCAGCTGTGGTTTTAGTTTGTGCCTCCAGATTTTGTCTGAAGGTTTGGGTAAAGAGAGTCCTTCTGCTTTGTTAGGAACCTAGGAAGAGTTGAGCCTCTCCCAGAAAAACACATCTGCATGAGGTTTTCGGCTTGACCTTTGGGGGTCAGTGGTTCTGATAAGCCAGTTGCAATCTGTGTGTGCTTTATCAGCTTCTGAACTTTCAGAGGTGAGTTCCTATTTACTCAGAATTCGGATGCAAGAAATCTAGCTGTGGTTTAGTTACAGTGTGGGTGTCAAAACTGCGATCTCTACCCGTAGCTCTTCCACTAACTCACTGCATGACCTCAGGCTGCCGGCTCATTTCTGTTTCTCATTTTTTGCACCTATGGGATGAGAATGATACTTCTCCTGTGTGAATTTGCGGCTCCTTGCCGAGGGGTTGGATTTTTGCTGATGGAAGCGAAGAGCGTTCTGTAAGGCCGTGCTGGGGTTTTATCCTCACAATGGGGGACGTGAGATACAAATAAGTTTTCAAATACAGGTTTGTTGTAACCTGAGGGCTGAAAAGCAAATCCTAGGACACTTGCCTTCTTTTTCTCTTCTTTGCTGACAGGAAGCACACACAATAATCTGGACTTTGGCTTGCAAAGAACGATGCTGCCATACTCATAAGTGTGCAGCAGATGCCAGCCAGCCCCTGTCGATATCACTTGATATCCATTAGAGCTGGCTCCTTTTTTGCACTGCGTTCCACTTCACTATTGAGAGATTACCTTTATCCCTAAAATCAGAATAAAAATGCAGAAACTCCCCATAAATAAAAGTTATCCTAAAGGTGATAGTACATGGGAAATAATGATGTTGAAGTACTTCACCTTCTGGAAACAACATATTTGGATGGTTCTTTGGTTGAAAAATTGAACCAAATCCCTGCATTACTGTGAAATATTTTGATTCTGTGAAATACACTCTTTCCCACTGGAAAATCATTCTGCTGGAAGATTTTCAAGGAGCCTTTCTTCCCGCATGCTTCAGTATCCAATTCAAACTCCAGCTGCTGGCTGTGGTCGTCTCTTCTTGTAGCAAGTGCTGGCACTCTACACTTTCCTTTGCAATTACCACTGTGTGCTCTTCCAGAAGATCTTGCCGTGGCTTAGGAAGCATTACCTGATAACAACATGGGAAGGACAGTGGGATTATTTTGTCTTCGTTGCAGAGGCCTGTGCAGGACCATTCCCTTCAGAGCATCTCTTGCCTGATCCTGAATATCCAGGCAGTGTAGCTCACACCCCTTCCCTGGAGGAGGCAATTCTGCAGCATGATTCTACGTCTCGTTCCTAGGCTGTTTTTCCTACTGCTCAACCTACATTTCCCCTCATAATTTCATTCCGTCACTCCCAGTTACAGCCCCTTGATCATCTGGAATGGGCTCTTTCCCTCCACGGTGTTTATACCCTCTGCAGACTGCTATTGTGCGTTCACTTCTCTCCTCCTAATTCAGGCCAGCTGTGCCTATTTACCACCGTCACTTTGTTCTTCCCTGCGAGTCAGTCCCTGTAGATCATTAGTTTCTGTTCCTTTTCTCTTCCTCCTCCCCATATGCAATGTGGTATCCTGTTTTCCTTGTAACTGTAGCCATGCATAGGGCTAAAAGATTCAAGGATTTTTCCACTAATAATCCCCACACCCTTTTCCTGGTCAGTACATTGCTTAAGAGTGATTGAGGTAACTCACTCACAAACAGCAAGCCGTACTGAGAGAGAACATGAAGGGAAAATGTGAGCTCGCTAGGATCCTGGGCTGTGCTCTTTCCTTGGAGCGAGACTTTGCTCAAGGAGCAGACTTGGAAGCAGAACCCAGTCCTGTGGCGTGCTTGGTGCCCTCAGTGCTCGTGGGGTTTATCTCCACTGGGGTTTAGCTGCATGGGGCTGGGCTCCAAGTGTCCAGTATCCGCTGCCATGGCCAGCTTCTGCCACAGGAATGTAGGTGGGTTTTCTGTCTTTGCATCTTGCCCTCTCACCAGCAGATTTTGCAACTGCACCTTGAGTAAGAAGCCCCACTTCGCTCTCTTGCAACTCAGCTGGCTCTGCCAGGCTTTGGGTCTGTTGCATAAAGCTGGAGTCATTTTGTCAGCCTCTGTGGCAATTTACACCCAGTGGCTGGAAAAGTAACCCTTTATTTAGAAGGTGGCCAGGCAACAAATAGGAAAGGAAGGAGAAAAACAAGTTATAACAGTGACTTTTATTGAAATACTCATCAAACATCCCCAGAGGACCATGACTTAAAGGGTCTGGTCCTGTTTTGGTTATTGCTAAGCACTGGAACCCCACAGTAAACCCTCTTCTCACTTTCCCTCTTTTGGCAGTATTTTTAGGTACAGTGTAGAAAATGCAGGGGGACCGATTTCCCTGGTCATTCCCTAGCTAAGGGAAACCTCAGTTTGCAGAGGAATGTGTCCTAATGTAAGCCAGCTCCTCGCCCAGTGCCGGAGGCTGTGGCAGCCGCGCAGCTGAAATACTCCGGAGGGCAGGAAATGCCATTGCGAGGGCTGGCTCTGCTGCGTGCCCGCGCTGCGGTGAAGCCTGCAAACAGGCGTTTCCAGGCTGCTTCTTGCACAGTGCAGAGCTTCCTATCACCCTGGGTGTGTTCATAGCCTGAGTGGGTTGCAGTTGGTGCAGTATGTGCTTCACAGCCCCAGTCCTAGGGGTGGTGTAAATACACACACGGCCTCTTCTGCACCCCACATTCTTCCCTCTGCGTGCCATGGTGCCCAGATGGCAGGTTCAACACGCTCAGGCACTCCTTGTCATCTCAGCCACCTTGCTGGGATGTGGGGAAAGCCCATCAGCTTCTCTTGGTGGAACAAAGGCAAACTTTAAATGCTGTGGTTCAGGGGAGATCCAAAAAGGTGTTGGGTTAAGCTCTTCCTCCTCTCCTGGGCCATGCAATGGCAGTGTGCCAAGCCGAAGGGCTTCCGTCTGGTGTAAGCCATGTTCTACATTCACCATCAGCTTCTCTGCTGTTGATGAAACAGTGCTGGCAGCAGCAGAGGTTCCTCCATTTAGAAGAATAAAATTGAAGGCCATGGTCTAGCACAAAGGTCTTGGCATCTCCTGCAACTTATGACAGCGCTGCTGGAGCTTGGAGGCTGTGGCTATAGCTTTTTCTTTTGCGAACCTGTGTTCCTTAGCAGTGGGAAATTGGCAACTGTAATTAGTCTCTGATGTTCTCTGCTAATAAGTGATTTCTCCGGTACTCACAAATACCAGCATCGCTGAGACACAGCTCTATTGCTTTGACCTCTTCTCCCCTTCCTCCTCATGGAGACGGGCTCCAGATATGTCCTGATGTCAAACATCCCCCCCCCCCCCTCCTCCTCTTTACATCCCTACTTTTGTTTTTATTCTCAGCCTCAGTAGAGGAAAATGGCTCCTGCTGGTCCTGGTGGAAAAGGATACATGTGCGGGCAGGAAGGCCATTTGCTCTGGGAGGAAGAGGGGCCTGACATCAACAGGAAGCGCGTCCAGGCGAGAGAGGCCTTGAAAACAATGTCAGCCTGGGGTCCAGGGCTCAGTGGCAGGAAATGAAGGCACGCTGGTGTTTGCAGTGCAGAGGAAATGATAAGCACTACCTGGTCTGACTTGGAGCAGAGATAGCGTGGTGAAAAAAAAAAAAAAAAAGAGAGAAAGAGAAAAAAAAAAGAAAAAAAAAAAGAAAAAGATTGTTTTTCTTCACACTGGTTTGGAGCCTATCCTTTGCCAAATGGAAAACAAAATAAAGAGCAAAATATGGAATGTATCAGGAATCCGTTGGGGGGCTTGGGAACTGAGGAGAGCAGTTGTGAAGTGATGAGATTTACTGCTTTGGTAACAGCTGGATATTGCCTTTTTTTTTTTTTCCCCCCATTGTTAGCACAGAAAATGACCCTCAGCTCGATAACTGTTGCCATGCCTATTTATTGAGAGATGGAGGGAGGGGGAAGCTATATCCCAAGTTGAAATAATGTGTTTTTTTTTGTGCAGGAGGAAAGTTGTGGGGACAGTTCTTCCTGCAGAAGAGCCCATAGCACCCTATAGTCAGATACTTCTCCTGACTTGTCCCTGCCAGATGAGGGAATAGAAAGCCTTTTTTGGGGAACAAGAAGGCAGCTTTATGCTGGAAGAGTTAATTCAGCTTGATTTCTTTCCCCTTCTTGTTAGGAGCTGTAAAAGCCATACCATGCCTCCTTTCATCATTTTTCTTCTGACAGGACCAGTTTCTGGTTCTGAAATACTCACCCCTCTGCCCTGCAGCTCAGCTTTGGAGAAACCAGGCCTTGTGGTTGGGCTGAGTCTCATCAGTGCTGACTCCTTGAGTGGAGGCAGCCACAAGGGGCATGGCAGGAATACTTTTCTTCTAAACCATCCTGCCTAGCATCAGCCTCTGGAAGGCTTGGAAGCTATGTGACACCGTCTGCAAATGATGCTATGCCTCCTGTGCTGCCCTTGATGAATCTTCTGGAGGTCAAAGAGCCTTCTTGCAACACAAGATCTGCCTCAAGGCTGGCAGATGGTGCGGTGCTGTTTTCCCTGTTGCCTCTGCAAGAAGCCCTGAAGGTGCAGCACCAGATCCAGATGTTGAGGCCAGGCTGCTTAGCAGCCTCCTTTGGGGCTCTTTATGCTCCATGACGGATGGAAAGGAAAATATGACCCCTGAGATTAAGACTGTAAGACATACCTAGGAGGGCTGCAGTTTCCAGAGGTGAAAAGGTACAGCCAAAACGCCCTCTTTCTCATGGGCTACTCTTCTTAACTGAGCTGCTGAGTGAAACCAACCCACTGAGACATCCCAATGCAGAAATACATGCATGCATGAGGAATTAATCCCCAAACAAACTGCTTTCCTTGTCTAAGAGCAAGTACTTAATTCAGAAAATTCTTCAGTGTACAGTAAGAATATGCAAGGCAAGGCACTAGCTAAATGAATTTTGTCTGGAATGAGAGAGCACAGAAAATGTCTGTGGCAGTGGCTTACTCTCTGGCTAACTGAGCAAGCTGCAACAAATGAGGGAACCAGCCCATAGTGAGGCATGTCCCAGACCTATGACATCAGCCTAGCAAGGCTTTTGTGGCTTTTTACTTGGTAAACATCATCTGTAGGCTTTTGGATTTCAGTCGAGAACTTATTAAAGTTCTAAGAAGAATCTCCTGGCAGTATATAGGAAATCTCTCTCACATACATGTACATGCATACAAGCATCGATTTATATGTATATGTAAAAATAAATAAATAAATATGTATGCACACACCCATATATTTACACCTACATGTTGATACATATGTGGATAGACAAGTATTTACATATATGGGTACGCGTGTCTAACCAGTAACTTTTTCTGGCAGAATTTTCTACATTCCTGTTGGACACAGCTACCAAGTCCACTGACTGTGGCAAACATATGCTTTGGGCAGCGTTACTTAGATGGATAGAACAGCAGGTCATTTCATCAGACAGACATCAGTGATCCAAATCACTCATTGCTTAATCCTCCTGAAATGAGGACTAACTTGTCTTCATTCTCACCTGAGCAGGCTGGGAGGAGCAATTAGAGGTGACCTCTCACTGCCATCTCTACTCTCCATTCTGTGTTGAACATCACTATGTCACACCGTCATTTTATGTTTGTGAAAAGCTGCTAAAAATGCTCTTAACAGTCCTACGCTTCGTTTTCTAGGATTTGAATGCCATGGTAAAAAGTAAGAGTTGGATGTAGAGTTTTTCTCCTCTTGTGGAAAATGCAGCTGGATTCAGTAGGATTTTTTTCTATGAGTGAGGCTCCTTGGGTCAGGCCCAGCCAGCCTTGCAGTGAAAACACTCAGTCTAAATATATGCTTCTGCAACTGTGCAAAGATGGAATGAATTTCATAATGCTTGGCTTTTAACTATAATGTCTGATTATTGTTAGTGTCTTCACACGTTTGTTTTCAATCACACTGACATCATAAAGCTTTATTTACTTTTTTGGAAAGTCTGTTTTAATTTGCCTTTCACTTCTCATTGGCAGTCTTTAAGGGTTTGTTATTTAGGCTCCTCATATGTCTGTATGTGATATATAATGATTCTCAACAATTTCCCCTGCTCTTTGCCCTAAGTTGTTGACTATCTGTAAAACGGCCCATTTGGGGTAACCGCTACAAATTGCTGTATCTGATCTTCACCGGGAGAGACCTAGAGGCAAGATCAGTGAGTAGCCTGAGTGAAAGAGCACTGCTGCATAATCTAGTGTCAGTCTGCATCAGCCCATAGGTGTAGCAGATGGCAAAATGAGAAGGAAAGAAAAACATAGCATTGTATATAAATAAGTGCTGTGAGATTCAGCTGAGCAGGTGTTCATCCAGATGAAAGCTTCATCCAGGACCTGCTTCTCAGTGAGTTTGCACTTTGCAAAAAACAGTGACCTGGGTTCTCAGAGGGTGACTGGTCCCTGGTCTTCTTTTAAAATACCTGAGCTCACTGGCAGTGCCATTTTGCATTAGCTGACACTCCTGGATGTGTACTTTAAGGCTGGTGAATGGCTGTCATGTACACATGTGACCAACTGACTGTGTAGGAAGCTTGGAAAGGGAACCACAAGTGTTGATGGACCTCCAGCCTACCCCTGAATGCTCAAAATGATAGTAGTGATTTGCTGGGAATGAACAGCATGGTTAACTGCAGATTGCCTGGCACAATAAAATCTTACTCAGAAAGGATTAAGGAGCAAGCTAACACTGAGAGCCAGTCATGGAGTATATGAACTGATCTCCTTGGATTCTCCAGGTTCTGGATCCTAAGTATCTTTTGTGCATCAGTTGAATTGTTTCTATGCTCTTCACAGCTGAGAAATAGTTACAATAGTATACAATAGCTCCTAGCATCATTTCGGTGCTGTAAGAAGATGAGCAAGCCAGCAACTACTTGCAGACTCAAGTAGAATATGGATACTGTGGATTGTTTGTTATCTGACTTGCTGCTGAAGCCCTTCTAAATGAAAGCATTCAGGTTAAAAGCTGCTGAGAGCAGGAAAAAACTTATGAAATCCATTTTTTACTTTGTTTTGTTACCAGCAGCAAAGTAGATTATCATGGCTTACATAGATGTCTGTGCTGGAGAGTGGAGAAAGGAAGAAAAATAGGATACAGTGTGACAGCTGCAGTCCATAAACTTGTTTATTGATTTGAATGAAAGGCAGTCAGTAAGCACTCGAGAGACTGGTGCCTTGAGCACTGGCCATCCATTCTTTTTGGTATTCTTTTCTTGCAAGCTGCTACTCCTGGATGCCCTGAGCTGCAGCATCGATACTGCCCTGCATCTGACACAGCCTCTGACACAGTCTTCTAATTTGCTATTGTTTTCAGTATGTGTTGTCAGAAATGAGGTTAATGGCAGACACTCTGCCTCACAGCCTGCTCATTCTCATGGTATCAGACTTAAGTACCCCAGTTATCTGTGCTGAACAAAACTGCGTACAATACCAATCCTAATCTGCTATTGAAATGGGAATGGTGACTGAGACCACGCACACCTCAATGTCCAATTAGGCAAAATCTAAGCCACAAAGTTATAAAAGTTAGGAGTGGAGATATCCTGTTTGGTTATCTGGTCTGGTTTTTTTTCTTTTCTTTTTCAGGAAACCCACAGCAGGATGTTTCCCTAAGAAAACTATTCTCGTATTTAGTACAGTCTCTTCTCAAAAGTGCCTGCACGACAGAATTTGCTGGCTATGTCAAGATACAAGCCGCATTTCAGAGGGCTACAGTGACTGCTGGGGCTGAGAATCAGGATTGAATGTTTGCTTATACAGTGCTTTCTCTGAGGTTTTCCTTGGTGTACTGGTTAGGTCTGCTGTGGGCTCTTTCTTTTCTGCCTGGAGCATCCTGGCTGTCAGGTCTGCTTTGGAAAATCAGGTGTTCCTACGTATCTTATCCTTACAAATTGTTTAGATATGTGAGATGTAAGCTGAATAAAGGACCAACAGGAAAAAACCTTGCCAGGCCCATACTGAATTGCATTTGTTTGAAATCCACCTGCCCGAGTCCAAGCAGTGCTTAGTTTTCCCATGTCCAATACCAGCCATGGAGGGGGCTGGCTCACAGCATCTGACACATCTGTGTTTTGTATGTCTGAGCCCATTCAGAATGGTGTTGTCACTACAAGGAGTTGTGCTGACCTTCATGACGTTGCATGAATGTTTCCCACAGAAACAGAGGGGAAAAAAAAATACAAAGAGTGTGACTTACACAGTGATTCAGCAGTGCTGTCCATGCAGACAGGGTCACCTCGGCACCAGCTATTCACCCCTTTTTAACTGTGTTTATGGCAGTGAGTGGGGAAGAGAGAAGGAAAGCTCCATCAAGATGATTCGGTTTTTAAGCTTGTTTAGTGTTGTCTAGTGACCTCACGCTGTTCAAACATAGGTGTGCATGTGTGTGCTCAGGGTGGTTCTGGTAGCTTGATGCTTGCGGCCAAAGTAAATGCTAGCAGTTGATGATGAGACCATTTTATTTTTTCTTCTTATGTAAAATGAATTTATTGCTGGGGAAAAGTATGCGCAGACAACCCGGAGAATTAAGTCCTCTGTTAGTCCTGGTAGGCAGAGCACAGTTTCCCCATCCCCAGCTCTGCCAATGCACCTTGCCTCTGGGCAGAGGAGGTCCTCTGCAGGGGTTCCAGGCACTGCAGCCCTTTCCATCCCTGACTGCTGATGACCAGGGCACTGTGGAACGTAGAGGAGATGATGCCTGCAGGCAAGGCAGGATTCATCCCTATCTTTCATGGGTTGGGATTGTGAACTGGGAAGCAATCTGGAATCCTGGCTGCTTTGGTGAACCAGGGCTTGAGTGAGCCATGGAGAGAAGAGCACGGTTTGATCTTTGGAATCTGCTTCTCAGCCAACCTTGTGCCTAGTAGAAGGAAATCAACAAAGCAGAAATAATAATTAAAAAAAAAATAATCTAGTGAATCAGCATTTAAGCTCGTGATTTAAAATAGGAATCATCAGGAAATGAAGAAAAATGTCGCACTTCATATACTAACTCTCAAGCTCATTGCCACTTACACAATGCTGTTCCTTTCCTATGATTAAGTGGCCAAGTTAATGTATTGGTGTGTTCTAAAACGTGTAGCACTTTGTTATGTGTGTGCGCACAAAGAAACATCTCTTGCTTCGTATAGACTGAAACACTTCCTTTCTAGAGGGAAACACCTCCTAGTTCAGTAATTTAAGAAGTTGAAACAAGAGACTGTTTAGATCTTCACTGTCTCACAAACTGACATGATGTGATAGAAAATGTGCATTATTGTTAAGAGCAGTAGAAGAAAACCTTAAAAAAAAAAAGAAAAATACCTAAATACTTAAAAAATAAAAAACTGAAATGATGAAATACAAATGCCAACAACTTTTGTATGGCACAGGATTCGTTCTTTGGGGAAATTTTGGAAAAATACCGTTTCTTGCATCTCAAACACCAAAAGTTGATCTTTCAAGTGAAGTGAAATGCCTGTATTTATTCCTCTAGTTCCTTGAACTAAAATTAAAATAAAATTAAACTCCCTGCATGTAGCATAAACAAAGCACTAAGGAGAATCTGAATAGCTGCCATTAGTTTTCACCCAGGCAGGAGATTTCAAAGAGAGTAACAAAAGGAGAAAATTAAAAAGGAAGCCTGCTGCTATTCAGTTCAGTTTTGTACAGTGTGCTCTGGACAAGATGACCCAGTCCAGGTTAGCTAAGTATAAGCACAATCTCATTGGATGGCATCCACACTGACAAGTTTGTGTGACTAACTTAACAGCCTCCTCCCTAGGGTCCTTCTATGCTGCATGGACACCAAGAGTTTATTCTAGAAGGCATCGCTGAAGAGCACAGGCAGTTGTTTGCATTTCCTGCTGGATTAGTATCTTTCTTGCTTTTTGCTGTTTTTGTAAGAGGGGGTAAATCCCTCTCTCCTAAATATCCTCTTAGAGCTGATAGGTGATTTAACTGAGTACCAGCTGAAAGGTCATTTTGGTTTTGATCCTTATGACGGATGAAGCCCGTGTCAGATAGAAAGAGATCTCCTTGCTCAATGGTGGGAACCTTTGCTGAGTGCCACACCACGGCTTGGAAAGAACAGAAGGAAGAAAGCTCTCATTCCACACGAGGATGTGAGGGGCTTAGTGCACATCACTTGTGCTGGAAGCCTATGGGAACAGGAGAGAGAGAAGTAACACCTGGCTTGTTAGGAGTGGCAGACAAGTAATGAAGTTGGCATGAGCTGTGGTCATGGAAAAGACCCTGCTGAAGATAAGTGTCTGCTAAGCTAGGAGGTGATATCTAGTGAGAGTAGAACGAGTTACTGTGACTGCCTTTCTGGTTTATTTTTGTCTAGGGGAAGAGAAGTATTGTCTTTTGTGTGCAGTATGTTTATAACTCAATTTCCCTTCTGACTGATGCTTTGCTCCACACTCTCCTCTCCTCTTCCATCTGGTTTCTATTGTAGTTTTAAATGAGGACAGTTTGGCTGTCTGGCAGAACAAGCGGGGTCTGTGTGACACCAGCTGCCTCTTCCAACTTCTAAGCTTCCAGCACAGTTTTAATTATAGAAGCATCAAGATTGGAGACCATCCCCCCTCCCTTTCAATGCCCGCACGCACACACAGCCCCTGCTACAAATGCCCATCTGATCTTCCTTCAGGAGACACCCACAGCTCTGGGACTGTTTCTTTCTGTACCTACCGTTGGTAGCCAGATCCAAAATGATCCAAATATCCCAAAGGTGGCTGGAAGTGAGAGGGACAGCCACTCTGACCCCATAGTGAGCTCAAGTGCACTAAAGACCAAGCTTTATAGGAGATCAGAGCTGCTTAGGAATTTCAGAGCTGCAGGTTATGCTCAAAGAAAACACTTATTGTGCTCCAGCTTCATACAAGTGTTGCATTTAGGGACTTGCTTTGCAGGAATCTGATGCAGTCCTTTCACCTCCAAGGACCTGAGGTCAAAGTCTGTAATTTCTGGTTGCAAGTGAAATACGCCTTATGTGGGATTTTATTGACATCACAAAACCTCCACACATTTTGGCATAACTAGATGTTTCTCTTCATAAGAGTCAAAGACCTGGTATGGCAGGAAGTCATGTATATAATGAGTGAAGGGCACTGGCAGAAATACAGGAGAAGCCCAGGGCTGGAAAAGAAAGGCAGGTTGCAGGGCTAGAGATATTCACAGAGGTTGGTGCACACTGTCCACCTGGAATCTCTAAGGTCATCTCTACTGTGGAGTCTTCACTCACTTCCAAAAATGAGTTGAGTTTTATATGTTTGCTGCAGATTATTCTCCTGAAGCCTGTTTTTATCTTACCTCAACAGATGGAGCTGGCCTTCTCTGGTCTATGTATAAGAGGTTTGCTTATGTGCCTGAGGCCTTCTGACCTAATTTATCCCAAAGAAACTTAAACCTCAGCAAAAAGATGGTGATTTAATAGGTCTCACTTGTGAGAGGTCAAATTAGATGCAACAAACATCAGTGCATGCATTTTTATTTGGCTTACTTGTTCTTAACACTGGGGCTTTAAAAAGTGTCTAACAAAGGGCGCTGTTGGTATGGACTATATTCGTGTAGCAATGATATATTTGTCTACATGAAAGGCTGTTTAATTTTCTAACAGACTTTGTCACATAGCTTTCCAACTCAAATAGGATTTCTGTTCAACTAAGTCTTCTTTTTCCAGATAGCACGGAGCAGTTCACCTGTTCTTCTACCCCATGGATCTGAAGGGAATAGGATCAGCCTAGCTTTCATTTGACTGCTTACTTCACATTAGTTCCCCCCAAAGAGACCTCAGCCAAGAAGGCAATCTTAATATGCCACGTACACATAACTTCTGCCACAAAGACAGTGCAGACTAACCAGACAAAAATGAAGAAGAGGCCTGATGTCATTTGCATTTCCTTCTCTTTATTTCTAGCATGATCATCATCATATGATATAAGTTTTCAGTTACGGTTACAGATAACCAAGACTTATTTTGGGATAGGAAGGTCCTCTTTTTTTGATGTGTCACTCGGGCTTTTCTCGGCAGGACATTTAGGAAATTTTATACTTTTGGTTTGCTCTGTATCCTTCCACATCACCCAGTTCTCTTAGGAGTTGGGTGCTGGAGGCACTGCAAAGAATGTTTTCCACGTTCCTCAGGGAAATCACTGGTGTAAAAAAGTCCATGACTGCTTGGTGAAAAGTTTTTGCCCTGTTACTTCACCAGTTTCCCATAAATGTTGTTGTTGCAGTAGGGTAAGGTCCCTGCCAGGGGCTCAGCTCCTAGTTAGTCTGAACCCAGCAATGTGAAGCTCTTAAAAATCAGCACAAGGACTTTAGGTGTGATCCAACGTGGCTATTGTGCCTGCATAATGAAACCATTCTAAAAAAAAACACCAAAAACCCACCCAGTCAATATTCTCAGTCATTCTGAACAGACTCCTTCGGCCTCCGTTTGGGTTGGCCACACTAAGGGACACACAAGAAGGACCTCTTTATCTCCCTCAGTGAGAGCTGAGAGGCAGAAGAGTAGCACTTCCCTGACTCTGGGCTCAGCAATAGTGTGTCACCGAGGCAGGCCCCAGTCTGGGAGCCCTTCTCAGCCAGGCCTGTAGCCTGGTCTGCGTGGTAGTGCAAGCCTATGCTTCTGAGAAACCATGAGCTGCCTCTGGCCTCAGTGGCACCTTGGAGAAAAACAACAATATGCCAGCCTTTTGTTTTTCAGGCTGTCCTTGTGGTGCTGTCTTTGGATCCTGTGTGATGAAGCGTGTGCTAATATGTCATTATAGCCCTGAACTTGAGCAAGAAAGATCAGGGAAGGTCCAGCCAGAGGCATTATCTCTGTGGTGTCAGAAAGATGCAGTAATTGCTATGCCTGGTTTTCCAGTAAAACGTGTGGCTTAGCCTGTTTTCTTCTGTGCAGCTTTCCGAATGCGCAGTGCAGCAGAGTCAGCATTACAGCAAGGAACTTCAACTTTTGCATTTACTGGCTTCTGTGCTTATGGCTGTGTGAAGCACTGCGTTAAATACACAGTAGTTTCTAGCACCTAATAAGGAAGGACTCTCTTACTGTTATTGTTATAGCTGGGGTTGTTATAGAACTGGGGACAGGGAGGCTTGGTCTGACCAAGAGAATGGGGGGGTTCCTGTGCCTATATAATGGGAAAAAATAAACACAAGCTTTGGATCCAGGTCTGGATGTAAATGTTGTGCCTCAGATTCCTCTCAGCTTGAAGGCTGTTAAGTCCTTGGCTGGTTATGTTGATGGAGTACTTTTGAAGCCAATGTCAGATTTTGCCAGTGTGCAGATCTAGTCAATATTTGAACTTTATACCCCCTCTGTGGGAGTTTATGAGCACTAAACCATGGGTATGTAGGCTTATATGGAAGTGTGAATGCTTCTCTGAGTTTTATCCAAGCCAATCAGTCCTTTTGGCTTGATTCAGCAAGGCTGGAGCTCTATCATGGGGAGGGGGGATGTTCCTGGGACCTCAAGCTTTACCTCATGCTTTCAATTAGAGTGAAATTGCCTCTTTTTCTGGAAAGGAAAAAAAAAAAAAAGAGAGAGAGAGAAAAAAAGAGAAGCCCTACCTTTCTTCCCACAGTGTTTCTATGACTTCAGGCTCAGTAATTGTCTCATGTCAGCATGATATGGCAGAAGCACTGCATATCCTCAATCCACAAATTAGCCATGGATATTTTGTGGGGTTTATTTTTCATTTGCCCTCTGTTACTTCTGTTACTGGACCCTTCTCTGAGTCTGCCGAGAGCCTCTGCTAAGCGTTTGATGGAACTGTCTCCTCTGTGGTGACTTATGGAAGCTCTCGGTACGTATTCTCTAGGGATCACAAAAGAATAGGGGCTGGAAGGGACCTCTGAAGATCATCTAGTCCAACCCCTTGCTAAAGCAGGTTGCCTACAGCAGAAAAGCATCCAGGCAGCTTTTTAATATCTCCCAGAAGCAATCTTTCTGGGCAGTTTGTTCCAGTGCTCTGTTACCCTCAAATTAAAGAAGTTTTTTTTCAAGTTCAGATGGAACTTCCTGTGTTCCAGTTTGTGCCTATTTTGCCCCTCATCTGGTTGCTGGGCACCACTGAGAAGAGCCTGGCTTCATCCTCTTTTTTAGATATCTGTAAGTATTGATAAGATCTGCTCTCAGTCTCTTGCTTGTTTTTCCTCTCCTAGTCCCCTATGTGCTGAAGAGCTGTGCGGAGTTCATTGAGACTCATGGCATCGTGGATGGGATCTATCGCCTCTCAGGAGTGACATCCAACATTCAAAAGCTGAGGTAAGGTTTGAATGCTGGAGGGATTCAGTGACATTGCTCTCCATCTTTGTGTTGTCAGTCCCTCAGGCACATACTGGAGTCAACAGAGCTCTGTACTGATGCAGAAGGGAAATGGTATCCAAAGTTGGTAACGGGAAAACACAGCATTTCAGGGATATGATACAAGACAAAGAAAAAAGCTTCCCTTTTACATCTGTTAATGGGAAAGGCCTGGAGGGTCTCAGCACAAATGCTGAGTTGTTCTCTCTCACTTTAAAACAAAGCAACCTCTTTATATCAGTTTGGAGGCCCCTCGTGGAACTGTGCTAGGGAAACCAGAGGGTAGTCAAAGTCTTGAGGCCTGGTCCCAGAAGCCAATCTGGCCCAGGCACTGGATAATAGAGACATCTTTGCTTTTCAGTTTGTTTCATCCTCTAACTGTGAAAAAATTATGCAGAGTAGAGTTTTGACATGGTACAGCTCTTACTCATCTACACTGCTGCCTTCATGTTGTTTCAGACAAGAGTTTGTGTCTGACCAATGCCCAGACCTGACACGGGAAGTTTACCTCCAGGACATCCACTGTGTGGGGTCACTCTGCAAGCTATACTTCAGAGAGCTGCCCAACCCTCTGCTCACTTATGAGCTCTACAAGAAATTCACGGTGAGACCCCTTTCTGCCCTCATTCCTAACCAGCAACATGGACATGCCGCAGGTTCCCTTTGACAGCTGTTTGGGTTTCAACTCCAATGTCCTGGTTTCTGGTGCGTGCATCTGTATAAACACTTCTCAGTGCTCTTCCCTTCTCATATTGTGCTGTCTCTCTTTCTCAGTCCTTGCTTCTTTATTTCACTGCATGTTTATTTTTCTCGTTTTCTCTGTAGTTTCCTTCCTTTTGTTCATTTTTTTTCCACTGCATTTCTTCCCTGGTGTTACTCTTTCTTCCCACTGTGCATCTCCTCCCAGAACTCCTAATCCTTTTTCTTTTCCTCATTACTGTCCATCACTGGAAGCCTCTTGGGTCACCTGGGGCTTGTGATCATAATTACTAGGAAGCTATTTCCTCTTCCCTGTCCCTCCCACAGTCCTTGACACCTGAACAAACGGATTGCTCAACCCACATGTAATGTACCAACTTTTCTACATCTGTAGCATTTCCTCAGAGTTTGTCAGAGAGCAAATGATAACACCGATTATGCCAGCTATGACATATCAAATCCATCATGCTCATGTTGTAAATACAAACAGCAGAAGGAAGTGGCAGCTGGCCAAACAGAAATCTCCAACCTTGTTTAAAGGGATTGTAATTCAAAGAGTAGTAAGTCAAACAGCCATAGATTATATATGGATACAGCAGGAAACTGCAGGGAGCTGAGAAATTAGACCACGAAACCTGAATTTTTAAGAGAGTTGGCTGATTTTGGTGACAGACAATATTTTATTAAAAGGTGGCACAGCAGGCTACACTTGTCATTAAGGTTGCCTGGTTCTTACCCTTCTAAATCCATTTTCAGTTGTTTGTGACACCAAAAAATATAAATCCAGTCACTGAGGCTGAAATCATCCGCACTAGAGGTGTGACTTTTCTGCTACAAGCATTCACCATCTTCTTCAAACAACTGCTATGGGGGGATGGGAAGGATTGTTTTTTCAGTGTTAGAAACATCCGTCCTTTGTTAAGAATTTCTGTCATCCTACTCTTCCTATTTTCTGGGCGGTGGAAGGGACAAACACTGCCAAATATGTTGGATGTTACAGAGAAGACATTTTGTTGACAAAATCATGTTTAAGCAACTTTAGCTTCAAGTGCTGCTATCTGCATTTTCTCTATTCTAAGTCAAGCACTTGCAAACAGCAATGCACAGGAGGCACCGAGAGAGATCCACAGGGTCCACACAAGAAGACGTTCTTTAAACACTCCTTGTGCAAAAGGTCAGGGAAGTCAGGTAGATGCCAGGACTATAACTGAACTGAGAACCACCAATTTACTAGTCTTGCTATGTTGCTTCACAGACAATAGTGCTAGGTGTCCTGCTATTTTGATGCCAATTTTTAAGTAAGACTTGGCTGTGTTTTGAGGTTGTGGATAGTAAAACCTAAGTCAAAGCAGATCTGAAAAACTGTTCTATACTCTCAGGATATAGAGATCCTCAGTATATAAGATAGGCTCTCCAAAATGGAGACGGGAAGAATGAATAGGACCTTGAAAATACAGAGTATTACTCACTCATTCATAGTAACTGATGAGCCTCTTTTTTGCTGGAGATATTTGGTTAGTGTCTTTCTGGCTATCACTGCTGATTTATGAAAGAAAAGCGCTATAAAGGAAACATGAAGATTTAGATGGAAACCTTTTTTAGCAAAGAATGTTTGCTGAAAAACACAGTTTTGAGCTGATGACTTGCAGATTTTGGTTAGATACATTTGGTAAATAGTTTTACTCAAAAACAAAAGGGAAAACACTTCTGTAACTATCCAAATGTTTTTTTTACAAATACTTTCTAATGGAAATGTTTCAACGTTAAATCAACACACCCAACTCTCAAATAAAACATATTTCAGAAAAAGGGTTAAACAGCCTCAAATTTAAATGAATTTTTCTTTCACTTTTAGTTGAGTATGATCCTTGGTCAGCATTGAACAACTGTCTGTTAAAATCTCATGCCAGTTCCTCAAAACGTTATCGCTTTGAATTGACCTAAAAGTGATTTTTTTTTTTCCACTCTGGCTTCTTAGTTTGTCCTCTCCACCACAAGATCCATTATTCACATAATTCTACTCAGTACAAATTTATAATGGGTAACCCAGCTGACAGGAAACACAGTCAGATACAGAGAGGAAAGAAATGAAAAAGACCAAATCCCCAAGGAGCAGAAAAACCGCTATCGGAGCGTGCATGTGCGTGGGATGTCTGAACAGGGAATGATGGCAGCTGTGCCTAAGCAGAAGAACGCTGGTAGGAGTAAAGGATGCATGCTAATCCCAGCCTGTCTGACTCACTTGGAGCTGCCTCTGAGATGGGATAGGCTCCACTTTGAGTCACCAGAGTGATTCAGACATTTACAGCTAAGGAAAGTAAAATTTTTAATGACTAGAGAGGGTTTGGCCTTTTGGTCACCAGTCGTAGATGTAGCATCACAGTCACGACCTCAGTGGCTACCAACCTTTGCAGAACAGTGCCCTCCCACACTCATCAGTTTGCCATCTTGTATTCTGGTGATATGTACTTGGATTATGGGATAGATAAGTTGACTCTGCTTGGCTTGTTCCAAGCTGAGCATGGAGACTGATGATCCCTCATGACAAATCAACTGTAGGAAGCCAAACCTACCTTTTCTCACTGATCACTATTCCACTTGTTAATCAGGACTTGCGAACTGGGTATTCTAGAAAAACCATTGGAGTAACAAAAAATTCAAGATTTTTAGTTGCTTTAGATATCTTCTGCCATCCTCAGAGTGCTTTTATGCTGCTTGAATGATGAAAACATAGAAGACATTAATTAATGGCATGATTAATGGGAATATAATAAATGGAGTTATTGGTTCTTTCTTGAATTCTGTGTTCCGCTGTTCTAATCCTGAGCTTGGAGAGGGCCTTGGATTTCAAAGGCACAACAAATATCGGTCAGAAATGTGGCTCGGAATCTGAATGGGTCAGAAACTCAGAAAGTCTGATATTCATATGCTGTCTAAGCATCAGGTCTTTGAGACCAGAAAGTTAAATGTAGGAATGAAAATCAGCATGGGGGGAAAAAATACTGTGTATATTCCAGTTGAAATATAATGTTTAAGATGCACCAGTTAAAGTTTATATTCCTTGAAGCCTTGTGCAAAGATCACAAGAGTGCTTGCAGTTAGGTTTTCTGAGGTTATAGTAATAAGGTTTTTTTTCTTCTTTCTTTTCTTACTTTTTGAAGTGAAAGGCCTGCCCCTAAACATCCTGATGAGTCTCATGCCTCGGACAGGATCTTTCACTTGGTGCCTCTTCCATTCCAAGGCATTGTATCATCAGAATAATCAGAAGAACAGGAGGAAAATTAGCATCACTTTCTCAAATTTCAGAATAGTCTTGTTTCCTACTCGTAGTTGGAAATGAAGCTTATAGCCACGTCTTTGCAGTTCAGAAGGGCTTGTCCTTTACAGTTCAGATATTTTTCAATGGCAGGTGACCTGGCACACTGCTACTTATGGATCGCTCTCCTAGGTAGAGATCTGATTCATGCCATGTACGTGTGCAGCTGTCTGTGGGGACATGGCAGGTCATGGAAGAGTTGTACTAGTGATGGCAGCATGGTGACACAGCCCATCTGTGACGCTGAAAGGCTTGATTCCCAGCCTGCTAGAGATGCTGACGTTTGGACATTTATGTGACTGTGGGCTTGTGACTAGGACAAGTATTTGGCCCTCTGCTGTAGAAATTCTAGCACAGGGAGTTAAACTAACTTTAATTTAGGTAAAACAAGTGCATCCACATCTCATGTGTACCAAGCTTGTGAGTACACACATTTTTCTTTGCTGTGATACCAGTGAGAAAACTAAAGCTATAGGGCATAGATCTGAATTCCAAGTCTTGGGGAGTAAAACAAACTCCTGTTCATCTCTGAACTTGAATCTAGCAAGATTTGACTTGGTTGAACATAAGAGGTGGTCTGCAGGGAAGCAGACGGTGACCTGAATAGGAATAGCAGCATGGTTACCATGGATGTTGTTGTGGCAAGGACAAGAAGATATTTCTGCTGTTATGCCTAATAATTTCAGGTTCATGATGTTAAGGCAAAACTTCTGCTGGCAGCAGAACTCCCTGTATCTTTCTATGAACTCAGTCCAAACCCCAGTGGCAGCAAGGGGTTCCCAGTCACGCATTGTTTGAAGTTGCTGCTGATTTGCCCTCCACCAACACAAAAATTGAGAAGTGGTAGCTGAACAGAGGGATACCAATGCAGTATACTCCTAGAAATTCAGACAAAAATTATCATGTCTCTTCTGGCTCTTGTTTCGGAGACACCTGATCAAGAACAAGTTGTATAACCTTCACTCTAACTAATCTAGTCTAACCTTGAGTATAAGAATACATTAACCTACCTGGACTCTGATTTTACTTCTCTCATCCTAAAAGATGCAAACTCACACATATTCCTTCTAGCTATCTTTAAATGTCAGATGAAAAATTGCTTATTTTTATGAATATAAAACGTGCATATCCAAGCTGTTTTCATAACACAGGACCTGAAAGACCTATTATTTTTCAACATGATTTTGGGTAAGAGGGATTCACTATTTTTCATTTTTCATTATTTTCACTTCTCTCTTTCCCTTCATTTCTATTTCACCCATTAATACACAAATTTTAAAAAAAGGGGGAAAAAAAAGAAGAAGAGACAACAAACACAATTCCTAATTTGAAGCTCTCGGTTTTCAAATCCCAACTCTCCTCAAAACACTGACCATCCTGTCCCAGGGTTTGGGGAAGGCGTACCAAGATTTCCGCAGCAGATTTCTGCTGTGCTTGGAAAACAAAGCAGCATCTTCTACCAATAGCTCTGCAAGGTAACAAGAGAGCATTC
Organism: Perdix hodgsoniae; assembly: GCA_035772895.1. NCBI lineage: Eukaryota > Metazoa > Chordata > Aves > Galliformes > Phasianidae > Perdix > Perdix hodgsoniae. Next base: position 2,477,576 of record JAPSGF010000016.1, read on the forward strand.
CCTCAGAGACAAGCAGTCTCATGTGACACTCCTTATCCCTCTTCCTTTTCCCCTGAGCACACTGACAGGGTGGACTATTTCCTTTTATCTCCACAGGAAGCAGTATCACGCTTCCCCGAGGATGAGCAGTTGGCACGGATACAAAATGTCATCCAGGAGCTACCACCATCACATTACAGGTAGGAACATATCCACCAAGGCTCTGAGGAACAAGATGGTGGCCCTCGGCATTAGGGAATATTGACTGAAACAGCAACATGGTTAATTTCCAGAAGTTAATTCCCAAAAGCTGATTCACTGTTTCCAAATCTGACAACAATTAATCTGGCATTTAAATGCCATCCAGGAAGTTGTTATTAAATAGGCTCTCCCTGCCTTAGTCTATCCTTGTCTTTCTTGGGTGCAAACACCATGGCATTCTTGGACAGTGTCCTGTGTGTGGTGAGAAGCAGATAATCTGCTGTAGGTACCTCAGCTAAGCCATCAGCCTTTTCAGCACCTTCCCTTTCTCCCATCCAGATGCCATTTTCCTTGCACTCGTTATGCTGAGGATTGTTTAGTTCATGTTTAATTCCTGGCCACCTCAGAGCAAGGTTGATTAGGCATTCACACCACCCCATGCAAACGCTGGTTCTGTAAATCCTCTCCCATGAGACCTGTTGGGTCATTGCAAACGCTGTCCTCCTTGAGGAAAGGACAACCCTGAGGTCACAGCTGAGTCTGAGGCCTGCTGTCTCAGTAGACAAGCGTTGGTCATCTGAGTTGAAGGGAGAAGGCATAGTAGGCTGTACTGTACTAACAGCTTAGAGGTGACATTACCATGTACATGCTGAGGGATCTGACACTTTTTTCTCTATTTGTGTAAAACCACTGTAGGACACTGGAATACCTGATCAAGCACCTGACTCACCTGGCCTCCTTCAGCAGCATGACCAACATGCACACCAGAAACCTGGCCTTGGTGTGGGCTCCCAATCTCCTCAGGTATGGCAGAATCATCTCAGCCAGAGCACTATGTTAAGCAGCAGTGTGTGTGCCTGGAAACCCATCCACTGAGAGAAATGAAAAAGCAGGAAAAAAGCAGAACAACTAAAGGGAACATCAGAGCAAAACAAGTAGCTTTTAAAAAGAGAAAGAATTCTTCCAGGTTGAATAATCTGAGGTTTTACTGCCTGCATCCAAGGAAAGTTGTGGTTTTGCTCTTTTCAAAAATAAAGCTGTTATTTGTAAGTTGAGTACGTTGATTTAAAAACGAGGAGTTAGCTCATCACTGTGGAACGGAAATGACATTTCCGATGGTGCCAGTACTTCTGCAGTGGTGTGGTGTGAGACATCAGTGCTTGGAAGACAGGGAAACAGAGCAACAATATCACAGTCCTGTGTCCAGCACCGCTTGAGTATAACTGAAATAAAGTTGGTAGACATAAATGGCAGCTAGCAGTGTATTGCAAGACCACCAGATAGATTTTGTTTGCTTTGCCTGGCACTCTGCTGGAAAGAGGCCCAGATAAGATGCAGGCAGATGTTTGGCTGATATGCTGTAGAGCTGAGAAAAACAAGAAAATGTATTACCTGAAAAATTTATACTGAAATATTTTGTATCTTGGTGAAATTGCCCTCTCCATTCATCCCAAACCCATGTGTTCAGAGGACAGACCTATGCAGGACGAGTCCAAGACTGCTGCAGGGCAAGCAGAAGGGACACTGCAAGAGTTACAGGCAAATCACAAACAAGACAGAGCAGCTTCTGAAAAGGAATCAGATGTTGACTCTACTGAACATCAAAAAGTGAGAACATCACAACTGAGATGTTTTCATTCCAGCATCTGTCCTTGTCAAAAATCTGAAGTCTGTTTCCTTCTGCAATCTATTTTAAGTGCAAGTCTCGAGGAGGATAAGAAAGGGGAAAGCAATGTAACTGCAGTCTCCTTACATGGTTATCCTATTGGCAATGCCCCAAGCTATTATCTAACACACCACTCATTAACTTTACAAAGGATCCACTGCCCAGTGATTATTTCTTCAGCAACACTTTGGCATGTCAAGATAAGGAATGTTTCTTTGCTGACAGCAAGAATGAGAGTGTGAGAGTGCAGGGGGCAGTGAAGAATCTATTGGGACACATAGCAGAGCATTGTCAAAACTTATATGGGGTTGACATGAGCAAGCTTCTGAGAGATTTCACTCAAATCTTTCTTGGAGAGATGATTGAAGCATTGCATAAGGGGTCAGGAAGTAGTGCTTGAAGGCTCCTGTGCTATCTTCCCGACTCATCTTTGAACGTGCTAAAAGAGAATCGAAGTTGGGAGAAAGAGAGCTGTTTGAAAATCAGTTTTATCTTCTTCTGAAAGACAAAAAGAGAAAATAGCATGGGGAGGAAAGAAAATAACAGAAATGGAAGGGAAAATGGAAAAGGATTTTGATCAGAGAGAAAAGACAGAGAGAAGAGACTGATGAGGAAAGGAGGGATGCAGCAAGAGCAAGCAAAACATCCTTGTTCCAAGTCTTGAAGGCAGAAAGCCAGTCTCTCCTTCTCAGAGGTCACATGTGGTAATGCTGGCTACTAGTATACCTCTTTCTCTATGCAGGTCAAAGGAGATAGAGGCTGTTGGCTGCAATGGGGATGCAGCTTTCCTGGAAGTGCGAGTCCAGCAGCTGGTGATCGAGTTCATCCTGAACCACGTGGATCAGATTTTCAGCAACAACAGAAAAGCTAGCTCTGCTGAGAGCATTGGTAACCACCTTCTTTCACCATCCCACATACCACTTGCTCTGTTTTCCAGCTCTAACTGTTTCTACTATACACTAGTATTTCAAAATCATCAAGGTTACATGCTCATACACTCCCAGTTCCTCACTAACCTAGTCCTTTTCACCCCCATCTCCAGCATTTCATTTTTAGACACTAGCTTATTTCAGTGTGCTCCTTGATTGCCCCACAGCTCATATTTAGCATGATCCCACCTGGTTTAACTCTTTCTTCAAAAGGAAGACTGACTAGCTTCTTAATCTGGGCCCAGATTTTCTCTCTAAGACCATCAGCCATACTTTCAATAATGCAGAAGACAAGGAATGAGAGACTGCGTCCTTACTGCGGCCAGCAGTACAGCAAAACATCACTTAACAAATTCTAAGGCTTCTGGTTGTACTGCAGATTCTCTCCATAGCCATGAAATGCATTATGTCAGGGGGCAGTTCTTTTCTGTGAGAGTGGTGAGGTGCTGGAACAGGCTGCCCAGAGAGGTTGTGGATGCCCCGTCCCTGGAGGTGTTCAAGGCCAGATTGGATGGGGCCCTGGGCAGCCTGGTCTGGTATTAAATGGGGAGGTTGGTGGCCCTGCATGTGGCAGGGGAGTTGGAGATTCATGATCCTTGAGGTTCCTTCCAACCTGGGCCATTCTGTCATTCTGTGATTCTGTGATTCTGCATCAGAAAGGTATAGTAGCATTGGGTTTTAGAACAGCCCCTCTTCCTAGAACAAGACAGGGAGAAGGATGTGGAAGTGAGGAAGAATTAGTCACCAGGCATGGACTGGAGACCCAACTGCTCCAAAATCTTGGGAGGGAGAAGAGAGGAGAACACGTGTAACCTGGTGTTTCTCAGGGATGCCTCTTTCTCACCAAAATATTTAGAGCATATGTGTAACACAGCCTTTGACTGGCAAGTGTGGCCCCTGCTGGTAATGCACTCAGATGAATAAGGTTGCTGGGGAGACAGAAGGCTTATCTGACAAAAGCCTCTCTCTCTGCACGTGCCTCTCCTTTCCCCTCTCCACTGAAGCTGTCCCAGTGAAATAAAGACATGAAGCTCTTGCTCTCATCTCTTCTCACCCCACAGCTGGAATGTACTTTCTTTCTTTACAGAGAATGCACCAGTTATGAAAAATCTGACTCACCCCTCCACCTCCCTGCCAATGAAGCTAGTGAGCCTGGAAGAAGCACAGGCTCGGAGTTTGTCAGCCTCCCACCCTGCCCGGAAGGAGAGGAGAGAGAACAGCTTGCCTGAGATTGTCCCTGTAACGGAGTCTTTCTTCCACACAGTTGTTGACCTCCCTGACAGCAAGTAAGTGCTAAGAAGGATGTAAAGTGTGAACAAAAAGAGCAGGTTCCCAAGCATGATTTGGAATGAAACTTCTCTTAGATTGACAACCCCACACCCGCACACATGAATGGAGAGAAAATTGCATACCCTTCTCAAGTGGCAGAGTTGAGAAGCATTTCATCTGCTGGGTTCGTAGCTTCACTACTCTACTTCCCTCCACGAGGGCAGAACCTCCTGCAGGAGGAATTAATTGTCCTTGCATCCTCATGTGAGAACAAGGTTTGGCTAAAAGTGGGCTGGGCATGTAGCAGACCAGGACGCTGCTCTGCTACCAGTTCTGCCTGCTGGTGGCTGATTCATAGCACTCCAGGTGGCACTGACCTGCGTAGCTTCATTCTTCTCCGTATTCCTCTGCACTCATGACCAAGCAACAAGGAAAAATTTCTCTTCGAGCTCTAGGAGATATTTACACAGTGGCATCAATACTGAGAAGAGTCCCATTTCAGCTGATGTTGCTGCAGTTGTTGGTACTGGTGCCCAACCTAATTATTTATCTATTGGTCTATCAGTTGATATATGGCTACTCAGCTGCCTCATTCTGAGAGATTATAGCCCCTGCAGCAAGAGACTCATTAATCTACTGACCCATAAAGCACTGTAGCAAAAATATTTCTTCACACTTGATATATTAAAGGAAAAATGAGCCATCTAAGAGAATACTGTCAAGAGGATAACCAATTTAAGACAAAAGTGTGTATTGCCCCTTTACAGTGTGTTTTCTTTCTTCAGTTGAAGAGAACAGTCCTATCACTAAGATGTTAATTGTCTTTGTAGGACTGATTTGCGCTCTTCTGAGTATTTTTCTGAAAGAAAAGCAGAACTGTGGAGGTAGTAAACCCATTTTGGGGAGCAAGTCAGAGAGGTAAAACGGTTCTTGCTCTTGAAGATAGAAGGAGGAATCAGGATAGGTTTGTGAAGGAACTAACGGCTGAACTAAACAATATTCACAGCAGAAAACTGGCTTCGGGAGCGGCAGCTCCTTTTATTTTAAAACTGGGATTTCCAAGGAGACACAGGGAACTGGCATTCCACTTCATCTAACATTTACAAGAAATTGATTTAATTCTCTTAAGCTTTCTCATTTCAGTTATTACATTATACCAGCATATGATCAACACTTATGATTAAATTCAGATTGGCTTGACAAGCATTAATAGCCACTTGTATTATGGGATCCTTTTACTTTTGCAAATCCATAAAAGCTATAACTCACAAGGACTTTAAAGGATAGCTCTGTGCACCACAGAATAGTACATGTTCCATCAGTTCTAGCTGGAATTTATCTTGCATTCTGTCATTAAAACCTGTCTAAAAGACAGTTTTTCTTTACTGTATTGCAAGACAGTTTTAGCCTTGGAAACCTCTCCTTTCTGAAGACAGGCATGGTTCATCAATCACAGTTGCTTTAGAATGATGCCAGAGCCACCTCTGTGAAGACTTGGCTTAGGTATCTTTCCATCCATGACACAGTTAAATCAGCAATACAGAGAAATCACATGCAGAAAAGGGAGAATTATTTATGTAACTATCTATGCTTTGCATGCACTAGAATTAAAAGAGTTGAGAGGAAAAGAGGGGCAGTGTTGAGTAGAGCGAGCTCAGAGGCTTTTATGGGATACTAAAAAGATAAAAGTCTCTGAGGTTAGGTAATTTCCTGAGCTGTTTTTTTTTCTTTTTTTTTTTTTTCTTCTCTTTCCAGGAGAAAATTATCTACCAAGTCCAAGAAATGGAAGTCGATATTTAACTTGGGCCGTTCTGGCTCAGAATCAAAGTCTAAGCTGAGTCGAAATGGGAGTGTTTTTGTAAGGGCACAGAAGTTATCTGGTAAGAACACAGTATTCAGTTCACTCTTTCTCTCCACAGCTTCTCTCTTGGCACTGATAGCAAAGGGAAACCTGTACCCACATGACACTAATGCCATTAGGCTTCACTCTAATGGAGTCATGTTTTTTTCCTTGTTTCATGGACATCTTGTTTTCATGTGATGGCAAGAAGCACCCTTAAGGATGATATGCCTGGCAGCTACAGCAAATATTCCATCTTGGTATGTGATAAACAGGCTCCCATTGCCCAGCTGTCAAGCCTAGGGGCTAAGAAGTGCTATGTGGTATATTGGGTTGGATTAGCCCACTCCAACCCAGCCAAACCCTTACATTCCTTACACAGCACTGGTGAATAGTTGTCCTTCCAGACTGTCCATCCACCAAAAGGCACTAAATAACCAACTGTGTTCAGTGCCTTCGTGAAAAACAAGGAGTTTCTATGACTCCTGTATCTCTGCACTTTGAGTGAATGGATTACTTTTGTAGCATTGACAAGGGAGATGTCTTTCCTCCTGGCTGTAATCCCAAGTTCTAACCCCTCCCGAGCTTCAATATTTTAAGTGCTGTGCTTCCTAGAAAATTACCTGGGAGTGTAAATTCTAAGCATTCATAAATGATGACTCAAGTTCTAAAAACCATGAAGATAACTTTAAAATAATTATTATTTTTAAAAGAAATCATAGCCTATTTTTACCTAATTTTATAAAGAAGTGTTTTGGGCACATATCTCCTAGTTTTTGTTATTTTTTTTAACTATCCTCAAAATTGGGAATTTACTTATTATAAGGAGGATGAAGGTGAGAATTTTTACATAATCTCATGAATCCAGGAGCTGGTGGTTAGAGGAACGCTACCAAACACTGCAAGACTTACAATAGTTAATGTTGACAACGTTACTTACCATCATATTTAAGTGAGGCAGTCTTTAGATCAAATACAAGTGTGAAACCAAATTCTGGATCCAGTCTTTTTTGGATCTCTGCCTTTTCCATGTTTTGCATGTACAGATGGCCTCACATAGGGTGCCCACTGCAGACCCTGAAATAGCTCTCCATCCTATTTTGATCATGGGATCACTTTCTCACTTTGATAAGGAATACTCTGTCCCAAAATAGCGCTAGCTCAAGGATGCCCAGGAATGTTTGGAACCCAGTGATTTTGGGGGCTGAGCCTTTTTTCAAGCACAATACTGAATGACAGGAGGCTGTATATTTTCACCAGCAGTTGCACAAAAACGCTGAAGCATGTAGAGATTTAGGCACAGCAGTAGTGCAATAAAGCAACGCTTTAGTGCTGCCATGTTGTATTTTCATGAACTCTCTGCTTACAGCATAATGTGGGAGAAACACATGAACTTGCTGTTGAAACTCAGCACATGCTTTCCCACACTTTGTGTCTATACACAAGTCACATAAAATGTGAGCGCTGCTGTTTGAATTCTGTTCCTCTGGGAATGCAGTGCCAGTGCTCAAGACATCATGCCATATGAATGAGAAAGGTAGCCAGGATTCCATACAAATGGGAAAGGTAGCTGGAGTTTCTCCTCTGCTCATGTGAAAGTCAGTCCCAGAAGCCTTAATTAAATAAACAAATGAAGTCCAGTAAGCCCTCTCACTTTCTCCCTTACCTACTTTGTGCACTACTGTAAACAGCAAAGTTTGCTCCCAGATGTTTTCCAGAGCTCCACGGATCCTTTTTGGGTTGCCAGAAACTTGCTGTTCTTGCCAGCTACTTTCCCCTCCATCTCCCCTTTCAGAGCAGTAACAATCACATGTCTGAAACCACTCAGAAACAGATGTGTAGAGCGTTTGGTGACAAATGGTCGATCATTTCTGGATAAGTAAGTTCAGTGAGAATGACTAAGGAATAAGTTTCTTAACACTCTAGTGAATTTCCTTCAGTGCCTACTGAAGGCTGGGTATGCACATGCCAGCAAGAGTCCGGGAGTGGAACACAAAAATAACTGAACATTTACTATGAGGAATGAGAGGTGGGAAGGCATTTATGCCAGTTTAGTTTAAAAGTCCCCACAGGCAATAATGTGGTGTGACTGGGGAGGGCAATGGGGCATGATGGCTTTGGGGACGTCAAACTGCTACACAGTGGAGATGGTGTTGACTGGCTGGGTTAAGTATAGCTCTCCACATGCCTGGCAGGTGCAAGGCTGTTGTTAGCACTAGCAGATCCCCAGCTGTGTGGACAAGTGTTGTGGGTAGTAAACCGCATGGTGTACATACAGAGGGGGAATGCTTGGAAATGGAAAATAACTTTGATGTTTGTCTGGCATGCCTGTCTATATGCAGCCTTTGTTCTTTATGGGCTGAAGCCTGCAAAGCTGTGGGATCTGAAGCCTGTTTCTAAAACTCATTTTCCACAGAAAAAGCAACTATTCGTCCTGCGAAGAGCATGGACTCACTTTGTTCCCTGCCTGTGGAAGGTGAGACAACAACAGTCTATGCTGTAATGGTGAAGGGTGGCACCTCTGCACTCTCAGCTCTCTCTTCATGCCTGCATGTGGTCTGTGTCTTTCCTTATTTCACTGTGCTGTGTATCTTTATGTGCTCATGCTGCTGACATATGTCCTCACCATACTGTGCATGCATTTTTAATCCTCAACTGTGCACCTGACAGTTATCACTGTACCTAGCTGTGTCTTTACTAGAAGTGAGATTGCCTTGATTTTGTTCTTGGTTGTTTTGGTGGGCACAAAGTTCCTATTTATAAGGAAAAATAAATATAAAGGAATTAAAAATGCTTGTAACAAACCAATGAAGCCCTGAGCTGTGATCTCTGTGGGCAATGCATGCTAGCTGTAGAGTCGGCTGCATTTTATTGAAAGGTGCCTCTAATAAAAATCCTAAAAGATTTCCAGAGGAGGGCATCCTATTCAGTCCTACCTGCTAAGTGTGAAGGAGGCCTGTGTGTGAAGGGTCTGGAGCCTGGAAGTTGTTTGGTGCCCCTGATCTCTCATCCCTCTCATCCCTCTGGGGAAATGTGGATGCTCATGAATCATAGAACCATAGAATAGCTCAGGTTGGAAAAGACCTTAAAGATCATCAAGTCCAACTGCAACCCAACCATACTACTCCACCTCTAGCAACCCTCAGCTAAATCATGTCCCTGAGCACCACATGAAGGGCAGAACCCATTCCTGGCGGGATGAAGGGGGGCTCCTTGCAGAGAAAGACTGATGCTAGTTATTTGTTTCCCACTGACTGCCTCATATCCTCCTCTAGGGGAGGATGACAAGAGCAGATTCAAACGGACAGTGACTACTGGAGGGTTTTTTGTCCCAGTGATGAAAATTCGGACAGGAGGCACGGGCAGCTCATATGATCTCAGCAAGGAAAATGAGTGGGAGCGGGAAGGATCTGCCATGGGAGCCAAAGGAAACTCAGAGCTGAGTGGGGTAAAAGCTCCCTGCCGGACATCGCAGGCCAAGTGCCCCCCCGAGCAGCTGAAAGTCTTCCGGGCAGCAGAAGATGCTGAAAACGAGCAGACTTCTCCCAAAGGTGGCCGTATGTTCTACACCTCTGAAACAGCTGCCAAATCAGGCTTTCCCAGCAGTCTCTTTCCCTTGGAGGCCTCCCCTCGGCACCAGAGGAAAGCGCTGAACATCTCAGAGCCCTTCGCTGTCTCTGTCCCACTCCGTGTGTCTGCAGTTATCAGCACCAACAGCACCCCATGCCGCCTACCCACCCGGGACAAGCCTTCCCTCTCCAGCCTCGAAGAGCTGTCTTCCCTGGTGCCCGAGAGCCCCAGCCCCTCTACACTGGAAGGTGGAGTCCACATGAAGATGGAGCAGGCCGCAGAGAGGAAGGAGAAGTCACCTGGGCTTCTTCTGCCAATGGCAGCATCCAGAGGTAAAAGTGTGTGGGGTAGTGGAGCTAAAGCTTGGCTGTGGTGACGTTCAGCCTGCCCTCATGGCAGGGAAGAAACTATGCTGTGCCAGGGCAGGCACTGGCAGTCACAGATTGACTTGGCCCCTGCTGAAGTACTGGGGCTGGGTAGGTGGTAGTCCTCACAGCACCACCCTGTTCTGCCTGGGGGGATCTCTTGAGCTTTGTTTGTTCTTCTTGAGTCACAAGAGCACGGCTTTGTTTCAGGGAGCACTGCCAGATGCATGCTTTTGACCACAAGTAGTAACAAAGTTCATTTGTGTTTCTGATCCAGGTTCTCTCTCTGAGGAACTGGTAGTCGCCAGAAAACCTGAGACCTTAGAAACTGCACAGCCAGCAGCAGAAAATCAGGAGACGTTACATGGGCAGAGCAGCAGCACAAGCGGCCTCCAGAAATCCTCAGAGCATTGTCCTACTGTGGAGCAAGCACCAGCCTCAGACACTCATACAGGGCCACTCCCTGCAGTTAAGACAGAGCAAGAGAGGCTCGAGATGAAGACCATCTCCCCAGAAGACAGTTGCAGCCAGCAGGAGATCCAGAAGGCTAAGCCAGAGGAAGGGTTATGCGTAAAGGATGCGGTAAGGAAGAAGTCATAAGAAAAAAGTTGGGGGAAAATGTCATGATGGTGACTGGGAAGCTGTTCATAGTTTCACTGTGTGGCCATAGTCGTGAAAACTTGGTCTATGATCTAGGCTAAGCAGAGTCAAGAATTGACCTTGCATTGATTTCACTTCTGTCCATTTAAGTACTTGGTGATTTATCTTTGTGCAACTACCTACTGTCCGCTCTTTGTTTTCCCTTCCTGTAACTTCCTATGACTGCAGCCAGCACAAGCTGTCAGCTGTGAGACTCTCCAGATGTGAGACTGTCCAGGTGTCTCATACTTTTGACCCAAGGTCTCTGAACTTTTCTTCTATTTTTGCTGTTCTATTTTACTGTACAGCTTGAAAATTTATTTTTTTATTTCATTTTCTGGACACACTCTTTTCCCCCCCACTTCCTCTGTATTTCTACCAGATCTTTTTCATCAGATTTCTTACAGTGGTACTCATTGCAGGACATCTATTTAAAGATCTGTTGGCATATATTCTTAAACAGATTATACATTCTAGTGTGATTTGGAAATGTAGAACCCCTGGCGAGGTTAAGTGAGCACTGAATGGGAAGAGCTGAGAAATAGGCTGAGATATTACAGTTCCTCATTCACCTCACTTTTCTAGTTCATCTTCTCAGGCCTCATTCTGGCCTTGTCTCAAATCTTCTCCATAAACCTACTTGTTTATAAATGTATTTCCTTAACTGGGTTGATTACTGTATGTGTGTGTGTTTGTTTCTATAACCATGAACGCATGTTCCATTATTTCATATTCATTATTTCATATTTATCCATTATCCAGGAGCCTGTCTTTTCTAAGAGACTGTATGAGGAAAATTGAGGGGTATTTGCAGTAAGTTGTGAACTGCCAGGTCATGGCATTTCTTCTGTTTTTCAGACTGAGGAGGATCCTGCAAATGCCCTTCTAGAACCACTGTGGCCAGAGATACAACATGAATTGAAAATAATCGAACCTGAAGAAGAACTCTTGATCTTTCCAGCAGCTGCCCCCAAGACAGTTCCAGTTTCTGAATCCTCTTCTTCAGTACAATCAAATAGTTTTTCCTCTGGTCCAGAGCAATGTTCTACCCTGTCTGAGCAGAAATCTGCAGGCAGAGCCCCACAGATCACAACTCAGGTACCTTTATTTGGTGCCACCAACACAGAACGACCAGACAGCCACCAAAACTGCCAGTCTGAGGTGGCTGCACAGCAGAGCTGTGCTTCAGTCCTACCCAAACTGGGAACTCCCCTGACTGGCATAGCTGCTCCAAAGAACCACCACCCAGTGGTGGAAGACAGTATGAGTGAATGTGTCACTCCTCCCTTGGAATGGAATTTTCATAGTCAACCAGAAGTTAATGAGCTTCCTCCGGGAGATAAATTTTCTCTTTCCAAAGGAGCACATTCAGAATCAGAGAAAGGAAAAGACAGCACTTGCCAGCTGCAGAAAGAAAGTGATGATCATACCAGAGTCCAGACTCAGAGTGAGATGCCTGAGATAGTGACTGCAGATGGAAGGGACACATTCTCCTCCAAGGCACTGAATGGAGCTGGAATCCAGGAGCTGAAGGAGGGCAATGCTGTCAGCAGAACTCATGATGCTGGTGACCAGGATGATGAGGATAACTGGGCAGATAATGTGCAGAGCTTAGAGCTCGTGGAGCCATGGGAGGATCACCAGTGGGTCACAAGCCCACTCCATTCTCCAACCTTTAAGGACATTCAGGAGAAGACAATACCAGAGTTTCAGCCACAAGATCAGAGATCAGAGGCAAGCCTTTCTCTTAGACCACGATTCAGTCGCAGCCTTTCTCTGGATAGTAAAGATACAGTGATGAGTTTGTGGACTATCCCATTCTCTGTCATAGATGCCCCTGAACAGCAGCAACCTTGCAGTGACATTTTGCCACTGGCTCATGAACTGCCCAAAAAGTCCATCTCTCCAACTACCATGAGCAAAGCTAAGCAAGATGAGAATAGTATGTGTCTTCCAGAAGAACCTCTGAAAACTGATGAGTTGAGGTATCCCATCAGCAGGGAGGAAACACCAACTAAGCAAGAAGAACCCTCCAGAATCCCTCTTCCAGATACAGAGAGAAAAAAAATGGATGTAGGCAAAGAAAACCCTTGGAGGTCAAAGTTTGAGCCGCCTTTACCATACCAAAATGCCCCAGACAGTTCTTTACAGGCAAAGATCAAAAAGGAGGAGTCATCCAGGTCTCGGGACATTGCCGTGGCAGAAGACAGTGTTACCAAAGTGTGCTGTACCAGTGAGTCACCTCAGAGTAATAAAGATGAAGAAACACCTCGTAAAGTGAAAACTAGGCCGTCATCCCTCAACTTGGATTCACTCCTTCCAGCTCCAGATTTCTTAACATTTGAGAGCCTGGCCATGCCTTCTGCCACTGGGAATTTCCTGTATGGGCAGAAGGAAGTGAAAAGCAGTGATTCAGTACCCTCTCTGTCAACTACCTGCCCTGCTGGCAGTAAAGGCGTTTCCTGGTGCTCTCCTTTCAGTGCCCATGTAGATCTAGATTTAGATTACCTGGCAGTGGCCCATGCCACCACTGGCCGTCGTAACTCTGCCCCTGTCAGTGTGTCAGCGGTCAGGACGTCCTTCATGATTAAGATGTGCCAGGCAAGAGCTGTGCCTGTGATACCACCCAAGATTCAGTACACCCAGATCCCCCAGCCCCTGCAGGCTCAAAATTCTGCTCCACAAGTGGAGAAGAAAGAAACAGAAGCCAAGCAGGCTGGCAGGCAGACTCAACGAGTGGCATGGGGCCATCTGGAGCCCCCTAAGAGTCCACTGACAGAGAAGAAAGCCAAAGCGGAAAAAGAAAACAGTGACCCAGCTCAAAAGGACTCAGTGTGCCCCTGGCACAGCAGCCTTGGCTCTCCATTGGAGTCATCTCAGTCCAGCCATAACCCTAGCCTGGATGCCCCTGTTCTGCGCCGAAAGCGTACTTCCGAGGGGGAGACAGGTGGAGATAACCCCCAGTCTTCAAAGATGGAGAGGCCATCAGGGTTCTCCAAGCCTTCCTATAGATCTAGGCCTGGGAGGCCCCAGAGTTTGATTCTCTTCAGTCCCCCTTTCCCCATTATGGACCATCCCTCCTCTTCAGCAGACTCCAGGGTGTTGTTATCACCCATAAGAAGCCCTACTCAGACGTCCTCTTCAAGTTCCATTTGTGGTGATCTGTCTGAAACTTCACGGACAACACCTGAGGGAGTGATGCTGCGGAACAAAATGACCATCCCCAAGAATGGCCAGAGACTGGAGACTTCTACCAGCTGCTTTTACCAGCCACAGAGGCGCTCTGTGATTCTGGATGGACGAAGTGGGAGGCAGATTGAATAGTAACTGTTTCCCTTGCTCCTTTTCCATGGTGGATGGGATGGGAGTGTCTACGCCAAGACCAACTCTGTTTCCATTTTGCTGTTGTTATTGCTATGTTGTGCAAGAAGAACCCAATCTTCACCATTTCCCGCAAAGTATCTTGCTATGGAGAGTCTGTCTTTTTGTCTTGCTTTTCCTTCCCTTTCTTATCCCCTTCTAGTCCCTCGCCATCTGCTTTTTTTGGTAAGCAATTCCAAAGGTATATTCTTGTTGTCTAACAAGCCCTGTGGAAGCCTTATCCTCTCTACAGAAAACAAAGGAAAAATAAATCTTGGAATAACTTCAAAATAGGGCTGGGGAGGGACACTGTTCTAAAGCACTGCAGCTCGGGATGTAGATAAGGTGAGGAGGTAAGTTCAAATGTTTGGAACCTCTTTCTGTCTTTTCCTCACAGCCAGTGAATGGCCATGTCTATCTATCTTTGCTGTATTCTTTGGACAGTGTAAGACAATACTGTAGGAAGCAGGATAGCTGAAGCGGAAGGTGAAGCTGGCATGAGCAAGACCCAAAAGGTGTAAGACACCCAGGGATGTTCCAGTAGCAAACATGCAACCCAAAGGCGCTGCCTCCAATGCTTCTGTTGCATCAGAAATGTGCTCTTTCTAGCGCGTACAAGGCGTGAAATGAAAGCTGAACAGGAAACATTTAGTTTGAATTTTCCAAGTCATGGTTATGAGATTTGTACTCAGCCACACCTTCCTTTGATAGGCTGAGGAGTGAGTATCCAGTGATTGAGACTTCTCAGACTGGTATCAATGGAAGTGAAAATATGGTCATAACGAAGGCCAGTATCAATTATTTTTGTCATTGCTTAAAGCCAGATGACAGCTCGGCAAATATATCCAGCTATGCTTCACACAGCAGAGGAAAGCAAGAGGACCTTCTGAACTGCCTGTCCTTGGGCTATTGCCCTCTTGTGTCCTGACTGACATAATCCTTGACCCTTGGTCTTTCATTGTCACTGTGTGGCATGTCCCCAGGTGCTTCTTCCTCATTCAGACTCCTTGTCCTTGGCATTTTACGCTGTTCCTATGAAAGCATGGCTGATTTTCACCTCCCTCCTCCTCAGTGCTTTCAAATTGATTGAGGGTATGGTAAAGAGGATGATTTGTGGGACTGCAGAACAGATCATGAACAATATTCTGAGAGGTGGATTTGAAGTGAATTAAGCTCTCTCCTAAAGGGCCGTTATCATTACAGGCAAATACATGTTCATATAAACAATAGCTGCCATGGGAATAGAATTAAAGCTTCCTTTATAAAGCCTCTAACTCTAAGTTTACTGAAGACTCATCTGTTGCCTGGTACGTGATAATGGGCAATTGCAAAGCTGGGTACAGTCTGTACTGTCTCTGCAATTTAAATGCCACTAGTGGCTATGGAAGAGATGGGAACACAGGTATTGCTGCCAGCACCGAGATTATCCTTGTAATGGTACTTACAGGGACCATCATTCATGGAGATATCTGAGTTCGTACATCCTCCATTGTGTATGATGGGCTATTGTCTGAACAGTATCTGAGCATCTGGTAGGAAATACTATTAGCCATCACAATGAGTATCAGTCAGAATTTCCCAGTGGATGTATGTTTAGGGCTTTTTTTTTCCCCTAAAATACTGGCACTTAGAAATTGTTAGCAAACTCAGCCCATGAAATCTTGGTCTGTCCTGAATGTGTCACTTAATTAGCGTCATTGTGGCTGAATGGCCCAAAGTCTGTATCGTGCTTTGTCTGTACACTTTAATTGCTAAAGGAGAGAGATGCCAGGGTGTTTTGAGAAGCTTTGGCATACAGATGCAGGGAATACATCTTCAGCAGGATTTTATCTTGCCAGATACAAAGGGAGAGTGAAAAAACAAGAGGGCTTTTCCCTGTCACAAGTTGCTGTGCTGATCCTCCCCATTTCACTCCTCACTTACGTATTATGCAATATGAAAAGAAACAGAGGAGAGAACTAAGCCTGTGCTGTCAGTTTTGTTGAGGAGGAATATTAATTCAGAAAAGAACCTAGAGTTCTTTGGGTCCATGTTGTCTCACAGAGGCCAGCAGCATGGATGGCAGATCCAACACGTGCAGCTTCATAATGATCATATTATCTTCCTCCCGGACCATAAAATGCCTGTGCTGCCTGCCATTGAAGCCAGGGACTGCCAATCCTTTGTGTTTCTCATAGTACTGCTCTGTGCTGCATTTCATACACCCCGGTGCCTTTCTTGTTGCCTTATGGGAAAACCTTTAACCACCATGTGAATGTTAAATGTGAATGACTTGGGAAGGTGTGATGCGATGTATTGTGGTGAGGTTTTCCAGAAAGTAAAAGTAACGGAAATGGTGCCCAGATTTTTTGGCGTCAACAAAATAGTTTACTTCAGGCAGGGATTTATATTCTCTCAGTTCCTAGAAGTTTTGACTGCCAAGGCATCTGGAATGGAGCCAGCCAAACTCATAAAATAATGTGTCAAAAGAAAAAGAAAATGTGATGAAACCTTGGCACCTTAAAACCATTCTTTCTTTTCCTTCTTGATCTCATATAAGCTGATCTATGAACAAGAAGTGAGGTCTGGCAATTTGTATATAGTACTCTCTTAACAGTGTTCCAGTAAGTAATAGTACTTTTGGCATAATTGGGGAAGTTTCTGCAAGAGAAAATTACTGGAAAATTATATGTAATATTAAAGATCAGCCGCAAATGAAATCTGTATCCAGACTGTACTTTTAAAGGGTGTTTCAAAATTTGAGCTCAGATTCAGGTCCTGAGTTTTAATTAGGCATGGATTCTGTAATGAGATTTTCATTATGTAGCTATTTACAATTTACTCTGTTAACAGCTTCAACTCCAGCCTTCAGCTGATATATCAGACTTCCAAGATCCTAGCCAAGGAGGTGTGTAATGCAGACACATCACGATAGCTTTATGGTCATAAGTGGGCTTGTATCAAGAGCTGAAATAAAGCCCCTGCAGACCCTATGGAGCTGGGAGTGCTTGTTTTGTTGCACAGGTGTCACCATCCACAGCTGTAGACTCAACTTCTGCAGATTTTCCAACAATTGAGAGTGGGTCCGTATTGATACCACATTTGCAGTCAGCTTCAAGAACCAGGGCTTGGTAGTTGGACAGAGCCAAAAACCTGAAGCTATCGACCAATGAGTAATACTGACCGTAGTCGAATCTTCCCGAGAGCCCGCTTTACTGAGCCATTCCTGAGATCATCCCCAGGGTCAGACCTGATGTCATCTTCTCATTAGGGCCACTAGGTTGTCCTCTGCAACCCTGCAGTGTCAGATTGAACCTGAGACTGGAAGCTCTTCTGAAGTTCAGGGTTTTGCAGTTGTACATCGTGGGTACCACATTCCTGTCCTCCATCACGACTCTTTAAACACTAGGTTTTAAGGAAAGATTTTATTATTGCTTTTTAATTGTTCCCTGGTTTTGTTTGCTTGATTTTCTGTGAAGCGTTGAGAGAGATAGAGCTGTATAATGGGATATGGGCCTTACCCCATATTAGAAGTTTTGTGTGAGAGCTAAGTTGATTGTTCTTGGCAGTGTGGAAAGGACCTTCCTAGGAAGATGGTCACATCATCTGCAGATTTGCAAGGATTATTTCAGAGGGCCAGGAACATTTAATTTCCTGTGAAGAGTTTGAAGACTCACTAAGTCTGCAGATGGACTGGTTTGAATCGTGGTGTGATACCACAAGCTTTTGTGGACTTCTACTAGTGGGAGATGAGAAGTGGATAAATTTCCCTTATTCTTCCCATGTTTTGGGCAGCTTCTATTAAGTTCAGGAGTGTATCTAGGCATGAAATGGTTGGGTGAGCAAAGTTTGGAATTGCTTAATGGGAAAGAGGGTCATGGATAGTGTTAGTCCATGTGGGAGCTGCCTTATTCGAGTGAGGGTAAACAGAAATGAGTATTTCATCTTATAAACCTTATCTTCTATTCCTCTGGGGCTGCCCATCCTATGCTATCACTTCTGAAAGACCAAGGCACTTCTTTTTTCACCTTAAGAGCTTCAGAGGAACTTGGATCTGCATTAGAGGGCATTTATAAAGCCCTGCAACATTTTTCCTCACTCAGAGTCCAAAAGGTGCAATTGAAGTCTCTTTTCTTTATGAATTCTGAAATGCCTATAGTGGTGACTATTGTGTTAAATTTATATATATATATAAGAATACTATATATAAATATATTAAAAAGGAAATGTAATTAAAATGAAGGAATTGTCTAAAAAGAATCCTACGCATCTGTGAAACTTGGGCTGATGCATGAAACTATTTTGTTTTGCAACTTTTTTAGCACTGAAAGTGTGAGACCAACTGGCTTTCTGCCCTTAAAGAAGCTAATTAATTCTGTCTAGTCTGTGGTGGGTAGAAGGTCTGAATATGCCTTCCTCAGTGGGATCATATCCTGGGAGAGGAGGGTTGAAATCATGGGAGACCAGAGTGCAAAGACTGCCTCAGCTTTCAACAACAAGCTTCTCCCCGGTTTTTGGAAATGCACCCAATCTACCAGAGCACATGGGCATGCCCAGGTTTTGCAGTTGTACTTTTTGCTTCTCTCCATCTCTAAAAAATAAAATAAAATCTCCAGGGGTGGGGGAGAAGCTGCAGCTGATCCCAATTCTGTTTAGCTTATGCTTGCTCCTAATCATATAAAGACTTGGTGGTAACTAGTTGTGCTCCAAGAAAGGAATGGAAAGCTTGTCAACAAGTTGAACTGGAGATGGAGTGGGACTTCCACAGGCTTGGAAGGAAAGGATGGTAGGAAGCAAATGCTTCCTATGGGCTCCATGCAGTAGCCCAGACCTTGGATATTGCTCTTGCAGGCACTGGTCTCCTTTGAAACATTATTTGCTTCCAGGTCAAGGGAAGAATTGGAAATCAGACACTGTGAAAAAGACTGTCCGCATCCCGCTGGCTCTGGTTTTTGATTATTTCTCCTGCTAGCCCTGTTGGATTGTAATTTTGTTAAGCTTTGTTCTCTGTGTGGACTTGTCTGCCTTTGTGCCTTATTGCTTAAAAAAAAAAAAAAAAAAAAAAAAGAGAAAAAAGGAAACATCCACAGAAAAAGATGTTTTGCCAGGTCTCAGCCATGAGATTAAACTGGAGTTTTTATAAAAACAGAGCTGTGCCCTAGTGATGTTTTGAAATATTTTGTATCTCCTAAGTTTGGTCTATGGATGCAGCGCCAATGTGTTTGCTTTCCTCTGAGATAGGATTTGAGCACTTCTCTTATTGTATGAGTGCCCAGGTCACTGAGCTGTACTTCCCTTGGTCTGAGTGGGGGGTGAATGTTAAGACCCTGATGATGCATTTTTCTGACTTGGGGTTCTGAGAGTTGCAGCTGTTCTGCAGATCTGAAAATGAAGTGAGGTCTTGGAGACTTCTGCAGATTTACCATTACCTGAAAAGCTTTACAATTTCCAAGAGTATAATTCATCTTTTTACTTAGTATTTCAGGCTGGTGTTTCAGATGGCTAATCACGCCTGCCTTCCTGTTACTACAGCTTGTGCAGAATTCTGCTGTTTGCAGTAATGTAGAGCCACAGAGAGTAGGGGGACAAAAATATTTTGGGATGCCAACGCTTACAGAGTCAACAAGGGAAGATGAACAAGAAAAGTTACCACGAAGCTTTTGATGTATCACATACGCATTTCTGTCAATTTGTAAAGGATAAGCAAGAGCTTCACAAAATTATTAAGTTTCCTGATTCTCTGGATTCTTGCAGCATCCTCATTGATTCAGTCTCAGTTCTAGTGTGGAGGTGAATATTATTAGTGTTTGTTCTTAATTTGACCCTAGGGGAAAAATAAGACAGCAACAAAAAAGTCAGGAGTTCCAGTGGCTGTAGTGTCAGTGGGCATATCTGCAGTTTATTCTGCTCTGTGTTCCCCCCAAAACAACAGAAGAATCGTTAGGTTTAATGAAATACATTTTTTTCCTATCAGCAGCTGAATTCATGACTTGATTCCCTTTCCTACCAACTTCATGACTTCAGTTTCCCTTTAGGAAAATGCCTGGATTGTGCTTCCTGCTTTCCATGGCAACTAGCACACAAAATGGAACAGAAAACCAGTCTTCTGAACTCCGCAATTGTTGTTGGCCCCAGACAAATATTAGTGCTGTATGAGAAACAGTATTTGTGTATTCACTGTGCCACAGAGCCCAGCAATGGCTTGGCAATAAGACAGGAGGAGAATCTCAAACTGCCCCCAGTGCTGCTATTATCAAAATCAAGCAAAAGAGGCACTATAGGACTGGTTGTGCCCAAGTCAGCTCTGTGCCTCACGTGAGTGTGCCTGAACACATGGAAGTGCTTGAACTCAATTTCAACCAATTCCTTTTTCCTGCTTTCCCATCACTATGTGTCTGAAAGTCTGAGTTCAGGACAAGCATTTGCATTGGCTGCATTAGAAACACCATTTGGAACATCTTAGATACTTTCAGAGAAGTCAAAACCAAGATGAAGCTAGTTCCCATACTGATCGTTAACCAGGAGACAAGATAACCCAGCACCAAAGAGAGCTTTGTACTTGTGTCTCATGCATCACACTGTGGGAAGCTGGACATCCCTCTCCGGTATCCCACTGGTTGGAATCTGAGGTCAGCTGGCAGCAAAGGTAAGGCAGGCAGTGAGGGAAGGAAATTTATCCCAGTGGGGGAAACTTAGGTTGATCTGACACAAGGCAGCAACAAGAACATGATGGTAGTGCCCAGGATGGAGAAAGATGGTGAGATCCTGGAGTACATTTTCTTTCTGAGCAGGATCAGTTCTTCAAAAAACTCATCTCACATGCTAAGGTTTAGAAACGAACAGGAGCTGTGAAGCTCGCACCAGGCTGGGTCCTGATTCCTCTGGAGGTTAGGTAGAACACGAGTGTTAAAACAAGAGCATTTGTGTCTTTCCATAAGGAAAAAGGGTAGCTGCTTTCACATGTAGTATTTGCAAACTGCAGAGTGAGATAAGTCATATTTTGCATACCTAGTAAATTCACAGGAATTATGTCCTGTACTTCGGGTCCAGATACTCTTAAAACTGGACCTGTTTTCTCACATCTGCTGCAGGGAGCACGTATCTCTCTAGCATTCAAATCCCTTATCTGAAAAGACCAGGAAATATTTGAATTCAGTGAGAGGAAATGACTTCAAAGAAAGCTCAGTTGCTGCTAAAGAATAAACCACCAGGAACAGGAACATGAGAACAACCAAAGCTGGAGAGAGGAGACTAACACACATGATAATTATTAAAGAAGGAAAGTTTCCAGAAAAGTAAAACCTGAAAAAGAAGAAGAAAAAAAGTACCTATAAGCCATAAGAGTTGAACCAGTCTGGAAAATATCAGGAAGTGTTTGTTCTTGGTCCTTTATAGACACAGAGGGATTTGTGTTAATGGGCATGGTGGGGACGGGTTGACGGTTGCACTTGGTCATCTTAGAGGTCTTTTGCAACCGTAATGAGTTTATGATTCTACTATTCTAGGTGACTCGTTTCCCTCCTCTTTTGTAAGAATCAATTTATATTAGAAGAAACAAGTGCTCACAAACTGTGGTTGTTCTACCTTCTCCCAGCTCGGTGCCATCGGCGTGTGCATATTGCCTGAAAAGTAGTACACTCGGTGCTGTGCACTGCCTGAACAGTAGAGAGAAATGGAAGGTTTTCACCCTGTGCTCACATTCAATATGAGCCCCAAGCAGACAGAGCAGCTCACTGCCCATCACTTGGTTCTCTCAAGAGTTTATCTCCAGCAGTGCACATGCAGGAACTGCTAATGACCTTGCCTGTGCTGGAATTTCACCTCACGTGCAAGCTCGCATAGTCAGAAACACCCTCACCTTTTTTTCTGCTGTGGATAAAACCCTTAGCAGTCATCCTAAGCTCCCCAGGCAGTGGGCTCTCCTAAAGATGGATGCCACAGATCTCAGGGAG
Source organism: Perdix hodgsoniae (assembly GCA_035772895.1). NCBI lineage: Eukaryota > Metazoa > Chordata > Aves > Galliformes > Phasianidae > Perdix > Perdix hodgsoniae. The sequence goes on from JAPSGF010000016.1 coordinate 2,499,325, forward strand.
AATTCCTGAAGGAGGTTCCCAGCATACCAAGAGTTGCTCAGGCTTTCCCCAGTTTCTAGAGAGAGCAGGGCTGCCAAGGGGTAGAAGAAGGAGGCTTCATTTATGAGTTTGTTTTAGGTCACGCTTTGTCCCCATAAGCATTTTTTTGGCACAAGTCCCTCTTGTAAGGAATGCAAAAAATGAAGGTGGCAGGACAGTGAGCAGGATGGGAAATAAATCATCTGAGTCAGAGAATAATGAATGCCACCAACAGCCTGGTGCAGGTTTATACACTGAGCTGGCAGCTGGATGCAAGCACACAAGGCACTGTGTGCTGTGAGTGAACCAGTGACATGAAGAGAGATGGGGCTTGAGAGAGGGCACGCAAAGGTGGTTCATGCAGGTGAAGGACAAGTGAGGGGAAAGGAGGAGAGGAGTAGGAGAGCCTACTGGAGAAATGAGGACAAAGGCTGGCCTATGGAGCCTCAGTGGCCTGAAGGAATGAAGACCTTCAGCAATGCTGGCTACAAACATTCAGTCATTTGAGAGAGCGTTGAGTTTTTTGGTGCTCGTGTATTGAAGGGGGGTGGCCAGGATTTGAGACACTTGGTGTCTTAGAGGTCAAGCTGCTCAGTCAAGTGTGAACAAAGGATATTTCTGAGTGAGACTTATTTTTCAGAATTGGAATATTGCAGTAAATTAATAATCTAAAAATATGGCTGGGAACTATGGGAGAATTTAAACATGGATTTTTGCCAGGAGAGAACTGTGAATATTCACACCTGCAGAGAAAAAATATGCAGAGCAAATCTGCAAACAAACCATGCAACTTCCACCTGGTGGATTTTTTTTCTTCATCTTTTAGTCCAGAAGTTTTTGTGTATCTCCGCAGACTGCCTGCTTAAATGACCAGATTTGTCCACAACTTCCAGTAGTAATCCAAACAGCTGAGAATGAATAGGATTTATTTACAAGCCCCAGCCAACACACAAACCTGTTCACCACCATTCCTGTCATGAGCTCCATCCCTTCCTCACCCTCCCCTGGCATCTCAGGTAGGGAACTCATAGAGATTGGGATCAGCCTTCAGAAGCTGAAAAAACAGAAAAAGCTGTGCAGGATTTTTCAAAATCCTGCTCAGTGTCTTTCTTTCTTCTCCCATCTTAGTTCAGGCAGCTAAAGCTGGCTTTTTCTGGTTGAAGTGTGGCGTGCTTGGCACTTCTGCATAGATCTGCCATTTCAGAGACTGCTGGTTCATCACAACTTTTATTTTTTCCTCTGTAAACTCTAAATCATAATGTGACATGTGAGCTAAAGGCCCAAAATGCAAGAGGTAAACTTGACTAACCTTAACTGGAGTACTGCATCCAGGCCTGGGGCCCCCAGTACAAGAAAGACTCAGAGTTCTTGGAGTGGGTCCAGAGGAGGGCCACTAAGATGATCAGAGGGCTGGAGCACCTCTGCTGTGAGGAAAGGTTGAGGGAACTGGGATTGTTTAGCTTGGAAAAAAGAAGACTTCGGGGAGACCTCATTGTGGCCATCAAGTACTTGAAGGGAGCTTATAAAACAGGAGGAGGAACAGCTGTTTACAAGGGTGGATAGTGATAGAACAGGGGGGAATGGTTTTAAACAGAGACAGGAGAAGTTTAGGTTAGATATTAGGAGGAAGTTTTTCACACAGAGGGTGGTGGCACCCTGGAACAGGTTGCCCAAGGAGGCTGTGGATGCCCCATCCCTGGAGGCATTCAAGGCCAGGCTGGATGTGGCTCTGGGCAGCCTGGGCTGGTGGTTGGTGACCCTGCACACAGCAGGGGGGTTGAAATTGGATGATCATTGTGGTCCTTTTCAACCCAGGCCATTCTATGATTCCATGATTCTACAAACCTAGCTGACTTAAACTGCCATTTGTATCATAGGTCAGTTGTATCATTTTCAACTGGTAGGAATAGTGAATATTGCAGTGATCTATTCAAGATCATCTCAGTTTCTCTTCTCCTATAAAATCCTGCTGTATTTTCTCAATTTTAAGAGCTGTGCTATAATCTCTGCACATTTAGATGTTGCAAGAAGAAAGAGACTTCTGGGTCTGAAGCAAAAGACCAGAAAAGGAAATGATACTTAAATTTACCTGCTGTTGTGGTCTTAAAGTTTTCTGTAGTCTGTATCTCCAACCACATCCATATGCAAAAGTCTCTAGTGTGTTCTATACCTGGACATGTGGCTTATTTCCAGAGCTACCTGGCGTGCAGAAATAACCCAAGCAGGAGATCTGTAGGCAGCTCTGCAAAGCTGCTATGGCTGAGAAGGTTTTGGAGGGATTTGCCCAAGCGAAGATAGAGTCAGTGTGCTGTCCCTCCTCCCCCATTCCTCTTCTCTCTGCTATTGCAATAGGTAGGGATTTGCAGTTCTCAAGAAGGAGCATTCAGGCAAGTCTTTGCTGTTGCTGCCTAAATAAATCTTTGGATTTATTTAGCTATCAGTTACATACACACAAACAAACAAACAGGAGAGACATTTATAAAACAAACCCAGATCACTGACACGTGTGGTGCCTGTGGTCTGTCCACGTCCTCTAGTCTCACAAAAAGGACTGAAGACCAAAGGCTTAAGGAAATGGCTGAGAGTCCAGACCCTCAAGGACAGTCACCTCCTTGCTGAAACAGTGACCTTCCCACATGGTCTTCCCTTCTGAAGGGGCTGATTCATGGGGATTCTTCTTTTTGAACACACAGACATAAAGAAAACCCCTCTGTGCTTCAGGCACCTGGTTCTCCTTCAAGCCTTTTGCCCTGCCTCCCCCACTACTCCAGTGAGGGGCCACTGACATGCACACCTTCTTTGCATCAGGGCTCTGAGCACTCAGACCTTCCTCACAGCCCTGGGTGTCCCAGATAAATACTTTCATTTCCCCTTCCCAAACACAGAATCACGAGCGAGAGTAAAAATTTTTTACTTCCACTTGTTTTTAATGATCATTTTTGGCAAATATACAAAAACAAGGAACGACAGTAGCTGGTAAACTGTCACAATCTGAGACAGCACACCTTAAAATGCTCTACCCCAGAGGATGTTTACACAAACATGTAACTGAAGCATCCACTCGGAAAGACACCGGATCAGCCTGTGCCGAAGTAAACCGTGGTTGAACAGACTGGATTTGGTTCGGAGAGCACCCTGTTGGCATTTTTCACAAGATTTTTGCCATTTTTTTGCTGCCTGGCCTGCCTGATCGGGGGATGTGGGATGGGAAGTGCACAGAGGACATGAGCACATCCGCGTAGACAGCAGGATGGTTGAGGGGTGTGGGACAGCCCCTGCCACAAAGCCAGCTGGAGAACAGGACCCCTTGTATTCTGCGCATATTCTAGTGAAATCTTGTGTGAAGCACGTGCAGATTTTGATGGAGTTGCTCATGGAATTTTTCGTGGTCTGGCACTTCTGAAGTTAGAGAAGAGCAGTAGTTTCACAGGGACAGAAGGTAGGTTTGAACACAGGCAGCGCATTGCAGAGGAGTGAGCTAGTCTTTCATTGAGCTTGGCTAGCAGCAGACTTTTCATCTGTGATATGTCTTTGCTGCTGACACATTTAAACTCTTAGAAAATCTTCCTTACTTTAAGGCAAGGAGTGACGGAGACCAGGAACAGAAGTTGAAAGATAAAATATATTAGAGAGTTCTGCAGTCTTCTCCCTTGCTGCACCCGCCTTTATTAGTCACAGGAGGTTACGGCTTTACTTAGGCAGTTCTTGCCAGAACCTATAGCATTGTGATTTACATTCAGCCTAGTTTAGAGAGGGACTTTTTTGGAGCAAGCATAGCTGGACATTTTCCTCTGTGATGCTATCACAGAACAAATCAGATCATGTCTTATCTTAGCCCCGAGGATTTCTCACACGGCAATATAACGGTTTTACCTCAGTCAGGAGACATTTAGACAGCAGAACAACGGGAAAAGAAAGGACAAGAAGTGTGTGACATTGGTGTGTCATGTTTTCTGAGGGGCTAAAGCAATATGGGAGCGATAGTGGGAAGGCTTCGGGTCCCCAGTGGCACAAGGTGAATGGAGCAGGAGATGAGTGAATGCAGTTTCACAGAATGCTTCAGGACAAGGCTGAGGATGTTGAGCCTTCAGCATGCAATTCTGCTCCAGTAGAACATGGTTCCGAGGAGGACGCAGAACTGAAAAGACAAGATTACTGAGTTTCTCTTCTTCTCATTTCTTCCCCACACTTCTCCCCCCAGTCCCATGTAATCCTACTGATAGGAGAGAACAACAGAAATTCTTGATAAGCAAAGTTCATTCAGGAACAGGGAGCCTAAGGCTTTTTTATCTGCACAGAAACTTCACAGTGCAGAAAGATGTGTGCAGACAGAACTATTTGACCGGATCACTCAGCTCACTGGGGATTATCTGTCACGAAACTGCTGAACCCTAAGTATTTGAAACACTTCTGCAAAGTCTTCAAACTAGAAATGGAATTATCTTTCATGACTACAGTTTAGATGATCCAATACCCTCTGAAAATGAGAATCTGCCAGCTGTTTGCTGTGCTGTGTTACTGAGATTGCAGCAGGACACAGCAGGCCTGAAGGCCATCTAACTCTTTGAGCATGGTAACCAGGGATGACGGGAAACATTTAGTCCTGCTAGTGGAGCAGGCTACAAGCACATTGGTGAGGAATAAATGTCATCTTCAGATATTTTTCAGCCCTGTCATCCATCTCCACCCAAGAGGGTGTGGAATAGTAAGGAAAGAGAAGAGAAAATAAAAACAAATAGAAAGTACTCACAGTCCAGCAGAGGATGGCAAAACCAAACCAGGCAACACCCCAGGCTTGCCTGTTCAGTGGCCCAGAAATAGCATCGTAACAACCCTGTAAGGCAACCATGCATGATCAACACAAGCTTTGAGCTTCTGTTGCTCAGTTACAAGCTCACCCACCTCCAAGAGAGAGTAAAGTGGCATGATCCTCTCCTATTGTTATTTGGATAATTCAAAAAGGCCAGAACTACACTGATTATTGACAACTTGCAGATAACCTGCATGTTTCTAACTCCAAATACAAAGCAGACTCATCTTGAATACTTCAAGGACAATTTTCCATTTGCTGAACACAAAGACAGTCAACACAGAGCTGGATTCCTGAATCCAAAAGGTGTAGGCAAGTTTGGAAACCTGAACATCTTCTGGAAATGCTTGTTAGTGGAGAACTTCATGATCATGACCCAGCAATCTGTCTGCATAGGAAAAGCTGGTTAACTGTAAAGTTCAGCAAGTGATGTGCTCAGTAAATGGATCTCACAGTAGGAAGCACTTCTCAGAGATGCCCTACTATTCATTTCCTGGGGCATGGTGCCAGAGGATAACCCCTTCTTCCTCTCTTGCCATCTGTTCTCCATTACTTTTGACAGCTGCCTAGAGGAGGACAACTGCTGTCTTGCTCACTCATGTATGTGCTCATCTTCAGGCAATGCTTGATTTAGATGGTGACCACCTGCGTGTATGAGGTACTGCTACATATTGGTAGCATTGGAATAGTTTTCTTCCAATTCATACACTGAGAAACCTCTCATCTTTCTCTCACCTTGAGAAAGACATTGAGGCACTGAACTGTGTCCAGAGAAGGTCAACAAAGCTGTGAGGGGTCTAGAGCACAAGAGTTATGGGGAGTGGCTGAGGGAACTGGGATTGTTCAGTCTGGAGAAGAGGAGACTCAGGGGAGACCTCATTGTTCTCTACAACTTCCTGCAACAAGGTGGTGGTGAGGTTTGGATTAGCCTCTTCTTCTGGGTAACAATGATAGGATGAGAGAGAATGGTTTCAAGTTGTAGCAGGGGAGATTCAGGTTGAATAGTAGGAGACATTTCTTCTCAGAAGAAAAAATTGGCACAGGCTAGCCCAGGGAAGTGGTGGAGTCACCACCCCTGGAGGTGTTGAAGAACGATGTACATGTGGCAGTGAGGGACATGGCTTAGTGGGTATGGTGGTGATAGGTTGGCAGTTGGACTGATAATTTTAGAAGTCTTTTCTAACCTTAATGATTATGTGACTATTACTAATAGTCAGAAAAGCCTTTACCATAATATGTGCTGTGTTATACATGGTCAGGAACCTACAAGTAGTGCTACTTCTTCAGAAAGCTTTTGAACACCTGTAGCTTACAATAGAGGAGGAAGGCTATTCCCTATTTCCTTCCCATCCAGCAAGGCACTTTAGACTAACACATGTTAACTGGAAAAAACAGAGAAAATCTTACATTGCTGTTATAGAAGCCGGGGACTCCAAGCTTGCAGCCATCAAGATTGATGGGTTCACCTCGGTTGTCCATGACACAGCAGTTGTGTGGCCAAGGATAGTCAGCGTCGTTGTGTGTCATGCGAAAAGCAGATGTGTACTCCTGCCAGTCCGAGGGCCCATGCACGCCGCAACACTGGTTCTGTGGGGTGAGAGAAGGAAACGATCTTCATGGGCCAAGGTCACAGCCCTGCACAAGGCTGGCCCCTACATGTGGTTAGGCATTAACCATAGATTTATGGGAGAGATTTTTGAAGTGCTTGCCTTTGTCAGTCTGACATCTGATAAACAAGCAAAATGGGGAGTGTGTCAGGACTTTGTCTAAGGTTCAAGGCAGATGCTATCCTTTTTATTACTGAATGGGTCTGAGGAGGATTTGAAATTCCAGAGCCGCAGAGTGTTTAGTAATTAGTGATAGTATTCAGTGTTATTAATACCTGGAGCATGAGATTATCCCATGTCTTTGTGACCCCTTCGGTCATCCATTTGTCATTGTTGTTGTCTGCATCTGACTTCAGATACCTCTCCAGCATTTGCTTCAGGAAGAGGTTTGGAGTAAGCTGCAGGAGAAAACAAACAAACAAACAAGCAAACAAACAACAACAAAAAAACACATCAGAAAAGAATGAAGGAACTATGTAAGTAAGTGGCCATGCAAAGCAAATATGTGGGTGGGTTTGCCTGCTTGCTTCAGTATCCAGCTGAACAGGAATGCTGTTCCCCCCACCACTCCCAGTTTTACACAGAGGAGGCTAAAGAGCAGGATTTAAGAGGTAGGAGCAAGAAAGACATAGAGCATGACTCTTAAGCTCATCCTTCCAGATGTCAGTTCAAAGGAGATATGCAGAAGCTATGGGTTACGTTTGATGTTGCTTGGAGATGAAGTGCCTCAGGTCATTTTCCCCACCAATACCTGCAATAACCCATGTCATCTTTCCCTCACTAGTAAACACTGCCTGTTGTGATGCTGGAGGTCTTGTATGAGAGATTAATCAGCCTCTAGCTGAAAGACTAAACACTGCATTGATGATTCAGCAAACCCACACTTTTATTTCCTTAGCTGCAAGGTTATAAACATTTTGAAGCATCAAAGTAACAAAACTCTGTTCAAAACAACAAAGATAATTCCTTAATTAGAGTCAATGTTGGATACTTTCCTTGTGGGGTCTTACTCTAACTCAGCAGTAGTCCTTTGAACTTACACTGTACCACCACACAGGCCATTTACTCCACTAAACAGGAAACAGCATGCTGTAAAACTGCAACATATTCCAATGCAGTTGCATGAAGATACGAGAAAAGCAATACTCACAAAGTCTCGGTGAGTTGCTGCTGTGATGCAAGAAGCCATTTCAAATGCATAAGTGATCAGCATCAGAATAATATACTGTTGGAGAGAGAGAGTAGAGTTAGCTGTTGGAGAAAAAATTAAGCAGTTTATTCCCATTCTGTATTTTTCAAGTTTAAGCCCCACACCCCATTCAAGACAAAAGAAACCGAGCTGCACCAGTGTCCCCAGTCTTCTCTGTTCCTCTGAACATTCATGTAGTCCTTCTCTGTGCTCATTTCAGTTTGCAATCTGCTTTCCTGAAGGTGTGTGACCAGAATCGTAATCCATCTCACAGACATGATATCATCAGAAACTTGTTGAATGGCATTAATCCTACCCTATCCTTACGGATGATACTGCTCGATATGCCCAAGACTAACATCAGCCATTTTCTTTGCTGCACCTCATTCACAAGTTATTCTTCTGTTTGCAAGCTGGAAACTTCTCAGCAAGAAGCTAGTCAATCCTAGCAGGAGAGACTGTACTTCAGGGAAAGAGAAGGTGCAATTTGATGTGTTGTTCAGATCCTCCTGACTCATGCTTTGTAAGGAAAGAACCTTCATGAAAACTGATCCTCAAGAGCACAGTTTGTTTCACTGCTTCTCTTCCCTTCTCAACGCAATCCCTTTCAGTCTTTTCTGTATTCCCTTTGCAATTCTCATGCCTCCATTACTCCTCCTACACTTAAAAAGGTTTTTCCCAGATTCAAGGCATTTGTTTTCTTCTTTCACCAGCTTCTGCCCTGTACCACAGCCTTGGGTTTCAGTCAAGACATCAACATACAGAGTTAAGAAAATTCTCTTCCATCACTCGTTGCTGGTGAATTTCCTGGCACAAGAGCTCAGATCTCTGTCTCCTCTTTAAAACAGACACCCTGCCACCTTACATTAAGCCAAGATAGAGCTGATTGCAGTTTTCAACTCTACCCTCCCTTAATGCACACACCAATTAAGTTTCACGACTGTCAACCTAAAGGACTGAGTAAGAAATTGTAGAGGTTTGTTTACATCTTAACATTTTTCTTGGCGTATTCAAAGCTATCTATCTTCATCCCTGTAATTTCTGTTTACTTGCTGATGCATAATGTCAGCTGCACCCATTTTTGGTATACTAACACATACTAATGCCTTGTAAAGAAGTCATTACTTATCAGCTCCTAGACGAAATGGTACATGACAGCTGAAAGGCAGTAAGAAGAAACTAGAATTTAAACCATGTCCCAGCTGCATCTGATTGCACAAATGCTTCTGCAGGGCTTCAGGGCCAGGTCAGGGTCAGTCACATGGTTTAAACCGACATTGTGGTTATTGTCATTGTGGTTATTGCCCCACCCTAGTTACAGACCTTCTCATGCATGTCACCTTGTGGGAGAACATAGCCAGAGAGAAGAAGAACCTTCGGCTTCTCTTCACCAATAAAAGCTGTCTTTACTCAGTTGGTAAATACGAAGATGAACAGGGTAAATAAGCCAATATTTTCTAAGTTTGTCAGGAATCAACAGGCAAACATTGCCACGCTTACCACCAGTAGCAAAGTCTTGCTGGACTTCATGACTCCAGTGATGCCGAGGATGGACAGAGCAAGGAGTGCAAAGCCAACAAAGATACCAATCCAGGCCGCAGCATAGATGTCATCATTTTCTGTGGCTTCCAGCAGAGGGTAGAGGCCATGGGGATCCGACACAAAGAAGATGCATTCTGCTGTCAGGGCAATACCGCACATCTGAGAAGTACAAATTAGAGAAAACTATTAAACAGAGGGAAATAAGAGAGTCATGAAAAGAAGATTGCATTCATTCTATTCAGCCTCCTGCCAGCAGGAGCTCCTCAACTCCTCCTCTGCCCAACTCTGCAACCCCTTTTATTACTCCTTAACATGAGAACTGCAAGCAAAACTCACCCAGCCTGGACCTCAACAGTCAGGCCTGGAACTTGAGAATGTTAAGAATAAAATGAACACAGACTTTCCTGTCACTATATGGAAGGAGTTGGCTGGAAAGATGTTGGCCAGCAGCAAGGGCTGCTCCTCTAGAGACACGCTGGTCTTGTGGATCAACCCCTGTCATTCCCTCCCACCTGACCTGCCAGAACAGCTCTCCTTTATCCCTTGCCTCATGCTACATTGCTCTTTTTACTAGTGGTCTTCACATATGAAAAGGGATTTCTTGACTAGGAAGTGTTAAGAAGTGTCATACTGTAAGGAAGCTGCCACCCATCCACATCCCACTTCACTTACCCCAATGACCACGTTCCCCAGGATTAACAGACCCTGACAGATGCGTATGCCATTGTCAGTTTTTGCCATCTTTAGATCTTCATGCAAACTGGGAAAAATCAAAGACAGTCATCAGTTACACCAGTACAATAGGCTTCATTTAGAAACAGAAATTACCCATGAGGAGAGGGTAGACAGAATCCATCTGTCTGTACTCCTCCTACTCCTTGCTTCATGGTAGTTTTAAGGGAAAAACCTCCCGAGGCATGAAGACAATAACTGAAATGCTCCCTGATAGTTGAGTTACGCAAGAGGGATGACTGTACATGGACAGTTGCTTCAACTCACTTTTGACTTGTTTTTTCTGTTATACACCAGTACCTATGCAGACCCCTAGCACAAGCACAGCTCATGGTGACACATTTCCATCTGGCTGGAAACAATGGTCGATTTCCTCATCTCACTTCTCCTTCAAAGAAGTCAGATTTATTCCAGGGCACATCACACATCTTATTGGCCATTCCCTTTTGGCCAACTCTATCATGGAACCAACTATAACCATAGAGAAAGAGCTGTATTCCACACACATACCTATGGCACAGGACCTGCCATCACTTACTAAGGGTATTTCCCTCTTTCCCCCCCATGCTGAGAACTGAAGCCGGGGCCCCCATTCCCAGTCAGGTATGAGGGACAGAGCTGCTTAGGCTGCAGCTGGCTTATGGGAGATGGGCCAAGTAGCATTCCCACCAAATTCCTGAGAACATTATATCCTGCAGGCTCGGCCCAGGCACTCTACCTTAAAGTCAGCTCCCTCCAGGGAGAGCTGCATAAAGGATTATTCTGAGGTGTGAGACCTCTTGGAGAAATGAGCCCAAATTCCAGAGCTGATGAAGCCCTTCTTTCAAAGGGACAGAGTATGTGTGTGCTTGGCGAGGAAAAAGTAATCCAATCCTGAGATAGCTGCATGTGTTATGTCATTAATAAAATACAAGCAATGAAAGAAAGGCTGAAGCGGGCCCAGCTTGAGCAGGCAAAAGGCAAAAAAGCTTGACTTTTCTGCTGGAGTACCTGTGCTTGGGACCCCTCTTCCTGGGGCTACCAGCACTGAGATTCTTCAAAAAATTTTTGAAAAAGGAGAGCAGACCCAGCTGCTAATGAACCATGAAAAGTTTCTTGATGAGCAGGGCACTCTGGGACCTCTCCAGCAAGGCCAACCTCCAGCTGCCTTTTGTGGCTGGCGGGACAGAGGAAGAAAAACAGTGGCAGAGGAAAAGCCAGGATATCCTGTCACCGTTTCTGCAGCAGTTTGAGGTTTTGGCATGGGGAGATCTCCAATGCTTTTATCACTACACAAGCAGCAGCAGAGCACATAGGTATTTTTCCAGGCTAGCACAAGTGGCCATTATTTCCCAGATAAGAAGCCATTTTTACTCCCAACCAGGTGGTTGTAGGCTGGCCTAATACATCTAAAGCTGCATGACACTGTACTTGAATGTGAGTGGCAGGCTGCCAAACTTACCCTATTTATTACTAGCCAATATGTCCAGGAGTCACACACAATGCCTTGCTGATCAGAATCATAGAATCGTTAAGTTTGGAAGGACTAGTAAGATCATCAAGTCCAATTATCAACTCATCACCATCATGCACGCTAACCATGTCTCTCAGTGCCACATCTTTGTGATTCTTGAACACCCCCAGGGACAGTGACCACCATCTTCCTGGGCAGCCTGTGCCACTGCCTCAGCAATGCTCAGATCTGGGCTTGAGCAATGCTTGGCCACATGTTCTCCAGACCCTGACAAGTCTGTGACAAGCACTTGTATTCTACATATCTCAAAGCTGTAGAGGCTACAGCCCAAATCCTTGCTCACACTCCAGAGATTTTAGAAAAGCCTTTAGTTATTTCAGGCTAAGGGTCATCACAAGGCAGGGGGCAGCCCAAAAAGCAATGATATCTCCCTGAGCTGAACACAGGTGCACAAATTCTATCACATGAAAAACTGGGTCTGCTCCAGCTGCCATGCAGAGAGCTGGGTTCTGTGCCATGTTGCATCACTATAGATCAGATCACCTATGATTAACAAAGCCACAATCCTTTCCTTAGCATTAGATAAACTTCTTTTCCTACCTTTCTCTTTTATAGGCACTCTGTAGCGTAACAAAAGCACTGAAACCAAAATGATGCCAGACCTGGCTTGCTCTTGGCTGCCCAAGGGCACAACTCAGCCTTTTTTTTTATAATTAATATGAAGACTCTTGCACATGGGCTCCTCACCCAACCCACGTGCTTCCCACAATTCCCCTTCTTGTAACCAGGACTTGGCTTGCTCTTGCCTCTCCTTGAGCAGGTACTACTGTAGACACAACAGTCTGAGAAGGAGGGCTTGATCTAAAAGCCTCTATGGGACTGGTTACATAAAACAATGCACAGAGAACAGGAAATGGGAAAAGGGCAGGAAGCCTTTATCATGGACCTAAAAATGAGCGGTGACATGGAAATCTCTCTTCCACTCCCTTCAGAAGGACCAGTATAAGCATCAGGATGAAGGGCTGGGGAAGGGCTCCAAGGCCATCACAACAGCTGTATCTGATGACAGCTGAGAGCCAAACCTCCAACACACCCCAGAAAAGAAGCTGCAGGAGATCTGGGCCTTCCCACCCCCTTATGCCTCAGAGGTAAGCTGCGTTAAGCCAAAGCTCTTGGGGCAGGTGAACAAATACTGAGGCACAAAATCAACCTCTGGGTTTGCCTCACACAGAGGCATGACTCACAGCCACCCACCCAAAGCGACACAGGGAGGCAGTCCCTGCTCCCAAAGAGACAGGCACCAGCAGCTTATGCCTGAGGACTGAAATAATTTTGGAAGTAGGGAAGCCTTCTGCGTGGGCTGGTTAAGGTTGGTTTTACAGCCCAAACAGTTTCCTGAAGCTGCAGGACCAAAAAGCAAGCTCCTTTCTGCAAAGGCTGGCTCCTGCCCCTGAGTTAAAGGTGACCAACACTATACAGGGTCACTACTGGCACCAGTGCCTTGATTCAGGGGTGATTCAGTCTTTGGTGTATCCCTGATGCCCATTGGCCTGATTGAACTTTTGAAGCCTCTGCATCCTATTTTTACAGGTTGAAACAGGATTTCAATAGCCTTACAGATGAATGTCCCTTGCTTTTGTTTGGTCTCACTCCAGTTAGAGCCAAAAACACCTATGAATAGAAATTGACTTGGCACTGCCTCATGCAAAAGCAGGCTTGTTTGCCTTGTGTTTTGTGCCAGCTGTGGCGGAATCACAAAAGTCCAGCCAAGGGATGTCCAAAAAACACACCTGTAAACATCATGGGTTTCTACAAAGTGACAACACGCATCCCAGCACTTGTGAAACATGAGGTATTGCCCTCCCTGCCACTAGACATATACAGCCTCCCTCCTTGAAGATACCCAAAGCCTATATGGACATGGTCCTGAGCAGCCTGCTTTGCGTGGAGGAGACCTTCAGAGATCCCTTCCAACCTCAGCCATGCTATGATCAACTCTGCACTGCATATCCCTCTCCCCAAGGTCTGGGGAGGCCTTCACCACCACTGCTTTGCTATCAGTGGGAGGCCGGAGGGAGGACACCTTACTTCCACCACAGGCAGCAGTCGGGGTGCTCAAGCTGTTGCCCACCATCATGAGCACAGCGGTACAAGGGCTGGGACAGGGGAGTACATCTGGAGAGTAGCACGATGAGAGGTGGCTGGGCTCAGCAGAGCTGTGCCTCACCCTCTGCTCCCACCCCACGTTTCAGCATGCCTGTGCACAGCGTGGCATTCTTCTCCCCTGGTGTAAGGAAACGCAGACAAGGGGCCCATTTGTGCAATTCCCCATGGACTCTGCAGTCTCCAGATGCCACAGTGGAAAGGCTCAGAGCCATGTAAGCGCAACCAAACAAACACAGCCTTTCAGCAATTGAAGACTTGGCCTTGCCCGCGGGCCCTGCCCTGCCCTTCACCCCATCCAGCCACCTCTCCTCCTATCCCTCGGGCTTTCCTGGGCCCAAGGAACAAACTGTCCCTACAAGCACAATAAGTGACAGGATGCCAGGGGAGGGAATTTGGCAAGGTGGAATTGCTGGCTGTACTGGTGCCATGGGACAAGACTCCCTGGTCAAGTCACAAACCCCAAGCACAGACCGCAAACACAGACTCCCTTCACAACTCCGTATGACAGTGAGCTTCCATGCAGCAAGACTTGAGTAAACAAAATTCACTGTTATCGTTGTTAATGCCATTAAATAACTCAGCGATGAATTCTTGGACCCTGCTGCATAAAGGCAGATGTTTGAGGGTGTCGGCTGGCCATCTATTTATCCTGAGGCGAACACCTCCAGCACACATACTCTCCTCTGTCATTGCCCACCTGCCAGCAGTACACAGTCACCCCAGGCAAAGAGAAGTGTGGTCACCAGGATCCAACCACGCTGAGAAAGGGAAGAGCCAGCCAATCGTTATACACTACCAGGGGAAAAATGTAAAGCAAAAACATAGCTCAGCATCAAGCAGGGGTCAGAGACTAATTAAGTTTCCTTTTGAGAGAGATTGCTATGAAACGAAGCCTCTGTGTACAGAGAGGCGGCTGGTAAATCATCAGGCATAATTACCTCAGATATAGAGCTGGGAGGCAGTTTTTTCCTCTCTCCCTCATTAGTTCAGCAGAACCAAAACAAGAGATATTTTTTCTTGCCTTCCCTATTTTCATAAGTGAGGGGGATTTGTCTTTCTCAACGGTGATTTTTTTCGATACTCAAATATGTTGGCAACAGATCTAATTTTCCCATTCCCTCCTCCCCAGTCTTTAGGAGAAAAAAAATATGAAACAAATTAAAACAGCCATACAGAAGGCAGAGTTTGCAGTAGAAGAAAAAAAGCAACTCTTAACAATCTTAGGCAGTTAACCTTATCCAGGTAGCAGCCTCCCTCATACTAAACACAGCCCAGAGACTCAAATAGAAATCATTTAACATAAAAACCTCTTTTTCTTGTACCAGATGCTTTTCTTTTCTCTGTCTGAAGAGGAAGACAGTGACCGAAGCCAGGTACTTACCCTTCCCTGCTGGTGATGCAGAAAACCAGCCCCACCTGTCTGGCTGGCGAATTCCCCAAGAAGCCCCTTTCCCTCTCCTGGGCTGGTCTTTAAGGAGCCTGGGTTGCTGGAGGAGAGTGCTGTGTGATTGGTAGGGTGCCCATCACATGAGGAACAGTTTTTTTTTCTAGCCAAACCTGTTCCCCAGTTCTTGTGGGACCAGAGGGTGTCTCTGTGATTCTTAGATTGTATCGGAATGCTGTTGTGCCAAAAACAGAAAGCTTAAAGAATTTCACTCGCTGTACTCTCAAAAAGATGGACGAGTGACTCACCCATATGAGGTACTTGAGCTTTAAAGAGGATAGGCAAATTTGAAGGGTGTAAATCTAAATATTAGCATTGCTGAGCTGCTGTTTGAACAGAATGTGAAAAGAATGCATGGATGAGAAGAGAGAGAAATTAATATTAGTGTTTTCATTTAATTGCCTTGCATGGGAAAAGCTTGAAAAATACAGTAGTTTGGGTTGGAACCACTGTGATGTTCTTTAGCTTGAGATTTTTTTTAGAAACGAATGTGTAGGTATTGGCTGCTGTGTAAGAGAGTGGATAGCTAGAAAAGTGGAACAACTGTTGCATTGCCTTGGGCCCAGTGGTTTTTTAACTCAATCAATCTTATTTTAAGCACTGGAATAGGCTCCCCAGGGAGGTGGTTGAGTCACCATCCCTGCATGTGTTTAAAAACTGTTTGGATGAGGTGCTCAGGGGCATAATTTAGTGGAGGGTTGTTAGGGTTAGGGTAGTTTGGTTAGGTTGTGGTTGGACTCAATGGTCTTTAAGGTCTTTTCCAACTGGAGTGATTCTATGGTTCTATGATTATGAAGATTGAGCAAAATCAAGGACATTTGTACTTATCTGCCTGTGATAAACTGGGACTGAGGTTGAGAAACAGCAGAAAAGGCCCTTCTCTCAACTTTCTCACACATTCCAGTCCAAGAGTGCAAAAAATAATCATTCTCATTACTGGAGCCTTGGGCTACAGCTACCTGTGGTTGGTGTTCTTCATTTGTGATGCTAAACCCAACCGAGTAGTGAACTTGGGATGGGTAATGGAAACGTCACATTCTCAGAGTCCATCATGAATCAAAACCAAACAGCAAAAGACATATATACACTTTGTAGCCATTCTTGGAAACGTCTTCTGTGAAATTAGTGATAATTGCAATAGCTCCAATGTTTTACAGGTCCCCACAGTACCTAGGGACAACCAAAGAGGTCCTGCCAAAGAGAGATCCAGGATGGATACATCCCATGAGATTTCACCCTGAGGAACAGGCCATGTTTTTGGCCTTTCCTGCACTAGTAAGGCATCCCAATGGTTAGCAAAAGAAGATCCAGTTGTTGCAGCCAGCCTGATCTGGTAGACGAGGACAAAAAAAATGTACTGGTTTGGATTCTTAAGAGTAGGGATGTGTATTTGTCTAGACCTGAATAACTCAGAGCCAGCTGCTTGTTATTTGTGCTTCCAACAACACGCATGAAAGTCCAGCTAGGTTCAGCACTCCTGGGGGAACTGTGCGTTTAACACTAATGGTAGGTTTCTGTTTGTGGGTTTTTGTGGTAGGTTTTTGTTGTTTTTTTTTTCTTTCCAATAGTGTTTTGTGAGAGCAAGCTATGAAATTACATGCATGTGTGTGCACAGTAGAGGGTCAGAGTGAGACATGGCCTGAGAAAGATGTGCGTTGGAACTGACAAACCGTGCAGCGGGAGCTCAGAGTACCCTGTGGGGTGTCTGCAACTGCTTCAGCCTCCCCTGTAGATGTACATCTGCACTGGTAACTTTAGATGAGAGTGTGCCAAAACATTTGTATAGCTAGATCCATACATTTGTGAAAATTGTTGTATTTGCAAACTCTAGAGGCTCAGAAATGTTTCTCCCCACACAAAGAAACAGCATGTAGAAAACCACAAGTGCATATGGTTTCCACACACAAATCCACGCAGAGATCTGCATGTATGCACACCTCTGCTGCCTGTAGATTAGAAGCAGAGTGCTGGGCTAAGTGTGAAGACACTGCAGTTTGGGGTTTCGCTTGCCAGGACAGCTGGAGGTGGAAAATGACATTCCTTGGGAGAATTATTACTATGACCATGTGCATACTGAGACAGGGCAATGTGAGAATGTGCCTGTCATCAAGTGTGCCTCAGTTTTTCAAATTTGGCACGGGAGGGATGCTGGAGAATGCCTAAAGAAAGAACAAAGCTTTTGATAAATGCTGAAGAGATGCTGTGGGCCATTCCAATGGGTTGACCTTGCTCCTAACCCCTAATACCATCTCATCTTCCTGTACCTTTTAAATGTCTTCTCTTCATAACATGCAAATAACGATTTAGAACTGAAAGAGTATGAGAAGGGAGGGACTGTAAGAACAAGGAAGTGGTGGCTAAACCATCAACGTGCCAGGAGTCACTCCTGTGCCTGCCTCATGCCATCATCATGAAGAAAGCACTTTGTGCAGCGATGCATTGCAGAGGTGATGCCTGTGGGCTGAGAGCTGCTGCTTTTTTCCTCAGAGCCACATATCCTTGCTGCAGTGACCTCCCACCCAGCGTGCCTCCATCGGTGGCCCTATTCTTGCTCTGTGTCACCTGGCTTTGCTCTCACATTCCCAGGAGGTCTGTGAACAGCTGCTTCTCATTCTGCACTCCAACCTTCTTTCCTCCACCAGACTGGGGGCTGAGGATTGCTGTGGCCACCCGAACCCTTCCCATGTTGTGGCTGGGAGCCAGGTTCTCCCTGGAGGAGCAGGGAATTCCCACTGCCTCTGTGTGGGGGGTGAGTCTGCAGGGGACAGATGTCCTCTAGCTCCTCAGGTCTGCATTTGGCCTCCTGCCTCCGCACCCCTGTTGGGCCGTGGCTTTTGCTGCAGCTGTTTCCCCCTTTCTGCAAGGTTTTGCCCTTTTTCTGACACTTCTTTTACCTTTCAGCCTCGAGAGAGAGGGGTAATTCAGGGGTGCGGGGGATAAATAAGTGAGCACCACCTACAGAGATCAGGGGAGAACAACTCTATCCCAGAAAATGTTTACCAAACAGTGCTGAGTGTGGGGAGACAAATGGCATACCACCAGCAACAAACCAGGGCTAATTATAGTGGGACAGGATAAACCACCGGGCTTCTGGGCTGGCCGCTCCATCCAAGCCTGAAAACATACAGAGTGAAAAGCAGAACTGTATGTATATATTTAGTGTAACATGGAATGCAGTAAGTAATTTCTTTCTAAAACCTCAGATACCTTAGTTAAGAGTGCTACAGAAAAGCTAGATACAGACATCTTTGTGATGCTGGTAATCCTGGTGTTTTGCATTTGCAGTGCATAATCCACCCATGAATATGGCATTGCACTCCTCATTCCTAAGAAGAACGCTCTTGATGTTTGGGGTTTCTTAATATTTTTGTGAAGGTGGGAGTTACACCTTATTTTTCTAATTTTATATGGTAGATTTTTATTCATGGTCCATTTCATACACATACTTATGATACATGGTTTATTTCAGTGTCATGAAGACTTGCAATTTTTGTTGGATGCATGGACTCCAAGCTAATGATTGCGTGAAAATCTGTACTTTCAGCTTTTCAAAAGATCTCTTCTTCTTCTGACAAGTGAGCAAGCAGAAAGGCCAAACAGGTTGGATGAAGCTGCTCAGTCTTGGAAAGAACTGGGTTCAAGCTAGGAGCTGCCTCCCCATGGAATTTTGGATTACAGATGATTTCAGCTCCTCAGTGGTCTTGGCTAAAATGCTTAGAGAAATGGTGGGTATTTATAAAGGCTGATCTCTGTTGGTTGCTACTACTATTGGAAAAGAAAGTCCTGAGGGTACCTTCCTACACACATTACTAGAGATTTGGGCTCTGAATCTCTTCTAAGAAAGTCTCTTTTACTCTGTTCACTATGAAGGAGACTGATAGGAAAGCTTTATCACAGGCTTGAGGCTAATTTCTGCAAAGGAAAACCCAGACAGGAATATCTACATCTTAGATCTTCTCCTGTCACCTAGGTCTTTCAGGAACTTAGAGGTACATGCTGAGATAAAACAAGCATGGAGGAGCCTGGGGAAGCTCTGGGATCAAGCCCTGCCCTGGGCCCATCCCACCAGCCAGTTTCTGCTCGTGTGGCAGGAGAGCCAAGCCCTGACAGAGCAGCGTTCTCCAGCCAACACCCTTGATGGTGTAAAAGGGTAAATGAATGGGACATGAATCTCTAGAATATCATCTTTAGCCTCTTGTAGACGGTTTGCCTGTCTGAGCATTTATTCAAGCAGCAAGAAAACAGCAGTGGATGTGGCTCTGCTCTCTTCCTGGCATGAGGGATGACCTGGGTGGGCTGTGGTCATTGGAAGCATGGTGGCTGTGAAGCACAAATAAATCATCAGAGGAAGTTATAGACCGTGTTGATGGCTTTAAAAATCATAAAAGAGGAAAAGAATGAGTACTGTAGATCTGGGAAAGCCTTGGAAAGTATACAGTACAATATTGCTATCCTAGGGGCTCACAAACAGTGGCAGAATGTACTTCTCATCCTATAGCCACACCATCTCTAACCTCTCAGCTTACATACTGAAGGTCAGCACAAAATTCACAAGGGAGCCAACTCTCTTCAGTCTGCTAGAGTGAAAGCACTCTATAGGGAGTAGATTTTTATAAAGTGCAATCTCTCTTTTCCTTGCTGATCTTGCATTCCCACAGATAAAGTCTACCTCTTTCTGTAGGGGACCATTGCTTTAGAATCTCCTCCAGCATTAATACTCTCTCTCTTCCCCAGATACCATCTACCTTTTCTCTCAGGTGGCCGAGTTGATGGATATGAAATTCAAAGCAAATGTTTTTTACTTCACTTCACTTTGAAGATTATTTTTTTTGCTGCAGACCTGGAGAAGGATTTGTGTGCACTTAGTTGCTTTTTGTAACTTTGCTAGTTGATCTGATAAAAGCTATTATTCCTGCCTTCAGGCGCTGTCCTATCCGAGTCTCAGGAAGAGTTTAAGGGTGTTTTAATGGGTAGCTTTCCCCGTGGTTAGAGTATGCTCACAGACTAAAATGGCCAAGAGAGGAGAAAATCTAGGGCAGGCTAGCCCACTTCTGTTTGAGGAGCCTGGCAAGGGAAGGGTCACAGAAGTACAGAAATCTCAGCAAACTTGGACAGAGGATTACCTGGGATCTTGCAGAATGTAGAGTGGGAGAAAAGACTTTTGAGAAGACAGAAGTTTCCTGATTATTCTTTAGATAGCTCCATTAAAAGGCTGGCAGTGTCCACAGAAAATTAGCTGGAAAGTGCTTCCACCTTGCTCTTGGTTGTGAATTTGTAGGTGAATCTAGTGTTCATATATGTACTAACATGTGGTCCCAGATCCTGAATGACCTTGGCACTGTGATGGACTTTTGATTCTAATGTTTCATCTAACAGACTGGGAACAAGCTGTTCTGCCTGGACCTAATGACTGCACTGCTGTCACTGATGATAAAAAATATATCCTTCAAAATACCTTGTCTGTCAGCAGTAGAAAGAGGAACTCTTATTTGGAGATTTTTACTGCTTGTTCGCATGGGGCCAATGAAATTTCTTCACATTTAACTGTTCCAGCTCATTACTGACAAGTGTGTGGGATACTTCATTTCTCCAAAATCCATCCTCTTTGCTTCCTCAGCGTTGGCTGATTCTGATTTGGCTGTAATGGTTGGTAGTGGAGCACTGCCATCTACATATGGTTGTCTGTCACTGTCCTGTTCCCAATATACTTGCTGTAAGCCATGTGCTATAAGCCTCTGTCTATCTGATTTTTCTCAGCATCTCTACCATCCACCTTGCTGTAGGGCTGGAGCACCCAAGAGAAAGAGGGAAGACTGTCAAGTCAAGTTGCATTGCAGCACAACAGTAGGGACACAGGAGATTAACAGAGGGGTGTTGGGTGGTGCAGTGCTTGGGAGCTCTGGGCTGGAAATAAATAGTACATGTGACTCGGATGAGCTTATAGTGCTCCCAAGCACTTGCCTGGGCAAGGGTGTGGTTGGCATCCGATTGCTCTGACAGAACTGTAGGTACTATCCTAAGCACTTCCTGTGAAACTATTCTAAGGTTTCAGTAAGTAGCTGGAAACTTCCCTGAGAAGACTGCAAGACTCAGCTCCTGCCACAGATTCACAGAATCATAGAATCCTTAGAGTTGGAAGGGACCACTAAAGGTCATCTAGTCCAACTCCCTTGCTAGAAATAGGAACATCCATAGCTTGATCATGTTGCTCAGAGCCCAGTCCAGCCTGACCTTGAATGTCTCCAGAGATGGGGCATCCACCACCTCTCTGGGCAACCTGTTCTAGTGCCCCATCTCCCTCAATGAAAAAGACTTTTTCCTTATATCCAACCTGAATCTACCCTCTCTTAGTTTGAAACCATTTCCCTTTGTCCTGTCACCACAGACCCTGCTAAAGACTCTGTCCCCTTCTTTCTCATAGTTCCCCTTTAGTTATTTGAAAGGCTGCTACCAGATCTTCTCAGAGCCTTCTCTTCTTCAGGCTGAACAGCCCCTGTTCTTTCAACTTGTCCTTGTAGGATAGGTGTTCCATCCCTTGGATCATTTTTGTGGCCCTCCTCTGGATTCACTTCAACATGTCCATGTCTCTCCTGTATTGAGGACTCCACATCTGGATTCAATATTCCAAGTGAGGTCTCACCAGCACAGAGTACAGGGGCAGGATCACCTCCCTCAAACTGCTGGTTGCGCTTCTTTTGATGCAGCCCAGGATATGGTTGGCCTTCTGGGCTGCAAGGGCACATTACTGGCTCATCTCCAGCTCCCCATCCACAGTACTTCCAAGTCTTTTTTGGCAAGACTGTGCTCAATCCTTTCATTCCTCTAGCTTGTATTGGTAGTGGGAGTTTCCTCAACCCAGATGTGAGTCTTTGCATTTGGCTTTGTTGAACCTCATGAGGTTCTCCTGGGCCCACAGCTCAAGCCTGTCTAGGTCTCTCTGAATGGCATCCTGTCCCTCATGCATGTCCACTACGCCACATAGCTTGGTGTCATCTGCAGACTTGCTAAGGGTACACTCAAACCCACCGTAAATGTCATTGATGAAGATATTAAAAAGTATAGTTTCCAGCACCGACCCCTGGGAGACATCACTCATCACAGATCTCCATCCAGCCACTGAGACATTGACCACCACTTTCTGTTCTCAATCCTACAGCCAGTTCCTCAACCATCAAACAATCCACCCATCAAACTCATATCTTTCCAATTTGGAGAGAAGAATGTTGTGGGGTACTGTGTCAGAGGCCTTACTGAAGTTCAGATAGATGACATCAGTGTCTCTTCCCTTGTCCACTGATTCAGTGACATCATCATAGAAGAACAGTAGATTGGTCAAGCAGGACTTGCCCTTGGTGAAGCCATGTTTTTTTGCCTGTATTACCTCCCTGTCTTCCACATACCTTAGCTTCTTGGAGGATCTGTTCCATGATCTTTCCCGGCACAGATGTGAGACTGACAGATTGGTAGTTCCCTGGGTCATCCTTTTTACCCTTTTGAAAAATGGACATGATGTTGTCTTTTTTCCAATTACCAGGGACTTCACCTTACTGCCATGACTCTTCAAATATCATCTAGAGTGTTCTAGCAACTGCATCAACCAATTCCCTCAGGACTCTGGGATACATCCCATCAGAACTCACAGACTTGTGGATGTACAGGTTCCTCAGGTGGTCATGAACCTGATCTTCTCTCACAGCAGGAGGGGTGTTGCTTTCTCAATCCCTTCCTTCCAAATAAATCATTCAAGGGCTGTGTGATGAGTAGTTATCAGAGAAGACTGAGGCAAAAAATTTAAGTGCCTCAGCCTTCTCCTTGTCTGTTGTTACCAGCTTGCCTGCGTTAATCACTAGTGGGGGGTATTCCCTCTTGAAGTTTTCTTTTCTTAGTTGAGGTACCTGTAGAAACCTTTCTTGTTCTTGGCACCCCTGGCCAAGTTTATTTCAAACTGAGCTGTGGCTTTCCTGACTCCATCCCTACACAGCCTAGCAGCTTCCTAATACTCTTGCCATGGTATCTGTCCCTGCTTCCACTGCCTGTGCATTTTCTTCTTACTCTCTGGTTTGACTGGCAGGTTCCTCTTCAGCCATGCTGGTCTCTTGCCTTCTTTTCCTGACTTGCTACACCTAGGGATGGAGAGCTCTCATGCTCTGAGGAAAGCTTCCTTAAATATATGCCAGCTCTGCACTGCACTTTTGTCCATGAAGACAGTTTCCCATGGGGTTTTCTTGACTCACTCCCTGAAGATCTGGTAGTTTTCCCAAAATTTATCATCCTTATTTTACATTTCAACTGTCTCATATACCTCAGGAGGGTGAACTCCACCGTAGCATGATTGCTACAACCCAGGCAGCCATAGGCTTTCGACTTGTTCATGGCTGCTCTTTAGGGACAGCTCTTCACATTCTATTCCTTTCCTGACACAGATGGCAATGCACCCTCCCCTTGTTCCTTGCCTGTCCCTTCTGAACATCTTGTAGCTATCGACAGCCACGTGCACACAGAATTTGACCCCATCAACCCATTACCTAGCTAACCACAACTTGGGTTTTAGTTTCAGGTGGGAGATAGAGGTGTACTTTGGGCCATCAAGCTTTTGTAGGGACTTTTTCTCCCCTGCTTGTAGCTCCTGTCGGCCGTACCTTGAATTAGTCTCGGAAGGCTCTAGCGAAGGCTCAGCCGGTCTGTGCTGCCCTCTCATGGACACACGTAGGAAAGGTTAAATTTCATCCGGTTTATTTCAATCTACCACTCTAGCAACAGTTGTCACTCATGATTTCTAAAAAGCCAGAAAGATTTGTGCACAACTCTAAGAGGGCTCTGAGATGGAACTATGAAAACTAATTCTATTTACGGTTGTGCTGGACTCCTCCCAGCTCTTATCTTTCTAAGGAGCTCTGCTTTTCATTTATAAACATTCAGATATCAAATAGGGAAAAAGAGAGGGAGCTGCTGCTCTAGAGAACAGGTGGAGCTTCTCCCATTTACACTTTCATCCTCCCTGTCAAACATATATTGGCATCATGGGATCATGACATGGTCAACGAGTCTCTCAGGAGGGCTCAGTTGTGCTACTACAGATTCAGACAATAAGCAGAGTTGCTACAGGCTGACACAGGGCCAAAAGCTGGGTTCTCTGATGGACGGAGTTCTTATTGCTTTCAATTCTATGAAGTTTCAGCAAACTGTTGATACTTCCTTTCCTTGGATCTCCTTGCAAAGAGACAGGATATTATGCTAGACCCAAGGGGATACTTGAACAATAGCTGGATGGAGTAGGCATCTTTTTGTTCTTCACAGGGACTCCTGTTATGTTGTTGATGGTTTGTGTATATAGGTACATATATTGTTTATATAACTTTGAGTCAGTTTTAAAAATCAGTGACTCTCTGATCACTCACTCACCTGCAATTTAATATAGCCTTCTCCCTAATGTCTACTCACCTGCTCAAACATCAATGCCTCCTCAGGGTGGGAACAATTTTTTTTCAATGGCTGGTGTGACGTGTTTTCCCCATTACCAAACAATTGTGCGATCCCATGTGCCTTTATTCATCTCTATTTCCTGTTTTATAGTAGAAGAGAAGCTGAGAGAAGGGAAGCAGGAAGAACAGAGTTCACCTCTTCTTCTTACAAACTACCTAGCCCTCAACTGGATCTCAGCTCTTAACTCTCCAGAAGATTTTCTAGGTATTGAAGCAGGTGATTCCAAATAAGACATTTCCAATAAATTTCCAATTGTCAGTTTATAGTGAAGTTTTCACAAGCAAGTGTAAGCTGGTCGTTGCACTCCCTTAGCTACGTTATCTACATTTTCACTCTTGCAAACTGTACCAGTACCTGTCCACCATTCTAAGTCTGGGTCTGTGCAGAACTGTGTTACTCCATCTCTTACCACTCTAATAACTGGCAAAGAAGAAGAGTTTAATTCTGTTCTCAGAATAGGTAACAACACACATGAAAAAAATTAAGTGAGTCTCTCTTATACTGTTCATTCCTTCCCTGGTATTATACCACTGCAGTTAATGAAATTACACCAGCAGTTTCTCCCATCTTCTGCACAGGGAATCATTGAATGGAATGGGTTGGAAGGGACCTCGAAGATCATCTAGTTCCAAACCCTGTGCCCTAGGCAGGAAAGCTCACCCTAGACTCCATATGCCTTGGAGTCCTAGCCCTTCTTAATGCCTAAAGGCATTCTGTGGTAAAGAAAGATGACATCTTCCCACCCAAGAAGGGAGTTGCATGGGGAATTGGGGTGATGGCCTCAAGGAAAGAAGGAAGAGCCACTCTATTCATTTGCACCTGGCTTTTCTAGAACAGACTAAGTACTGCAGTGTCTGCATTTTTTCTGGTCTTGAATTGTGTGTATAGAAACCTTCTGGGGTTGTTTTGCCTTTTACTGTTCTGGAGTGACATTCCAGCTCACCACCTTTCCCCAGGAGAGAATGATGTGTCTCTTCCTCCAACCCACGTCACCTCAACAAGTCAAATTCTCCCTTTGCATTTGTGTATGTTGAAATATAGCCCAAAACTTCTGATGAAGTTGTTACATTAATGCTGCCAATGAAGATAGTTCCAAAAAGTCAATGCATGCATGAATACTAAGTCTGACTTTAACAGAATGTTTCTTCTTCTGCGTTTCTTCTGTCTGTAAGAACAATCAGGGGAAACTTTCCCCTGAATACAACTTGAAGGCATTTCAGACATGGTTAGATCAGTTTGCCCTGGTGTATTCCAATTCTAAGCTCTTACAAATTCTCTCGTCTTCAGCTTGAGTTCTCCTGTAATCCAAGCTCTTTATCAGACTTCATGCAGAGGTTAATTTCTTCCATTTTAGACATGCAGGCTCAGAATAGTTGCTGCTGAGTACTTTAAGTTTCACATGATTGTGAAACCTCAAAATCAGTGGCATTAAATTAACTTAAAATTGGTGTTACGTAGATGTGATTCATATCCAGTGAGTCACAATGAAATGTCTCAAGCTATCTGTAAGTGGCACACCATTGAAGAGCTACCCTTCCAGTGTTCTTCAGCTAAGAAGCAGAATAGGGACAGTGTGAACATTTCAAAGGATTTTTAATCAGCAATTACAAGGTTTTTAATATCTTCTCTTTTTTTTACTGGGTAAGAGGCAGTATACTGTCAACATACTACTGCTTGGGTAAGTTGATTTAAGTTCTGTACAGAGATGGCAAAAAATGAGTCTGGCATTTTGATCTGTGACACATATTTCAAGGCGTGTACAATTTGTTTCTATAAGATTCACATCAGAAATGATCTGAGCATGACAAAACTATGCTATTTGTCATCTGAAATGGACATCATGCCTCTGTGTCAGCTCATGGATAAACAACAAATCTCATCTGTGAAAATACCACACTTTCTAGGTGCCCAGATCAAACTACGGAAACGACACCCTTGGGAACAACAAACTGTTTCCAGCCTCTCCACCTCCCAGTTCATGGAGTATTCCTATCCGTTAACAAAACAAAGCAATGCACAGGTGTGGATGAAAAAAATTCAAAACACTCTTTTAGAAAGAATGCACGTCAGTGTACACACGTCGCCCTTATGGAGGGGGAAAAACAAACAGCAAATGTTAGTCACGTTGCTTAACACACTACTGGAGGGCATTCAAATCTACAGTGACTAGCGTGATACAGGGACTTATATGGAATAGTTTCGGTTACACACAAGGAACTGTTGATTCCTTCAGAGCACCCAAAACGAGCGATTAAATGACAGTTTAATGTCATGTTGATAAATGTCCACTTATGAAGACGACACATGGATCTTTCTTGGGAAAGAAATCTTGGAAAAAAGACAGTCACTCTGGAATTAAGACCACAAGAAATGTTTCCATTTTAAATCTAACTTTTCTCCTTTTCTTCAAGGCAGAAAAGCCTTCACACACACAAACATCAGCGGTGCATTAGTGCCTTAATGTGAGGTAGAATTTTCCTAGAGCTAAGGTCTGTTTTTCAGTAAAACTTTGAAGCAAATCAAAAAGGACTGTGGTGTTGTTTCAGCCTAAACACAATAATCTGCACGCCTTCTGAAGAATGTTTTTATTTTCAAAACTGAAGTTCCTAGCCTGAGTTTCTAAATAAAATAAAATAAAATAAAATAAAATAAAATAAAATAAAATAAAATAATAATAATAATAATAATATTGTATTTTGATACAATCCAGTTATCTACAAGGCTTGAGGAGAAGGAAGCAACATGTCCTCTCATATGTCTTATGAAGTTCCCCAGGATTATCTATTAAGCTCCTACTTGGGGTTGGTAAGGGTATTGCCTCCAAGCCTACTGCCTTCTCTTGCCATCCATGCAAGATAGTTTCAGGCCCACACAACTGCCCTGACTGCACTGCATACACTGCTACACAACTGCTGTTTCTCAAAGGAGAAGGAGCTTAATCCCTAGAATGGAGAGACAGCCACTTATTAGCACTGGAGAGAACTTCTTGCTACCATGTAGTGACTTTGTTTTCACAAGATAAGGAAAATTTAGGCCCTAAGATTGCTGAGGAACACTGTGCAGGGCCTTCTTGCAAAAATTCCATTACCTGTAGGAAGACTACTTTCCAGCTCTCAATTTATCTGAAAGAGAAATTAAGGGTCTTTCCTTTCAATACTCACTTAAAACTGACGTGAAGCTGAAGGCATACACCTATCATATGATAATATATCACAATTCACAAGGTTTCCATACGTAAAACATAACAAGAAAATACAATATGAAAATGGCTGAAACATAGGAATTTCACATCTGAGTGTCCCCAGAAGTACCTTCATCCCTTTTTACAACAAAATTCAAAGACATGACAACACCTTCATCTCTTGGAAAATGTGCTGATAAGTGATGACAGAGATCAAAAGGCCTCAGCCAGTATGTTCATGTAAAGTTGACTATCTTCCAGTCATTTCCTGTTTCGTGGAGATGCATTATTAGCACTTCTCCTACATTCACAGTGAGTGAATGTACAGGGCCACTTATAAACCCTTGATCAGAAATATATGAGGCTGAAAAACATTCACCCTGCTTCACTAAGAGTCCAATTCTTCTGGTTGCTGATGATAAGCAGGGCTTTCAAGAGCATCTCAGTTCTTCAGTGGAGCCTAGACACCTAAGTCTACATCACATCTCTAAGAAAACCTATGAAGATCTATCTGGATCTTTAGCTACCTTTAGGCTTGAAAAACCTGCCTGCTTTGTAAATGACAGAGGTGCTTACCTGCCTTTAACTTGGAAACACAGGAGTTAACACATCTGTTTTAAGATTTTTTAACTTGGAAAAATGAGTTACCTCATCTTTTTTGAGAGCCGTTGATTGAAAGGCAACTCTTCCTCAAACACAGCATCTGCATGCCAAATACTTGTTTCAGTCATTCCCCAGTGTTTTGGGCCCAAGCTCTGCTCTGGTGTATTGCACAATCTGATCATCAGACTTCTAGCTACAAAGAAATAGATGGAAGATAAGTTTCTGTGGCGCTCCCTTCATAGACAAAGACAGATTTGGGAACATGCTACCATCTATCATGAAATCAGAACACTTGCCTAAAAAAGAGATGTATGTAGTGACAAAAAGCTTTCTGGAACCTATTGCACACACACATGAAATGATGGAAAAATACTGTATGCGCTATTGCACATTTTCAATGATCTGCAGGCAAGAGTCAAGAAAGACAAATGTCCCTTAGAGGGTGAAAACCAACACTTGGAAAATATGAAAATGAGCATTGCAAGTGTTCTGAGAATTAAAAGCAGTTCAAGTGATGTATTTGCAAAGTGTCATTCTTAACTCTAAATTTGCTGCGCTGACAGTGTTTCATTTTTGTTGGTTTAGCTTTATTCACCTATTACTTTCCTTATTGGCAATACCTTTTGAAGCCACAGAGCCATGTATGCAACTATTGCTTTACAGTTCTGTTTATCAAAATACCTCCTATACTCCCAGTGATACAAACAAGACGTCAAAAAGCAGAGTGATCTGAAACTAACAAGGACGGTTAAGAGTGAGACAGCTGCTGCCACTTCTGTGGAAAAAATTAGAGTTATCTCCATGTATCAGAGGAGCTTTGGGAGCAGCAGAAAAACCACAGACCCAGCCTCTGTGAGGGTGGATTTCAATCTGTTAGATGGACATTGGTGTTATTATATAGTTTGAGACAGTACGCCACCAGTGGTTCATGAAAAAGAAAGGCTGGCCAGGATTTCTTTTTAATTCTACAGTGTACTGTTTCTCTGCACAGAAAAGTAGAGACTAGAAGTGGCCTAAATGTAGAATTTGTGCATTCGTATGTATAGACTAGAAGAGTTCAGCAGCCCAGCCTTATCAGGATGCACCACATGTGCATGTAGGTCCATGTACTCTTTCAGATTTGAGGTTGCGCATCCAAATTGATACTTGGTTGCAGGACTTAAAATAAAAGAGGAAATGCAAGCATGCAGAACAGAAAAATCAGGAAACAGAGATAGCAGCAGACTTTTTCAAAGGTACTTCCACCGGTTGTAAAAGCACAATGCTGGAAAGGCCCTGTTAAATACTACAACAGCAAGGTCAGTGGAAGCCCAAAGGAGTGCCCAGGACTTCTCCCAGAAATTCCTCTTTATCTTTGTGCTCCTCCAATACTCCTTCCATTTCTGCCTGCCTGGCATTTATCATGGACTGAACCTGAGAAAAAAGAAAAGAAGAAAAGGAAGAGGGTCATTTGGGGACATACTTCTCTGCCACCATTGCCAAGAACCAACTGTCCACTCCTCTGCGGGTTCTGCCTACATTCTGTACAGGATGAACCCAGCAGCAAATCACAAAAGTGATGCTTCTCCTTACTGACAAGAGGGCAGTGAAGGAAAGGACCCTCTTTCTTTCTATCTGCTCTCTTTTTTTCTAATCTTCTTTCCACAAGGAGCTCCCCACACTTGCAACTCTAACTTCTAATTCACTCCCAAACTATCACTCTCTTGACAGACTGAATTTCCTGTTTTAAAATCCTCCAGGATCAGCAGAGATCACTCTCCTGAATTGGGGTAGCTTGCAGGTAAAGTGTTTCCTCCCTGTATGGGACAGAGGAAGTCAGAGAAGGGTCACAACAGACAGAGATGAGCCCTACCTCTATCCTCAAGCTTCCTTCACATCTCAGATAATGATCTTTCAGGGCTCATAACCCCATTCTCCCCTCAACACCATGCTCTTCCACACACCTATCCTTTTGCACATTTCAACACTCTCCCTTCAGAGCACAAGCGGGCCCTTGCACCGTAGGCATTCTGTTCCTGCCCTGCCCTTCTCTTCCTCCCAGTTCAGAAGGCACACAGTGAGAGAAAGGGTCATGAATTCCCCATGTTTCCAGCATGGTCAGCAAAGCTGGCTTTCTGTTGTGCCTGTAACAGGCAGTCCCTGCTGAACAACACAAAAACACCATACCTCCAGCAATATGAACTGCAAAGGGTCATCAGGTTTCTCGTACAACAGTTTTGCTGTGATCTCCTGAAACAGAGACAGACAGAAGGAAAGAAATACTGATCCTTAAGATGTTGAGAGGCTGCACTTTCTGCTCTGACACTAGCTGAATTTTAAAAAGCAATCATCCCTTTCAGTCCCTGGAGATGACCAAGTGTCCCTTTCTACTGCTTTTCCTAAGTTTAGATTGAAGAAAGCTTTTGCCAAGGAAGGATCCAGAAGAAGGGACTGTTTGGTACAAGCTAGCTTTAAGCACAGTTTCTCAAGCAAACCTAGGCAGGAAGAAGAGAAAGAGAAATTTCACCTGAAATATCTGCAGAATATTATGTTTCTCCACATAGTTAACGGAGGCTTCAAAAGGGTCTTCATACACCACTGGCTGCTCTGATATTTCACGTGCTTTCTCTGTTGGTTTAACTACAGCTGCTGATGATTCATTCAGAAACATTTTACTGCAAGACTGTGAGGATTCAGACATGGATATTTTGACTTTGAAACCAAGCTGTTCACCCACAGGTGATCTAATCTCAGGTGAGTTTCCACTAGGTATGGGAAATTGGTCTTCAGAACCTAGCGAGTTCTCAACAACCAGATGGTCTGCAGGCTTTGGCAGTTCCATGACAGATGGCTGGTCTACAGATGCTGGTGTTTCCATCACAGATAAGTCCTTCAGTGATAGTGGAGATTCAGCTACAGGTGGTGGTATAGCAGCTGGCAATATGTTAGATTTCTTCACTTCAGTTTCTGAATGGTCACTGATATCTTGTTAGAATATTTAACAAAAAAAGACAGAATGTATTAAATGTAGAACCACAGAATCATTAAGATTGGAAAAGAGCACTAAGATCATCTAGTCCAACCGTCAACCCATGCGTGTGACTGTTGTGCCACATCTTCATGTTTCCTGAATGCCTCCAAGGACAGTGACTCCACCACTTCCCCGTGGCGGAAGTCCACACCACAGCCTGTGCCATTGCCTCATCGCTCTTTCTGAGAAGACATTTTTCCTAATATCCAGCCTGAACCTCCCCTGGTGCAGCTTGAGGCCATTCCCTCTCATCCTATCCCTGTTAGAAGAGGCTGACCCCCACCTCATCACAACCTCCTTTCAGGAAGTTGTAAAGAGGGATGAGGTCCCCCCTGAGCTTCCTCTTTTCCAGACTGAACAATCCCAGTTCCCTCAGCTACTCCTTATAAGACTCATGTTCCAGACCCCTCACAGCTTTGATGCTCTTTTACGGACACACTGCGGGGCTAACACTGAGGCCCTGCAGACCAGTTACATCAAATACTGCATCCTTCTGGAAATATGCCCCTGTTAGAGCAAATGTTAGCACTCTGGGAGCACCAAAAGGCTTTAATTTCTGAGACTGGTCACGCTTTCTGCCCATGAGCCCAGAAACGCCATTTAAACTCAGCCCCAAGCCTTCACCATGTTGCATGGCTGCCTGTGCCCGGTGCATGCGTACTGACTGGTTCTCCTGGGGGTTCATCCAGCGGCTGGCCAGGTAAAGCTCCCTGCCCTTGCCTCACATCCCCACTCTCGCTCTGGAACTGAGCTCAGGCGGCATGAAATCACACCGACACTACGACAGGGGCAGACTGGGGTCGGGGGGGCGGATGGGATCACGGGCTTCCGTGGGATCGGGCGCGGCGTGGCGCCTCCGGAGAGGCGGAGGGGGGCGGCTTACGCGTCCCGGTCTGTGCCGGGGATCGAGGTCTCTGTCCCCGGGGACTTCCCGCTGCTCACCAACCCCCGGCTATCCGTGGCTTCTTGCACTGCTCACCGCGAGAGGGAGAGATGGCAGACGCCGAGAGGTTGCCGGGGGAACGGCTGCCGTCACGCCTCGCCTCGCCTCGCCTCGCCTCTTTCTCTCGGTAGGTGGTGCCGCGCGGCCATCTCAGGTTGGGGAGGGAGTGCTGAGAAGGGGTGAGCTGAGCGGGGTGTAGTTGTAGGCGTGGTTCTAGTCCACGTCTCGGTCCTGTGCCGTTCTGCCTGAGGGTAGGAAGGTGTTACAGAAGGATCAGGAGAGGCTGGGTTGCTGGGCTGAAGCCAGTGGGATGAAGTTCTACAAGACCAAGTGCCAGGTGCTGCGCTTAGCCACAGCAGCCCCGAGCAATGCTGTGGACTTGGGGCAAAGTGGCTGGGAAGCTGTGGGGCAGAAGAGGATCTGGGGTGTTAGATGGCAGCTGGCTGAACACGAGCCAGCAGTATGCCCAGGTGGCCAAGAAAGCCAATGGCATCCTGGCTTGTATCAAAAATAGAGTAGCCAGCAGGAGCAGGGACGTGATTGCCTTCCCGTACTCAGCACTGGTGATGCCGCACCTCAAATACTGTGTTACGTTTTGGGCCCCTCACTACAGGAAAGACATCGAGGACACAGAGCGTGTCCAGAGAAGGGCAACAAAGCTGGTGAAGGGTCTGGAGCTCATGTCTTATGGGGAACGGCTGAGAGAACTAGGATTGTTCATTCAGGAGAAGAGGAGGCTCTGGGGAGACCTTATCACTTTCTACAACCTCCTTAAAGGTGGTTGTGGTAAGGTGGTGATTGGCCTCTTCTAACAGTGATGAGAGGGAATGGCCTCAAGGGTTTGTTGTTTTTTTTTTGTTTTTTTTTGTGGTAGGGGAGGTTCAGGCTGAATATTAGGAAAAAATGTCTTCTCAGAAAGAGAGGTAAGGCAGTGGCACAGCTGCCCAGGGAGGGGGTGGAGTCACCATCCCTGGAGGTGTTCAGGAAACGTGTAGATGTGGCACTGTGGGACATGGTTAGTGGGTATGGTGGAGATGGTTTGATGATTGAACTAGATGATCTTAGTGGTCTTTTCCAAGCTTAGTGGTTCTGTGGTTAGAATCTTGGTTCTGATCTCAGTCATGGTATTGGTCCTAGTCTCTATGTTGACTTAAATGTAGCCAGAGATTGTGGACTTTAGGTGCCCAGTGGGCCCACATGGCCACTGCTGGTGTGAGTCCTCAGATGTCTTGCCACCTAGGGCTGCCAGCCCCTGCGCACTGTGAAAGCAGGCATCTCTAATCTGAGAGTGGGGACATGGTGGGAATTGTATGTATCTCTGCCTGATGCAGACCAAGCAACCATTTTGTTTTACAGGGAGCTTTGTGACATCACCACAAGTTCAGTGCCATTAGCTTTCTCCTTTTGATGAAACAGGCCCTGACTTGAGGCCTTTCTGGCTTATACTAAGCTCTGTCAAAGAAAGCAACAAAGTGAATGGTATCTAATTTGTCTTGTTGGCCCTGCTAGTAAGTATCCCAGTAGTGAGATGGCCTGGAGGAGGGCAGACCACAGCAGAGACAAAGACCTACATAGAGGACATGGTGAATAGCTTGTAAAGAGAAGCAGGGAAGCGAGAAGGTAGTGGAACACAGAGAAAGATTTGTGTGCACTCAAGTAAGAGATAATTTTTCTTCTTGGTTTTTATACAAATCTTGGCAATATACTATGTGACGAACTCAGAAAAAGCAAATAAACAGATTGCCAGTTTCCCCCACAGAGGAGATGAAAGGGAAAAAAGATTAAAGCAGTACTGGGTTACCACAGTAACTAGCTTCTGAAATTCTCTGGTTCATGCTCCAGTGTGAATTTGAAGCGTGAGTGGTTGAAAGTGCCATGGTTCTTGATTGGGGGAGAGTGAGACAGAGATACAGGACTTCAAAACCTGTTCTAAACTAACAGATGCCACTTATATTCGCTTTCAGTGTGTTTTTCAGTTTAAGCTCTTGCACTTTTATAAGAAGTAGCTTCCCCACTGCTCCCATATTCGGTTCATAACACTGTCCGATACGCTGACCACTAAGATCCTCCTGTACTGAAGTGCTGCTGTCAAGACATTACTCAGCTCCTTTGAGCTTCTCTTGCCTCTCTCACTTACCCTTGTGACTGGTATAGTCCCAGACACGTGGTTGCTGTGTTTTTGAGTGTGAGTTCTTCTGTGTGTGTATTCACTTGGAAAGATCTTGAAAGATGCCAAATGAAAGTGTGGACAGGTCTTAGGCAGTTGTTTGCATGGACTGTCAGTGAGATTTCAGTATCTGACTTCTTCAACCTCCACTGATTGTCACATGGGGAGAGAGAGTACCATTTACTGCCTGGCGTTAGGGTATATCAGTTTTGATTTGTGGATCCTGGATCCAGGAGATGAGGACCAATGGCTTAGGTGTCTAGGGACACTAGTTTATCTTGTACACAGCTTAGAAATACTGTTTGTTGTTGTTGTTCTGCAGCAATCTGGACGTGTTTAAACTCATATTTGTAACCCTAGTAGTTGTAAAGAGGTTTTGCTCAATTGAAATCATGCTGCCGGTCAGTCCAAGAAAACAAAATCCAGAAACATGAGTTAGCTCTTCCCTGTATCTAGGTATTTGTGCATGGCTGTAGTGTTCACAGAGCTGCTGTATCCAGAGTCTGAAAGGAGAGCTGTGAACTGTTATATCTGTGTCATACTTAAAGAGGGCAGTGTTTGCCGCAGTAACTGCAGTTGCAGGTTTAGCTGAAGTAGGCATCTGCTTTCAGCTGTGTGCTGAGCATCCCAGTGCAGTTTTCTCCACAGCATGACTCCCTGCAGAACTTCTCCCATGGGTTTCTCCTCTCCGTCTTTCACTGGACAGGTCTGAGCAGTTTTCAGCATGCTGCTGGCTTTAGATGGAGTCCTGCTGTAGGCAAATCTCGAGCCCCATGTTTTCCTTTCATCCATGTTTCATTGGTAAACAGCAGAACTCTCCATTTCCAGCCCCACTATCTGCTGCAGGAATCTGGCTGCTGAGGCTGGAAAGCTTGGATTTTGTACAAGGAAGTAAGATGAATGACTCCATTAAATAAACATCGCTGTTTTGTTCATTCTTTCAAATGAAGAGATTACAAAAAATAACCCTCCCCCAACCCCCCAAAAAAAAGAGCAAAAAAACCCCAAACAACCAACAACAGAAAAACCAGAAGATACATTTTAAAGACATGAAAAATTCTGAGCAAAACAAAGCCTTAAATATAATGCTCATGTAACATAAATCACACGACTTTTTTTTTCTACCCAGGCACATGGAAAGCAAAGCCGTATTATTATATCATTATTTATATTGCACCATATGCTAAGTCTGGAACTTAAAGACTTTCAAATAAATAAGAAAACACCAGCTGCAGATCAGCAATATGCTCCTTTATTGGGAGTCACTGTGTAACTGTGGCTATCATTCCTGCTGTTAAGTTAAAACTTAAATAAATTGTCACAGAAATAAGATAGCCATTAGAGATTCAATGTCTGTCTCCTGGGGACACTTTTTCTAACAGCTGTAACAAAGATCTGCTGCTGGTTTTGTCCTATCTCTGTAGTAACTCATTGCATTTGTCCCTGCAGTATCACAGAGTTGTTCAGTAGAGATGGTTGAGCCGTTCGCTATAAATAATGTTGGTTAACAATGCGGTCCCTTTTGGGTTAATAAATTACAGTCTAACTACTCCTGAGAGTCTTTGATTCGTTTCCTGGAAGTCTGCAGTGAAGAGTTGAAACAAATCACTTTCCACAGTCTCTTCACTTTTAATATTTCTACTTCTTTTATTGAGCTGTAAATATATGTACATGAGCCAAGCCCTGAAAGTGTCCATCCTACACTCCTGTCGCTTTACCTGCTATATGAAAATCGTAATGGGATGCGCAAGACGAAGCACATCAGAAAATGATGTGTCTTTCCTTAGGCACAGAGGGCCCCACTCAGTGCCAGGCTGTGGGATCTGTCCTCTCTGGGGCGCAAGAGCTGTTTTCTCATAGAGGCCATGGCCTCGTGGTTTCCGATATCCTGTGGCTCCGAGGCCTTCTGACTTGTGGTTTTGCAGCATTACAGCCAGATATAGTTAAAGCTTTCCTGAGGTCTGCCGAGTGAAGGGCAGCATTGTGGCATGGAGAAGCGACCAAGGAAAGCAGGCTGCAAGAAGGGACGAGGTGGTGGCTGGAGTCTCTACCCATTCAATCGCTGATCTGTGACTGTGGTTGCATTGTGGTCTTGTCCCCCGCATCAGTAATGGCATAGCCCACAGTGGTGAGAAATCAAGTTCATTACAAACTTTGGGGAGGGTGGTTTTAAGTGCCTCAGAGCCAGCTGGAGAGAGCCAGTTTCCCAGATGAGGTGGGAGGGGCTGGGATGTGAAAGGAAGAGAGGCAAGCAGGGTCTGCTGACTTAGACCAGTAACCCTTGATGGGGACTAGTTTTTGCAGCGATGCTTTGAGGGAGAATACACAAGTGTCCATTTTTCATACAGAGGACCTGAGTGAGTATGTGCAGCGACCAGGGCAGAGCGCTCTGCAAATCCTCTATCTGGGGTTCTGCCTGCATTTCCCAGCAGAGAGCAGTAGAGCCTCGCAGATGCCTGAGAGGGACTCCGAGAGCATCCTCCAGGACATTTCGTACTGCTTGCTTCCTCGAAACGCAACAGTCAGCTTTCATTGAGCTTGCAGGCATGTCAGACCTATCAAAGAGCATTGGTGTGAACAGAAAACATGTGCTAGCAATCCCATAATTTTGGTGCTTCCATGAAAATCTGGGTTTTCACAGAGAGTAGAGGAGCCTTTCTTGAGAGGATCCTCTCCAGGTTATATTTGTATCCAGAGCCAAAAGAGGATACCTCAAATATGGCTTCAGAAAATAGACGCTTGTGGGAGGTTAAGCAAACCTCTTTCACAGCTGAGTGGCATACACTTGGTAACCCCTTGAGGTCTCCTTCAACCCCATCTTTGGCAGCACAGGAAAGAAATGTGTTTGTAGGTTCAGTGTTTTGAAATATTTTTTTGGAAACCCGTTTAGTATACTCCATCCTTTTCCATTAAAAATGAAGTTTCAGCTGTCTCCTTCTTGTTCCCTCCTCACTTTATAAAGTTATCGTAAATATTATTGGCAGCAAAAATAGTTGAAAAATGTGAGAAGCTGCTTCTTTGCCAAGGTGTCAGAAATAATTAATCTGTGTCTAATTTAGAGAATGTTCTCTAGAAAAAAAAGAAAAAAAAAAACCACAAAAAAACACAGACTTTGTCCCCCTGTTTGGGAACTCATCTTCTGTTCTAAGGAGTTTAAAGAAGTCGATGTGAGGATTGTAGTGGAAGTCCATCAGTGATATTAACTGGAGCAGATTCTGTCATTCACCAATTGCCCCGTTTCCAACTTCTGAAGAATAGAGCTATCACAGTTTTATACTTTCCCATGGAGAATGATCCTATACTTTCTAAGATGCCAGGCATTTATTTGTAAGGGAGAAGGCTTTAGATTTTTCTTGCTCTTGCCTGGCACCAGAGGGAGTGGATGCTTTGTTCTAATTTGTGTCTACAGTGAACCCTTATCCCACCCTCTTCACATCAGCTGTGAAATCCCTGCAGGAAGGAAGAATCCAGGCTTGATGTTCACCTGAGGGAGTGGTGCCTGTGGAGGGTGTTGAGTATAGGGATAGCAGTAAGATAAAGGGAAGGCGCAGATTTCCCTGTAAATGCTACCATATTCCTGTGCTGTGACTCTTTTGCCTTGGGACAGAGAACCACCATGAACAGGCTTTTGGAAGGCAAATGTATCAAGCAGTGACAGCAAGGCCCTGGGCAATGCTGTCTTGAAAAGTCTGTGAGTAGCTTTCTGAGCCCCTCAGTGCCTTGTGTTCGATGTCTCCTCCTTCCTCTGCCCAGCCTGCTCCCCTACCCCCTCTCATTTGGCCTGTATGTGAAACTAATTTAAAATGTGAGACAAACCAACTCAGCCCCGGGGCCACTGAGCTGGTCTCCACAGTCTTCCACCATTCACCCCAGGTGGGATCTGTCCTTCTTTATGGATGCAAATGATGCTTCGTTTCTGAATCATAGCTATACATGGGAAAGGTGCAATTAGCTGCTGCAAGGAGATGGGCCCGTCTGCCTTGCCTTGTTTAACAGAGGCTTTAATTAAAGACCCCCTGATGCTAGAAAGCCACATTAATTATTCATCTGAAAACATTTACATAGAGTCCCCCGTTTCCCTTCTTCAATAAATTATCAACTTCACGTCTCCATAATTCATCGAAATGACTAAAAATACATTGTCTCAGCCTCCATCACCTCCCTCCTCACTCTGGCTTTGTCTGTTCCAACTGTGATGGCTTCCATATCGTAATGTGAAGTTCTCCTGCAGCTCTTAAGTAAAAACAGGGAATGGAGGAGAAGGGGGAGAGGAAGTGGGAAAGATTTCTCTCTCCTCACAGGAGTCATGGAGATGGCAGTAATTTTTCTCGTTTTCTTTCCCACACAGCTGGCATGATACTGAGGTTTGGAGAAGCCCATTGACTATTTCTACTGAGAAAAAACCCACTGAGGAAGGAGAAAAGATGTTTCTGGGGGCAGTTTCTGAGTTCAGCTACAGATAATCCTGTGTGGTCTGGAGCTCAGCAGTTTACCTCCATCCATGTATCTCTCCATATCTGACCTGTAGTCCAGACCAATCATCCTCTATCATCCCTAGAGAGGGATCATACTTTACTAATTATGAGCCATTCAGATATAGCTGTTGGAAAGTGGAAAAAAACAGGCAAACTTAATCAGAGGGAGAAGTTCTGCAGTAATTCACAATAAAGATGTAACTGTAGAACAACTGAGGAAAAAATCACTGCAAATAGTTTTCTTTGACGCTTTTCACTTTGTTATAAAGTAAACTGTCACACAAGAGAGGTAAAAAAAAACCAATCCTCTGAGGGCTTGTTTACATGGAGAGTTAAGACAAATTAGTGTGAGGTGTGAGTTAATGCACTGAAGTCGAAGTGCATTAAACCCCTGTGTGAGTGCTCTAATACAGAAAGAACACAGCCTCAATTCACTGTGGTGACAATTAAACAAAGTAAAGCAAGGTCACTTTATCCTCCAGTGTCCACACAGGACTTAATGTGCTTTAATTCATACGCATTCATGAAACATCTTTGGTTAATTTACCTTAACTTCCATGAATGCAGGGCTTGGACAAGTGTAAGCTCCTCCTAAATCTGAATAGCTCCTGTTCTCTACAGAATTAGGAGTGGTTTGGTGCCTACAGAAATGAGACCCGATGTGCTTTCTTGGAGCTGAGGGAGCTGGTCTCTAGAGAGAGCTGATCTAAGATGGTGGCTGCTTAGGCCAGAGCATGTGTACGATTCAGGACGAAGGCTGAAAATAGTGTTGACCTGCTGACACGTGTCATAGGTGTTAGTCTCCTGATTTCTTTTTTGTTTCCTTTTCCCAGCCCTTGTTGCTGGGCTATCTTGACCCAACAGTGACTAATGGTGATAAAAGCCTCGTGGGTCATGAGAATGTGCCCAAATCTTGACTCATCTTGTGTGAAGGACTGCTAATGTTGGCTTATCTCATGTGTTAATGACGTGCATTAACACAATTTTATTTTTCGTCAGGCTGGTAACTAGCTGAACTAGTTGATGTAGGAGGTGCCAACTGAGATGAGCAGTGCTACTGGTAACTGTTGGCCACACTGTACCTCACTGGCCCTTGTAACGTGCTGAGGGATTTCTTAAGCCCTTAAGATTCTGGATTGGTAAGAGAGAAATGTTATTCAAAGAAAAACATTAATATGTTCTCGGTTATTTGGTGACCTTATATACCACTTTCTTGAAACTGAGAGTCTAAAAACTTTCTGTATGTGTTTCCTGGAAGATGATCCACTGAGGTCTTTAAATATGAAAATGCTAGCTGATTGAAAATGCTCTGATTGAAACTGCTCCTCATAAATTGCTGGTGGCTGGGAGGGCACAGGCGTGAAGTACAGCAACGTTCCACACTTGGCAAAAGATGCATTCCAGAAAGATGATAAATAACAATTTAAGACAAACAGAGCAGTTCTTCCTGTAGAGTTAAAGTAATGGGAATGAATACATGCAAGAAAATGTGAAATACACAAATTTTAATACAAAGGAGCAGTTTTGGTTGCAAAGAGAACAGAAAGAGAAGCAGTGTTGACAGTGGGAAGAAATACTGGTTTTTCATAGGCTGTTATTCAAAAGCAGGTCACCTTTTGGAAGATCTTGTTGCCTTCCTCCATGAATGGTGTGGAATAATATGCTCTAGTTTGTCAGCCCCAGTCCAGCCCTTGAATTAGGCACAAGTTTTAGCTTGGTGTGCTGTTAGCTCTGGGGGTGATGTCTTCCCAGTGACCAGTGCCTTGGAGGATGGAGGCACCATTTCATAGGATCTGCTGGAAAAGGAATACCAGTAGAGGTCATTCTGATACTAGGTCTACCTCTAGAGAACGGTAGGTAGCACTAAACTAAAAGCTTGCTAGCATTCAAAAGGAGTCAGATACTAAGTATGAAATTTACTAAGATAGAAATGTCATCTATTGCTTACCAATTAAATTATATTTCAGACTATATTATTAAGGGATCTGAATTAACATATTTCTGGATATATGTCAAACACATCTTTGCAGGCATTAGGTCTAAGCTCCTGTCCTTCTCTTCCATCTAAGCAAATTGGATTAAAATTGTCTGCAGTGAAGTTTTTTTAGCCCTTTATAGAGTCTATGGAGAGCCTTTAAAAATTGCACGGGCTGTGGCTTCCATACAGATGTATTTAAGTATCAGTTGTCAGATACTCCACTCACAGTCCGATCTTTACTGTTTAATTTGTATTGAACTTAATATGCTTCAAAGTAATCATTTTTGCCATGTCTCTTGTGAGATAGGAGAATAATTGGCTTAAACAGCAGAAAGATTCAGTTAGACATCGAGAAGCCTTTACTAATGGTACAGTAATACTATATAGGACTAAATGGCTTGAGGCCTTCTGCCTCTAGAGGATTTTGGATGAACATGTCAAAATGATGTTGTCTTCTCCTGGAAGGAGAGCATAGATTGTTCTTTGAGGTTTCTTACAGCTTTATTTTCCATAATTCTGCATATGCCCACAAAGTTTTCTTGTCAAAAGTGGCAATAGCAGCTTTTTCATTGCTCCTGCACTGTCACTGAATGTGCTACCTCATCATCAGTGCTCCGAAGGAAGAACAGGCTGAAATAACAGGATGCCAATGAGAGCATCCTTTCGTTCCAAGCTGGCAGAAGCAGGCTATTTTGGAAGGTGGTCCCATAACGCATAATCCAGCATCCTTGGTTGAGCCAAATAGTCTTCCCAGCTTGTCAAACTGGAGAAGTGTTAGCACTGTAATTAGAGACATTAAAGCAATCAAAATGAGCATACAAGCATAATTAAGGCGCTATTGGTTTATGTCCCCTGCAGGCATTCTTTTAGAACAAATGACTTTTTGGTTTAATTTAAGCCTCTTCCAAAACATCATTAAAACAAAGGAGGAAAGGAATTTTTATTCGTACATTCAATAGTAAAACTACATAGTTTTCACTCTTACAGCCTAGCATACAAGGGTAAAATTTTGCCACATAGACAAAAGCAGAGAGTTTTGCCGCATAAAAAAGATGCAGCTTAAAAAGAATAAGTAGAATCTTGACTATGAGAACCAAACTGGAGCAAGAGAGACTTCCCTGGCTCTGGATCAAGCTCTACATAAAAAAGAAATCAGCTCTGTTGTGCCATTGTAGGACATGATGTTCTGAAAGTCCCTTCCCTCCCTCTGAAGGTAGGGTACATAGAATAAATAACAAGGTTGAAAGAATATTTTACAGTCTGGATGGAAAAAGAAAAGAGGAGAGGGAAATGAAGAATATCAAATGAGGGTTGGGGAGATGCATCTCTTCTGCTCCTTTGAGACTGGAATAAGAATGTATTATGGAAAAGGTCCAGTCCTTTTCACAGAGCTTGCTAGGTTAAACCTCGGAGAAGCAGGCATTTCACCACCAGATAGACTGGTGAGCTCATAGGTACTTATAGTCTACTGCTTTCATAGAATGATTTGAGTTGGGAAGGACCCTTAAAGGCCATCTGGTCCAACTCCCTGCAGTGGATAAGGACACCTACATCTAGATCAGGTTGCTCAGAGCTCAGTCCAACCCAATCTTGGATTTCTCCGGATATACCTTGTCAAAGATGGGCTCAGCACTCTGCATACCCATGTGTGCTGGGGGTTTGTGTGGTGACAAAGAAATGCATTTGCCAACCATTAGAAAAGTGGGACTTCTTGGTTGTTCACTCTGCCAGATGCATATTTACAATTGTGAGCCTTGTGACCAAAGTACAGTTGCCACACGTTGTGTTGGCAGAAAGTGGGACCATCCAAAAGTACCTATCTTTGGACCTGGCTGCCTTCAGCTCGTAGAAAGACTGAATGAGAAACAGTCAATGAATTTCATTGGAGGTTGATGTTAACCATCCCACTGGTGAGAGGTTAGAGTCTCCGCTGAGTATTCCTAGTGGTCTCGGAAGAAGACTGAAATTTGACCATTTTCATAGGGATTTAGCTATGGTATGTTTCCAGAAATGTTTTCCTCATTTTTTGCTGTACTGACAGTCTTCAACTTGTCTTGAGATGAAGTACCACGCAAAATCTGAATTTGATTGATATAGCTCAGAAACATAAACTCAGCTAATGGAGCAAGTGAGAGGATATGACCACTTCCTTTGAGGACCTGCCTTTCTAGCAAGTCTAATAAGCTCTATAGACTCACTGATCAACTCCAGACTCAGTTGTTTGCCCACCAGCCAGGTGAATGTCAGCTTTACAGCTGTCATATCCCACTACTGGGACCCTGACTTGCCTAGTTGCTGTGAATTACAAACCAAACTCATCAGACACATTCCTTCATGCAGACAACAATGTAAGCCACGGGTTCCACTGGATACAGCTGCACCTTTTTGGTCCTGGCACTGGCTTCACAGCTGGAAATGCCACCAAGCATCCAAATGTCTACAAGCTGGACAGCTGAGAAAATACGAGCAGTCTAAGCCATGGAGGTAAATACCAGACACTGAGTTTTCACTGTAGCTCTTCATGCTAAAACTGAACCATGGCAATAGTTGATAGGAATAGCTTTCCTTCCCCAAACTGTCTTTCTTATGCCAAGGTTAGTCCTGTTCTTAAAAATGTTGCTTCCCCAGTTGCTTGGCTTAAATCTGATGTACTTCCTGGCTGGGGAAGGAAGCACAGGAGGACTGTCAAGGTGGGGCATCTCCTGAAGCACCTCTTTGTAGAGTTGCAAATACCAGGCCTCCACCTTGCTGCTTCTGTTTTTCTTCCCTGTCCCTATTGAGCGTTATCACAGCTGATGTGCCATCTGTACAGAACAGACTGCTGGCTCTTTCCCTCACCCCACACCCTCTGCAGAGGCAAGGGGCTGGCAACTGGCTGCGACAGACGTGCAAAAGGACAAGGTGAACGTCACAGGCAGCACCAAGAAAATCCAGCCAAAACCCTGTTCCATATGGGGAAAGTGTGCTTTCAGCTGTTTGTCCTTCAGGGAAAGCCATCTCTGAAACTGCTGCTACCCTGGCTCTGCGGCTAGGCAAACTCAGTCCCATCAGAGATGGTAAATACAGGGGAAGCAGCAGGTAACAGCATCACACTGGTGCAAGGAATCTCGTGATGCTTTTACTCCCCATGATTATGCTCTTAACAGCCAAGCAGGGTGGAGTGTAACGAGCAAAGGTAGATGAGAAAAGGAAAACAGCTGAGACAAATGGTGTTTAAATGTGATGGCTCATTAAACAAAAGCTCTCTGCTATGTTTCCTTCCTCCGTATAAACAGAAGGGACAATGGCCATAAGTAAGAGGCAACCTGCTGACAATGGGAAGGATTTATAGAAAGTAATGCACTTAATTTAGCAGATGCAGCACCAATGAGCAGAGAGAGATTTTGCATCAAGTAACTGAAATAAAGACTTTTGCAATGCTTTTGCATGAGGCTGAGAGCGTTTTGTTGGTTTTTTTTTTTCCCCATCTGAATCCTAGGGGCTTCCCACTGTTTGAATATCAAGGAGCAGTCCTGTTTTTCCCATACATTTGAACCCTTGCTGTCTCCAGGAGATGTTTGGGAATGCAGAAGTAAGGGCAGCGCGGGCTGTGGATCTCACAGTAACGCATTTGTGATCCCGTCTGTCCTAGCTTGCTCATGGGGCTCTGAACCTGTGCAGATCTTGGTGTGTCTTGTGAGCTGTAGGCCTTAAGAGACTTCAAGAAGTTATCCTAAGCAACCTCCTTCCAAAAGGCATGGGCTGCTTTATCAGCATCCATCCTGAATAAACTGTTCTCAAAGCATCAAAGCAACAAAGGCTCTACACCTCT
The DNA here is from genome assembly GCA_035772895.1 of Perdix hodgsoniae. NCBI lineage: Eukaryota > Metazoa > Chordata > Aves > Galliformes > Phasianidae > Perdix > Perdix hodgsoniae. Next base: position 2,543,937 of record JAPSGF010000016.1, read on the forward strand.
GTGAAGCTAGCTGTTCCAGTGTTTCCTTGCATTGCCCTGCTTGTCAGTGTATTGTCCTATACAGCCAAGATAGGGAGGACAAAATGTTTCCTCCCTCTTTGTCGAAGCTTTTGTATTGATTTTGTAACAGACTGCCATTCAGCATTCCAATGACATGAATAAAAAGGTCTCCATAGTGCTCATCTGTCTTAGAAGGCAAATGGCTGCTCAGCATTTGAATAAATCACATCACTGAGGGGATCTACCTGAAAAAGAAGATGCAATTTATCATATTGAAATTTCTACTGTGTTATTTATGAGAATACTACAGGCAGTAAATGGTCGTCAGACATAAAATTCCTGATCCCTCAGGAATTTCCACCGGTAAGTTCTTGAGCTGGGAAGCTGGCCCAGCAATCTAGGAGGAAAGAAAGGAAGGGCCCCGGACCTCTTTGCCAACTCAGAATTTGTCAGAAATGAAGAAGAGCACATGATTACTTCTGATACCAGGACTTCTTAGATGGCAAGAGAAGAATATCTTGACTGCTCTTTTCTTTTTGGCCATACTCTTCTGCCTGACAACCCTAGTGTACTCAGAAATTACATTGCTCTGGACTAATTTACCCACCTGGCTGCTGTGGAAAGTATGCTGCCAGCTTTCTCCACAAGAAAAAAAATCTTAGGAGCAAACTCAGAAATACCAGATGTAAACAATCTATTCTTTGTCTTTTTTTTTTTTTTTTTTTAAGAAACTAAACAGATTCTAGAATTCCCACTGAAATGGGAGTGCACAGCAGCAGTGGTATAGGTCCTTTTATCTCTTATGTAGTGCATATGACTCTGCTGACATCGTAAACCACAGTAAAACAAGCAACTCTGTTCTAATTGCTGCAACAGAAGGTCCTCTGTCTCCCAAACATCATTTGATCCAAGAGGGATTGAACTGACTTGAAAGCAGCTTTCATCAGTACCCTCTCTGTTCCAAGTGAGGAGCTTGCACCACTGGAATTGCCTATTCACAAAGCTCATGGGAAGACAGCAAGCAAAATACAGCATCCGTATGGAAAGCACTTATTGGTTAAGAGGTGGCAACTCTGTGGACAGGAAAAGTACTGCTGAGACAGTTGATTTGCAGTGGGACTGTATCTGATATTTAGTGGATGCCAAAATGTTGCAGTTGAGCAACACCTCGTTTTGTGCATGCAAATCAGTGGTACGATTGGTTGTCCTCAGACAGATTTTTGTTTAGAATTGCTGAAGCCCCATTGCCTGGATGACACAAGCCAGAGAAATTAAAGTCTCGCTGATTATGATGTTACAAAGCAACCTTAGAATGCAAAACAGTAACCTACGTATTTGATATCCCTGGCTGTATCTGCACACTCACTCCAGAGCTGCAGACCTCACCTTGGCGTGCACTCTGTCCATCAATAAAAGCAAGCTCCTATAGAAAGAGGTTACCAAAGCATAATCTCTGTTTCTCTGGGAACATCAGCTAGGTATTTAAGAACAGTCCTTTCACTTCGTTTCACACCAGCAGAATGGATAAATGATCTGGAAAACAAGCCATGAGCTGAAATTTCTTCTGAATGATGTATTCACAAAATATTCAGTCCCAGAATGTTAGTATGTGCTAAGTATATGCAAATATGGTTCAATCTTGCACCCACCTTGCTTATCTTATAAATGGCATCTGAGGGTTTTGCATTTCCTAGATCTTCCTTAGTTCTTTCCAGATGGTCTATCTCCAGTTTCACGTCTACCCATGACCATATTTTCTTCATGCAGCTGTTGAAAGCAACAACCACTGTGACTGACCCAAAACGTCTCCCCACGGACAGCTCCAGGGGGCTCCTGATGACAAACAGCATTTTGGTGCTCATTCATGTTCTGCTGACGTTTAAACCCACCAAGAGTGACCAGAACAAATGGGACCTGACTGTCTTCATAAATTTCCTCGAGTGCCTTGTGGGAAGCAGAACGTGTTCTTGCCAACGACCTCTGAGACTGCAGTATAAAAATAACCTAGCGCATTTAAAAAGCAACAAGAGGGGAAGGATGCATTTTATGTCAATTCAGTCAAAAAGTCCTCAGAATTAGTTGCCTGAAGTGTTTGGGAAAGCTGACAGAGTATAATAGCACAGAGACTATTTTCTTGCTTCTCAGCAAACACAGCATTAATCGTCTGGGCTTAATATAGCCTTCCACATGCCAAGTGGGTGCAAAATTATGGCTAGTATTAGAAAACCACTTACCATGTGGACAGGCTTAAAGTGCAATAAGCTGTGGGGTGTAGATGCAGATGGAGTGTGCCTAAGGATGTACTGTGACCTTGAGAATTGTATGCCGTGTCTTTGAAGATATAGTGCCTCTTTATTATAGAGCCTGACAGAGATGGAGCCCTTCACAAGTGGAGGTGCATGGAAGGACTTGGATTTGGAGTCAGGCTTGAACTTTGGGATCTGAGTGCATCTACAGATTTGCTGCAATTTGTTTTATATACTGTCATATCTGTATGAGTAATCTGTAAACCAATATGCATCAGGTTTGTTCCAAGGATTGTTCCAAGGAAGGGAATCCACAGTTCTAGGTGTTTACAACAACATCACATATAGAAATAACAAAAATCTGTAAGCATCCTTTATGCTCTTCTATACCCAGCCTGGTTCAGTTGATGTGCCTTCTGCCAAATAGCTACATAAATTCTGATAGAAGTGGAGCAGAAATATGGCTGAGTATCTCATCTGAGACTTTGCCTTAGCTTTTGAAGGATGCGGAGTATTACAAATAAGGTCAAACCCTTTAGCACCCTGTATTGTAACATCTGTACAACACAGCTTAGAGGCTTTTGTTCCAGTGTTACTACGAGTAACATGGGCTCAATCATTCATTGCTTATGTAACACTTTTTTTTTTTTTTCTGTACATGAATTGCTTCTCAATCTTGTTGTCTCTCCATAGATTTTTTTTGAATGCTATTAATGAACAATTTTGTCTAATGAGTTACAGGTTTGGCAGTAAATTCCTTGTCATTCTTGCTGTTGTTGGTCTCCTTCATTATGCAGAGATCTCTCTCTGTGATCATTGACGAGAGGATTAATTTTAAGAGCACAGCGATAAATCCACTGTTGGTGAAGTCTTTTGGACTTCTGAATGTGAAAGTGACTTGTGGAATGTGAATCTTTGCTAAAATTAGAATACATTCAGCCTATCATTTCCGTAGTTATCCAGATACTGACATACAATGACAAGCAGAAGACTGATTCACAAATCAGGATTTTCAATAATCACCCATCACCAGTATTTAGATAATTATGTCTGTACTGGATGTTATGACATGTCTATCCTTCCTACATATATTGCCGGTTACTGAGACAGCTCTTCTTTGTTCCTAAAATATACCTTTTCTGCCATAAAACATTACAACAAGTGTGCAGATTTATTTATGTGCAGATTTCTCTTATTACTGAGCCACGTGATGCTTTGGTGAAAGTGACAGGGCTCAACTTGTATGGATTAATGCTGAACCACATGCACAGAAGATGCTGCCTGTGGCTCCTCGTCTGACTTCTGGAAGGATGAAAGCAGCAGGGCTGAAATTGAGAGAAGGAAATAAAAGGAAGGGGAAGTGAGAACATCCCGGTCATTTCTAACTGTCATCTTCTCACATTACTGACCAAATTCTGGGAGGTCTCAAAGTGCTTTGATCTATGTTTCTGCAGGTGCACGGAGCGTCACTGAGGCTTGCTAAGCTGAGGGGACGATAGAAGTCTCAGCTCCCAGCTGGGAATTGGAACCAGACTCATTTTCCTCGAGCATGGAGATGGTGCTTAGCAGGTCTTGGTGCTTGGTATCAGATTCAAGCACAAAGCCTTGGTGGTGTTCCTCTGCACCCTACCAGCTAAAGGGTGCCCACTATGCTCCTTCCTCTGGAGGGTGCCATTCCCACTGCCTTCACCTTTTCTCCTCCCCAAGCCAGTTGAGCTCACTGGCTTTTAGGTGAGGGCAAATCACTGCAGATATATGTTCTCTTCTGAGACTCGCCCACTGTTTGGCTTAATTAATCCTGACATGTTGCTGTTGTTATTAAGGAAGAAATGTCAAGAGAAATTAAACTAGCTGGTAGCGTGAGAATGGTGGAAGCCAGGAGTGCACAGCACCTCACTTTCCTGCAAAAGTTTGTTTGCCCTTCCAGCAAAGGCAGCATGGGTCTGAAATGCTGTGACCTGTGTCAGCTGGTCTTGGCATAGTCCCCTTGATAGAGAACCACTGAGTGGACAGTGAGGAGCCAAGCAGGGCTGGAAATATGGCCAGTAGCAATGGGCATGGTTGGGCTTTTGTGAGAGTCAGGACAGTCCTGGGTTACTGCATGTCTTAGGGTCCCTGTTCTCTGAAATACAAGGCTGCAGCTTAGCTCAGCTCCTCAGGGAAGAGAGGAGCACTGCTGAGTGGCTCCTTTATCTTCTCTTATTCTATCAGCACCTTCAGCTGCTGCTTCTCACTGTTTCCTTCACCTTCTATTGACTGGAATGATTTTATACACCGATCAATTTTGCTGGATTTATCAACAGCTTTCGTGCTTTTTTTTTTTTTCCTTCATATTTTGATGTTCCATTAGACCATTGAATTTGAGCTCTTTCCTTTCTGCAGTGATCTGACTTCAAAAACTGAGAAGCTGGAGTAATAATACGCAGTGCAGCTGCACAATATGGATGCACTGTAAATACATATTTCTCCCTGTATGAACATCTCCCCCTCTGTGCTTTCCTGTGGGACTTGTAGCTTATAAGTCTCCAGATGCCACAAGCCTGGAATAGAATTTCCTATATGGAGAACTGACTCTGACACTTAAACATTGCCCAGAGTTCAGCATTGTTTTTTTTCTGCAGTGTGTCTTGGACATGCAAGCAAGTACAATTTTTCTCCTGCTTGATGCATTGGCAAAGAAGTCTCTTTGTTCTACCACAGACAGGCACTTACTTGCCAAAAGGATGTTACTCATGTTTCAGTGTTAAGAGCAAGACCTTCCCGTGGCATGGTATATCTGTCTTGCAAAGCTCAGAAATATTTGGCTTTTAGTAAGTGAAAGGAATGCATTTCCTCTGTTTTGAATCCACGGACAGCACATCCAATTGCACGTGTCTGAGTTTTCTGTCCTGCTGTGCCTGTGCTGGGCTTGGTGCTGGAGTGCTTCTCTGGGGATCCTCGAGGGAACAAGCCGTGGGCTGGGTTGTGTCCAAGAAGCAGAGGAGAGACCAGAAACTCTGTGAGGAACAAGAAGAGGAGGAAAATGGTGGATGGTGTTGTGTGAGTTGTGCCACTCCACAGGGGACGAGGGGAGCATCGTGGTTCAGTGGATCTTGGAAAAGGAGATGGGCAGTGGGGAGCCAGGGCACCAATAATCTTGCAGAGTTCGTAGTTGTGGGAAGGAGAAAGGTTGTTTTTAAACAGTTATATCTTGAAAACACCCCATCTCCCTTCTATCTGTAAATGCCTGCCTGGGTGATTTACTGAGTTTACTGAAGTGGTAAGCTATGTATTGTCAAATTTACATCCAAAAGCACTGAAGATCTTACCAGGGTCAGGAGTCTTCAGTCCATATTCAGCACAAAAAGCATTTATCAGCAGCATCACTTGCATCACAGATGGAAACAAACTATACTATACTGCACTTGTAAGAAAGAAGCTACAATATATATATTGATAACGTAGTGATTTTACAGTAACTTAAGATTTGAGATGGCTAGATACATTTGATTATTTACTGTATAGAGGGTTGGATAAACTTATCTAAGAGGCCCTCCCATTGAGTCACAAGGTTCAAAGTGGACCCCCTTCTTTTCTAAACTCCTTGAACCACCAAGGTAAGGAGCCTAGGTGTGTCTGGATCCAATCCTAGTCCCAGACTTGGTCCGTGGTTTATATTTAAGAGATTATATGTGCATAACCAATATAAGATATAATCTTAGAACTAACAAAGCCTAAAACCAGTGTAAGATATGTGATCTTAGCGAGGCTAAGAAAGCCTAATGCAAACAGTTAGTCATTTACTGAGGATCTGTATCGGCAAGGTGTCTTGACGTCGAGTACAGGATCTCTGCACATGTGTAACCTCAAGGGATGTCTCAATTCAAGAGGAGATCTTGTCATGTAGCCAGGTGCCATTTAAGAGAGCTGAAAGGGGGCTCTTGGGTTTCATGGTATTTATGGGGTCAGATGTTTGACTCATAATCATAAGTTGCTTTTTTTTTGGCTCATACTCAATTGGCCTTCAGCTGTTGAACAAGTAGTTATCAGTTCTTTTCACCCCTGAGTTTGAGGCAGATCTGTGGTTGTTAACCTGTCTTAGCAAAAGTGTTTTCAGTGCTGTTGCTTATTGTCCACTGTGTAAGGCCTTGCCTGCAAAGGCAGGTGAAAGGAGGGAGTTGAGGGAAGGAAAGTGGTAAGGGGGAGCAGGGGGAGCACACAGTCACATTTTGCAGTCCCGTGGAGTCACGAATCAGATATATTTCAATGACCCAAGCTTCCATGACTTAGAAACGGGCTACACTAGGCTACAGCTGCTAGTGCAAGGCATTTCAGTGCAAGCACACACAGAGCCCTGTGGTGCTTTTGAGCTAGGCTTCATCTTGTCTATCAGATTAGTTTCTACCTGAGCAGGTGAGATGCAGAAATCCTTGGAGCTTGGAAGCCCTTGTACATAGAGTGGAAGCCCTTGTCCTTCCCTTCACTGCCATTGGGTTGGGCACAGCAGTCCATTGCTGCAAGTGCGGAGTGTGCTGCATTGGCAATCAGTTTTTGGTCTGCGGTTGATGCCAGTTGACTTCACCTCAAGCATCCACAGGTGAGCAGAGGTTGCTGTACTAATAGGAAAGACAGCTGCTCCAACATGCTGCCAGTTGTTGAGATTTACCAGCCCTGACAATCTGCCAGAGAAGCTGTGAATGTTTTGTTCCTCAGCCTGAGCTGTATAAAATCATTCAGGTTATCAACCAGTTGGTTGCCTTAAACTAATCTGTTTGGTTTTGTGCTGTTTTTTTTTTTCCCATGACTTGAGTCTGGGAGGCTCCTGTGAACTGCTCTCCTAGAAGTCCATTGGATCCCAGTGTCCTTGCAGGGGGAGAAAGAGCAAGCTGAGGTACATCTGCGTTTCCACTGTCAGGGCTATCTGACAGAAGACACGTTTCCATCGCCTGAAACCATTCTCACTCACGGTCCTGCCCTGGATTAGTGAAAACAGAGCAATCTTCTTCTACCTTGAGCATTGCCACGCCTGTTAAAAGTGGCTTAGATCTGCTTTTTAATTTATAATTTTCTTAGACACCTAATTTGGGTCATCACAAGCAATTTCCAGTTCTAGAGTGATAGCAAAGGAGAGGAGCCTACCACCTGATGTAACCCCAGAACAGTTTTAGAGGACAAGCACCAAGCAAAATGACTGAAAACTTGAATATTCATAGCCATTAAAGTCAAAACACAGTATGGATGGCCTCATAGCTTAAAAGAGTGAACACAGTAGTAAGAACTGCTGTAAATGAGCATCCATGAGCAAAAAAAGACAATGTTTATTTAAAAATATACACTGACTCTAGATTATTCACTCAGATGCAGTTTCTCCTTAGGTCGACTGAGATAGCAGTGGCTGGAGTGGGAGAAGGCAAAGCAAAAGGTACAAAAGAAAAGCAATAGAAAATGTTCTTTCATGTTTCACCACTTGTGCTAAACTACCAAATGCCTTCTCAGAGGGTGGGAAGATGTGATCTTTATAAGATGGAGCACCCTCTGGCAGGAACAGTGACAAGCAGAGTTGCCCCTGAGTCTTTCCATGTTGGTTCTTAGGGGTGTCCCGAGGCTGGTTTCTCACTGTTGTATGGCAGGATCTCCTTGAAGGAAGGAGAAGGACCCCACCATTCACCGTGAGACTGCAAGGCTGTAGGAGTGGAAGAACCTGGCTGGGTCAGGAGGAAGGACTTACGGATGGTTCTCCTGCCCTCACACCTGTGCTTTAGAGTAAAGTTAGCTATCACCAGTGTCTCAACAAATTACGCTAAGATTTGGGGACCAGTTCCTCTGGGCACATCAGTAAATTTGGACTTTATTAATAGACATCTTCCAGAAATTCTGCAGAGTCTTTGCACATTTACTTCAATGTTATTAATTTACAAGTGTTACTTCAATTAGGAGAGTCTGTTAACTTGTAAAACTTTACTTATTTACACTGTTTCTTGGAGACGGATTTTCTCAAAGTGTGATGATGATGTGCTTAGGCATTGCAAATCCTCTTGCTGCTTTTGTCAACAGACAGGTTGAGAGCATTAATCAGAGACATGCACATTTCCTGAGAGTGGCTTTACTTTGGACTCTCACTGCAGGGCACAGACATGCAAGGCACCCGCTTTCCCACAAATCTGAAGGAATTGCACATGGATATCAGCCTCTCATGGGGCTTGGAAACCCCACTGGAAAGGCAGCAGCAAATCAGGGAGTTTCTCAGCAGCTCTATAGGTAAGATGCAAGATTATGCTCTCTTAGCTTCAAAAGCAAAGTGCTCTCCCTAAACCATTTGTTTCAGCTCAAGGCAATTTTCTTGCACCATACACATCTCTACCACATGAAGCTTCAGCAGGGCAAGAAACAGGTTTGGGATTCAGTGTGTTCCAAATCACTTTCCAGCTGAATGAAAAATTATACTTCAGATTAACACTACCGTGAAAGGAAACACAAAGTGAGGTGGACTGGGAGTTTTATGACCTCAGATTTGACTGGATGATCTTGAGAAGTGTCCAAAATACTCCCTGCTTGCCTAGGAACCTCCAATTTTTTTTTCAGCCTGAGCCAGTTGTGCAGCTCTGTGTTATGTGCATGGCAAATGTGGTAGGTAAATGCAGCTGATCTGGGAGGTGCTGGTATGCCTCGGTGGTATGAGGAATTTGGCATGATTTCTGCCCTGCCCCAGCCAGATGTGGTATTCATCCATCTATCTGCTGCAAGCGAGAATTAAGAAAGAGGAGCTTCTCTTTTCCACAAGTTACAGATATTTTGCTTTGGGCACTTGGTGAACCCTCGTCTCCCAGACCAACAGACACTTTATGATGTATGAGATGAGCAGCTTGAATCCACCCGGCAGACTGGGAAAGTCCTGCTTCCATATTGGATTCAGTGAACCAGTACTGGGCAAGGTGAACCCACAAGCTAGCTGGGCAAGACAGCCACTGCCTCAGGTGGTGAGAGAAGAGGATAACATCTGGCTGCCCAAGCAGACAGAGAGACACACAGGGTTTGGCATAGGTTGCATAGGAATGATTTTCTATTCCTTTTGACCCCATGTATAGTGTCTGACTGTCTGGCCACTCAGCCTTCTTTCTGTGTTATTCACAACATTATTCTGTGTATTGACAGCTGCCTTCTTTGAAAGCTGCAGGGAAGGGATAACTCACTGCCTTCCTATGTGGCAAATACCAATAATGAAATTAGATTCAACAGGTTTCCCTTTCCTGAGAGCTCCGTGGTTTCACAAATATGTTACTAGCATGTTAGCTTTTGCCACTTTGAAGGGGTTTGCCCTTTGGAGTCAACATAAAAGCAAAGTTTTCCAGCCCTTCTCACAGATGATTGTTCTATAGGTGTCTGTGCAAATTCCAATCCATGTGTTAACGTGCATGCAAGGATGTTGCTAGGGAGCTTGTGAGGGCTAAATGAGGAAATGCTGTTAATAGAGGCAGGCACAGAGCCTCAAAAGTCTTCCTTTGCAGCTTTGCTGCTGGTTGTTGTTATATAAATAAGGCTGATTGTGAAACTGGGTTGAGTCGTCTCTGGTGTCAGTGGGCCTTCTTAAATAGAAGCCAAAAAAGCCTTAGTTTGGCTCCTGTGGTAAGGTCCTGCTGTAGCTCCAGCCCAGGCAAGCTACCAAGCACCATCTGCTTTGGGAAGAGTTGGGCAAATGCTTTCCCTTTGAGTGGGGACTCTGCTCTGCCTCTTTTCATTGTGCATATTTGGCACTCACTGGTGGGCAATTGCAGACCTTTCTGAGCCCCAGATTGCAGCAGCATTTTCCCATACTGAAAATACTGAGCAGTGTCTAGAGCAAAAGGGGAAATGACTTCCTGCCAGTGCTTTTGCACCTCTCAGTGTTCAATTCAGCTCTAATGTAATCTTGAGTGAGAGGTTTTTCTCCCTTCTTCTGTACTGTAGGAATTTTGTAGACCCAAAAGATGTAAAGTTAGCAGGGAGTGCTTACATCATACATTTAGAAGAGGCTAAAAACTTTTGGCTCAGATTGCGTAAAGATACATTTAATACATGATCTTCCCAAGTGAAGTCTTCTTCTCTTCCCTTCCTAAAGGCACGTGATTTCTATAACAAGGGTTGATCACGTTGGGCTATGGAGTGCAGAGCTTGCCCTCTTTCAGAGGAACATGAAACTGCGTACACTATGTATTTCCCAACCATTGTGAAAATTAGGGCTGACAATCCTGGAATCCTGACTTACTGCCAATTGAATTTGTGACATTCTCCTGCTTTAGCTCCTCTTCCTAAATACATACTATTTCTCCTCGTGCCATCTCTTGTTGCATTTCTTTTATTAGAAACAAGAACAACAAAGACTCAACTGAATTCCAACTGAAGAAGTTTTCTTTGGGAATAACCATTTATTCTCTCAGCCAAGAGCGACATGCTGGTGTTTGGTTTTGGTTGAAGAGGAAAGTGTTTTGTGTGTTGTGCTGTATGAATGAGAGCAAGCTGTGCCCCAGATAGGCCTTTTTGGGAATGAGTAGGGGTGGAGTTGTTCTCCATAAATCCCAAAGTAAGCTCACCTGTATGGCTCATCCTAAAGGAGCTTTGATAACTGTAGCCCATCACATGCAAACTAGTGTTGCAAACAAGCAAACAAAAAACTGGAATATTTTAGTGAAGTTAAAACGTTTGTTGAAACAATTCTCTACTTCCCTGCTCCCTAGTGTTTAGCTCCAAAGGTTTTGTTTTGAATCTTAAATAAGGCTTTGCGTGCCCAAAAGATGCTCTGGTTTTTCCATTTCTTGGCTGATCTAATAAAAAATAATGCCTTCCCCTATAAACTTTGTCTCATCTACAGCCTAAAGCCTTCACAACTGCAACAATAGTACCACTGTGAACACAGTTGCCTCCATTTCAATGAATCCAACTGTGGAGAACTCAAAGGGAATTAGCTGTGCAACCATTTAAAATGACTCAAATGCATTTCTATCACAAGAATGTCATAGCATTAAAATCAGGAGTCTTTTCAGGGCATGTGTCCCTTTAGTGCAGCTGGGAATTGCCCTTCTGTAATAGCATGAACCTCTCATTTCAAACCCTTCATGACCATCAGGCATTAAAGATGAGAGAGTTTTTATTGTACAGGGTTTTTGTGCCTAGAAAAGCACCACTAGCCCAAGGCTCAATCTGAATCTTGTCTGTCCTGAGTGGGGGTGATTTGGGGAGAAATGCCTTTGAAACCAATGAGTTATTTGTAACACTAGAATACATCTCAGTGAAGAGGGATTAATGGTTAGAGTAGAGCTGAGCTGGTGAAATATACATGATTAATTCGGTTTTGACAGGATTATATAATTTGTAGCCTGGAAAACACCTTCAATTAGGCATATCACATTCTTTATTTGTGTGACTGTGAAGTTGAGAAATACTACACCTGAATGTCAGCTCCAGCATGCTTGTTGCTGTACAATCAGAAATAAAGATACAATGTGAGAGACAGCACCTGAAACATATTGAGACTGTTGTGGAAAGCAGTGCTGCTCACTAGTAAAATATTGGACTTGTGAAACTTTTACACATATTGAATTCCTGGTCATTTTCCTAAATTCTCGTTTTTGTCTTCATGGTTGTTCCCTCCCATCATGGAGACCAGGTTTGGTCCCAGGAACAAGAAAAGGAATGCTTTTTTTAAGAGGGGAGGAGAAGAAGTGCGAAGACAGATGCCTGGTGATGCTGTGGATGATGGGATTTTTGGGTGCTGAGATCACCAGATGTTGAAGTTTTGCCCATGTGTGTTCCTGCCTTCCGGCTGGCTGAAACTGCAACACAGGACTGCAAATTTGTCTGTAAAGTAAGCCACCTGTCTTAATCAGAAACCTTCTGCTGTGCCTCATTGCAGTCATGGCCAAGGGGATAAGGAAAACCAGCTGGTTGGAGCTCCTGGCTCCTGTGAGGGCATTAGTTACTCTTGCTGTGTGTCCATGTCTAGAGGCCCAGTGAAGGCACTGAAGGCAAGCAGGCTTAAGCTGAACTACTGCCCATTCGCACTCAACAAAATTGTTAAATGGATTTCAGCCCAAACTCCTCATTGCTGTCACCGCACTGAAGACCTCGCTTGTTGTGCTGGCGGGATAAGCAAGGCTGCCATGGGAGCTCCACTGTGCACCTCATGTCATGCCTCAGGGCTCCTGTTCACTGCACAGTTTGTACTCTCTGTGTTAGTGATTTAGGAAGTATCGCCGCATAAATCATCATGCAGGGAAATAGCTTCACATCTCTGCCAAGTGTCTGTTTTCCTGTAGTCTTCCCTGATATTTCAGACTGGAATGGTAATGAGCAGAGAAGACCGCAGTGCTATATTTGTGTGGAAGTGAGATGCCAGCTCCTTAAGGATTCATTTATTGGGCTGCAGGCCAAGGCATATTCTGGCCCTTGGTTGCATGTTACTTGCTGCATTTACTTAATCCATTGCCGAAGGTTTGAAATTTTGTCTCTAACGTCATGAATGCATAATTGCATAGCCCTCTAGTTTTAGTAGCAATACATAACATAGTGGGGCAAACAACACTATCAAATAGTTGCTAGTGTTATTTGTCTGGGGAGGATGAAGGTCTGCTCTGGGCTCTGGAATCCTTCTGGTAGAGGTAAGATAAGGGCTATGCACCTGTCTCATTGCAACATCAAAGTCAAATTTATGATGTACTTCCGAAAAATCTGGTTTGCATCTGCTTGCTTTTGCCTTCCTGGAGAAAGCCAGCTGCCTTGTTCTCTTTCAGGAGAAGGATTCATCCTTGGAGATGACACCGCCTTGAAACTTGTATAGAACATAGTATCCCTGGTAACTGGAGTCGATGAAGAAGAAATGTGTGGCATGTTAAACCAGGAGTTGAGTGAGTGGGGGTGGATACTTCAGAAAAAGCATATGCCACACTGAGAAAACTTTAGTTGTTAGCAAGCCCTGTGCCATTATGAACTTGCTGTGATTCTCTATGGATTAAATCAGACTGAGATCAAGTATTATTACAGTGCTGTAGAGGTTTTGATTCTCTACCGCATGCAAACAAGGAGAAGATGGGGGACTTGGGCTTCTTCAGCCTGGAGGAGAGAAGGGTCAGGGGACCAAACAGCCATCTGCCCTTGCGTACGTGGAGGTCATCAAGAAGACAGAGACAGGCTCTTTATTGAAGATAATTAATGGCTGGAGCAGGTTGCCCGGAGATGTTGTGAAGTCTCTGTCCTTGGGGTTTTGAAGAACTGACTGGCCTAAGCCCTGAACAGCCCAGTCCAAATTGAAGGTTGACCATGCTGAGATTGTTAATTTGCCAATTATTCTTTTTCTTCCCCTCAACTTAGTTGCCTTATAGGCAAGACTCTTAATTCAAAGCTTAAAGAAATAAAACAACAAAAAAAAACCTTTTAAATCCCTTCTTTATTTGAGAAACACTAGGACTAGAACATCTCCACAAAAAGATGCAAAGTGAATAAAAACACTTTCTCTAAAAATTCAAGTTAAAAAACTTGAATCTGATCTATGTAAAAACTCAATTTTTAGATGTGTTTTTACACAGTGAATGGTACTGGGAGCAGTAACTAGGACTTTTAAGAATTTTTTCATATTCATATGCCAGTTGCACCCCAAGAGGCCACTGGTAATAAGGCCCCTCCATAGATTGGTCCAGTGCATGCCTTTGAAGAACATAGAGATGAAGAAAAAAGTGAATTTATTATTAAGGACTTAATTTAGCTAAATAGAGTTGAATCTGTGCTACCAATCCAAAAACTCCAATCGGTTTCCAGAAAGCCTGATCCTATTTAGTTCTTCAACTGTGCGTGAAGGATTTTGTGTTCCCCCAGAAGAACACACAGTCTTTGGCTGACCAACACCCACTTGCTTCTACCTCCTGTCTTTTGAGAGCTCCCATTTTTCAAAAGGATAGCCTTGGTGGAAGTTGCATATTCCCTGCTCCTGATGTAGCAGAGGGAAATGCAGGCATGGTGTGATAACCGAGACCTTGAAAGAAGGGACAGAGGATGTGTTGCAGAGGAAAGCAGGAATGGTGTGATAAGATAGAGGGTGCAGGATAATGCTGGGCACCCCAGCTTGCCAGAAATGAGATGAAGAAATGTGGACCTCAGAGCTGGGCAAGAACAGTCCTAGGGCTATCAAAAAATAAAATAGAACAAATTCCAACATGTGTAAAACTCTCTCTAAGCAGTAAATTTGGATGCAGTGTGGACTTATAGACTGAGGAGGAAGGAGGAAGGTGTAAAACATTGCTAGAAAATGTAGAAAAACATCTCCATATGGACCTTAGATGGAGGAGAAAGAACACATCAGCACCATCCTACTCCCTACAAAGCGAAAGAAAGGGTGTTTGACAGCAAAAGTGTAAAATAGTTCCAGATGAATTAACACTCAGCTTTTTTTTTTAGGTAATAATATTCCTTCTTTTCTTTTTTTCCTGCAATAATGAGATCTGGGCAAATAATAATTATTTGATTAGACTGTTAAGATTTCAATTATGCTGACAGCAAATTCTTGGATTTACACATAAGGTCCATTTCCATATTGTCTATAATGAGATTTTGAATGCAATGACAGCAGTCAAACAGCTGAAAGATAGCTAAGGAAAAAAAAAAAAAGAAAGAAAGAAAAAGAAAAAAAAAGCAACCCAACAAACAAACAAACAAGAAACAGTGACTGGAATTAGTGATAACTTCCTTGGGCTCTGCTTGTGCTCTCCAGCATGAAACATGTCCTCCTGTCCTCTGGAAATGCAGTGTCCCAGTAGGCCAAACTCCTCTTGGGATGATGCTTTTAGGGTAAACCGGCAAGTGAGAGGCACCAGAGACAGCATTCAGCTGTAAGTCAGATGGCACTTGGGGAAATATGTGAGATGCAGCTTTCCTCTGAAGATGGTGGCAAGCAAACATTTAAATGACTGATTCTATTACTGAACTCAGGGCTCTGTGTGCTCTGTCTGTCCTTTTCCATCTTTATTTTCTTTTTCTTAACGTGAGAGGGACCCAGTTAAGATCCCTAAGACTCGCCTTCTGCTGCTGTGCTCAGTCTATGGATATGCTCAATCTTCTTGTTGTGTCGCAGCCACAGCCCCAAAACTGAGAAATTCTTTTGCCAGTGTGACCCATTCCGTCCCAGACCATTTTGCTGAGATAAGCAAAAAGGCAAGCCGTGTAGGAGGTTTTGTACTGCTGAGCGAGGCACCTCGCTGAGACCACTGCTCTCATTTCTCATACTGTACCCGTATTGTTGTCGAAAGCATTCATTGCCATTCACCTTTAGGAGTTTCATTTGCATAATCATTTTTCTTGCGAGGCTTCAGAATTGGCTGATCTGGACTCTCCAAAATATCTTAACTGCGCTTTTCAATATTCACACAATGCGGTGAGATAGAACAAAACAATCTTGTTGTGTTACCATAGAGACATGCAGGGTCCAAGAAGGGTTCCTGCTCAAAATCGGACTGTTAAAGGGACAAGAGGCTGTTAAAATTTGATGGAGGGTTTAATCCTTGACCGGGCATTGGTATAAATCAGCTCAGTCTGGATGAAATGAACTGGCAGTCCCCGTGGCTTGCCTTACAGACAGCACTCCTCGGTCCAGCTGGCCCAAAGGGGCTGTCGTCTCGGTAGTTTCAGCAAAAAAAGGAGACGGAGGGAGGGGGGAAAGGTCCAGGAAATTCACTTGAAAATGTTAAATCGCTTTACACTTTTCCTTCATTCTCCCCCCCCCCCCCCCCTTTTGATTTGAGTGCTAATTAAGAGATTTCCCTTTGCACTTAGCCAACCAAACTTTGCTTTTTAAGCATACATTTTTTAAGTACCGCTAAATGAGGTGCTGGGCTGACAGCTCCGCTCTGGAGACCCAAGTCCTGCTTTCCCAATTGCAGGCATAATAGTGGGACTATGGCTGCCTTCCTGCACTGCCGCTTCAGGCTGAGAGGACGCTGCAGTCTATGAGCCTGACAAGTTTCCAGTGTTGGTGCTGTAGTTGCCAGCTATAAAGATGGTTCTGTGCAGTGGAGGGAGAAGAAAATGCCTCACTATGTACATAAAGGGGAGCAAAAATTGATTGAGAATAGATTCAGCAAGAAAACCTTCTAGCAGTTAACACTCTCTTTGCTTGGGACTCAATGTCCGGGCTCTCTATCTGAGCATAAGGGTGTTCACAAGCCTTGCTAACCAAGCCCTACTACAATACGGGAAAGTGGTGCTCTGTCCTATGGTTACTTTCTGTAATGGGCTCTGGAGTCACAGTCCCAGAACTGACCTTTGAAAGAGCACTGATGAACTTATTTCATAATTCACCTCCTGCATTTGTGAGGCTGCGGTAGGAGATTGGGAAAGGTAAATATGCGTTGTGTTAGAACTGGAGACAAAAGCTCTCCAAAAGTTCAGGCTCTTTGGAGACTCTGGCTCCAGGGTTTGCCCTAAACTCTGGCATTAATGGAGCCACCTGTCCATGGCCTGGTCATGCCGTGAACATGATAAGATCTCTAAGAGAGGATGATTATGCTCTGCCTCTCTTTCCCTGAAACAAACCCTTTCTGATGTAGGCTAATGGGAATTATGCACACCCTGAACTGTGCGGGGAGCCATGGAACACTGTGCCAAAGCAGTATGCTCAGCAGAGCTAAATTTGCCCGCATCCAAGACGCTTTAACTCCTCAGGACAAATACCACACAGCCTATGGCTACTGCTAAGCAATGGCAGGCGATGCTGTCAATAATAGCCTGGAAATTTGCATTCCTGTCAGCAGTGATTTACAGGGTGGTTCAGACTCCTTCCAGAACAGGTGAAAGGAAAGTCAGCTGGCATGGGCTCAGAACAGCTTCCTCCCACCACAGCAAATGCCACTGAGAGGAGAGGTTTCATGAATCTGAAGCAGAGCATGGGCAGCTGGAGTTGTTAACTGGCAAGTTGTGCAGAAATGGAAGCTTTTATTTTCATCTTACATTGTTTTATTTTTATGTTGCTTCTAAAAGAGAAGGTTTGGTTTGTTCCCACGTTGTTCCCTGGATTTTGGAGGGGTTGCCCTTGGGATGTGATTGTCTCCCTATCTTGGGGGATCAAGGCAGACCCAGAAGATCTTTAGCATTTGTCTTTTATTGTTTTATGTTATTTATTTAGTTATTTAGTTAGGTATTCATTTTATATTATTTTGTATTTTAGCAATAAGGTGCATTCTCCTCAAAATTAACAGTGATTTTGATATGACGGGGATAAGTGGCATCACATTTTGTATGTAGAAAACCTCTTCCACCAGGGGAACGTGGCCTAAATCAGCCTTTCAACCAATAGTCTGTAACCCCTCATTGCTGCATGGGCCACCTATTTACGTATGAATACATTGCACAGTGGATACTAAATGGCTGAGCTGTCTCATGCCTTGGTACGACAACAGCTATGGTGTAGCTCAGCTGCAGAGTGCTACAGACAAGATCATATTCTGGTGCCAAGCAACCCTCCTGAACCAGGAGCAGCAGTAAGGGTGCTACAGGGATACCTGCAGCTCTCTGTGTGCTTGGCAGACAGTGCTGTATGCCTTTGGGTTTTCCACATTTCCTCAGATACCTCTGACTTTCCTAGATAACTTGTAGAAGTACTTTCTAATCCAGTAGGTTAGCGATAAAGCCACCATGAGCAAACCCAGGATGATCAGTGGGCCATATGTTCACTGGCACAGACAGTTCAGCCTCTTTTTATCCCAGGGCACTGTATTCATTTTTAGTCCCCATACAAGGAAAAGCAAGTAAGGGACTGAAAAAATGTTTTGTATAGCTGCTATTTGCCAATGAACATCAAGTAGTTAAGAACTGTAGGAAATTGCAGTATATTTTATTAGACCAGTGGCTGCAATAAAAAAAACAATAACAACAACAAAAAAACACCACTAAAGATGAGTTTTCAAGCATAGAAGCCCTTCTTCAGGTCAGTATGCCCAGAAGCATACTGCTGTTTTCCAGCTACATCAGCTCTTCTAGTAAAAGTTATTGCTTCTCTATAGAAGTTATTGAGCCCCACATATCTTGAGACCATCACAGCTACAGCAACGCTTAGACTCTCTGTCTAAGATCCACTTTGTATCACAGCTACAAGAATATGTCCACATGAGTCCTAAACTTCAATGTATTTCTTCTCAGTTTTGCCATCTATTTATTTTCTGTCACAGCTGTGTGTAATAAATTCTTTCAGCAGTTCTGGAAAAAAAATGGAAGAGTGATTGATTTTCATTTTCTGAGCTTTATGGTGTATGCTACTTAGAAGACTTGTCATTACCACCATTTGCTGGTGTTTAGTGGAAGATTTAATTCACCTACTGTAATGATTTGGGGAAGTCTGTCGATGTACAATTTAGAAAGTTATTATGTAAATGGCAGCATTATGAAATGCTTTTATGAGGATGCAGAATCCACCATTTGCTAACAGGGGTTGCAGCATGTCTGACAAGAGGCAGTGGGCAGTCATTAACCACAGCAAGAGCTGCACATCCAAGGAAAACATCTAGCTGAAGTCTTGGGGAGCAATTTGTTCCAAACACTTCTTTGTGGACTGGATTTGAGTGAAAGGGGCAAGAAGGAGATGAAGAACCTTAAAATGTTATGTTGAATGACATCTGTTTCTGAAGACATACAGGGTCTCTGGGAGGGAAGCAAGAAGGGAAGAGAGGATGTTGTAGATTTTGTAGATTTTGTAGAGCTAAGCTTTTGTTTTAACCACTTTTTGTTTTTTATTGAAAGTATATGAAGGTGGTTAATTGGGTGTGTCTGTGAAGGCCTGTCATATTTCTTTTCAGGTAGGATTAAAACAGGTCAATCTGCAAACTCCATTTCCTCTGTCAAAAGGAGATAACCAATTCCACAGTCTCTGAAGTTATTAATGATCAACGGAGTAAATTTTATCCATCTCTTTATGTCTTGGAAGGACACTTCACTGAAGCTGATTTTGATCAATTTATAAGCAATGTCACCTTCAATAAATTCCTATCTGACAATAGATAATCCAATAACAAGCTGGGAGACAGCAAAAATGATGTAAGAGTTGGCACCTAACAGTGCTCTTGAACCCAACCGCATCCCCATTGGATTCTTTTAGAGCCATGTTAGGAGGGAAAAAATAAAATAAAATAGAAGGACCTTCTTGGAAAAAAAGCCTTATTCTCAAATTTGTTTCAGAATGTTTTTCCCCAAGACATGAGAGTTGCATTACTTATCATAATTCTTTTAAAAGAAAAGGGAGTGGTTTCATTTGTCTCTCCATGTCCTTGCCCAGCCTAGCATGTGAAGCCCTGGCAAGCATTTGGCAATCCAATGTAAGGATGCTGTGGGCTTGGGAGTGATGCAACACAGCTGAACCTTCCAGTGGTCACTGATCAGCATCTGATGCTTGAGGTGTTGCAACCATACCTCTTCTATCCACCTCCTCTATTCCATCAGTGTCAAGGAGGAGGTCTACACCCACTCATGGGAAAACAGACTGATGGAGCAGCAAATACATCTGCTCATACCTCTAGCATCCAACCAGCTGAGTATGCTGCACTCGCTAAATAAATGTTTGGCATAAGTCTAATATTTTAGAGAAGGCTCAAGGGCAGCTCAAGTAGAAATTCAGAGTTCCAGGAACAATTTTGCATCACCCATGTCCTTTCTGTACTATCTGCAAGCTATTTTTGGAAGTGGCTGCAAGGTGGAGAGGGGGCCAGGGTGAGAGGACTGGCTGGTGCATCTGAAGACTGCTATTCCCTGGGGCTGCTCCATCCTTCTGCAGCAGATTGTTCTTTCGGTTGCTGCAAGAAGCAGCTAAAGTCACTTGCTGTGTCACTGTGTTATGCAGGTATGACTTTGTATCTGTTGCGCTGACCAGATCCTGAAGGTGATTAAAATACTTCTTATTTCTACCACCTTGAGTCAGAAGGGAGTCATTTGGGTCCACTCTGGGTAGAAATGCTTTCTGTGACCACCGGGCTCTGCATTCACATTATGTTCACTGAGCTCTTTAGGAAGCACATTAATTCAGCCACTGTACAGCGTACAGGGCAAACTGCTCTTCGCTGTTTACCTGCCAGCTGATGCACAGTGGGGTACAGGAACAGTCCAAGGCAAGCTGGAATGCCATTTGCCAAATGCTAAAAAACATGCTTATTTCCGTTAGATCAAGAGAGCTCCCAAGCCTTGGCAGATCAGGAAAGCAGCGCAGCGCTCAGAGGGAGAATATACAGCTTTTCTTTTTGCTTGGTTCACTTTTGCATCGTTTCATTCCTTTGTGTTATCTGATGGAGTAAGGAGAGTGGCTCAGTGCACCGTGTGCATTTTTCTTAGGCACACAGTGCAGACTTTGGGGAAGGAGATTACATTTGGACAGGAAGCCTTTATAGAATCTCACTATAGCTAGAAGTACAGCCACAGCCCTGCTTTCCTTCAGACACTCCATGTGTCACCCACAAGGATGGGGGTCTCCTGTTGCCACAGCTGACCAAGAACAGTGTATCCCTCTACATTTTTTTTTCTTTTTCTTTTTTTCCTGGGTTAAAAATACAGAGGACTGTATGAAGGCAGAAGTCAGCCTATTCCAGTCAGACAGCAGCTAGTCTCCCACTCCTTGCTTCTGTGACCAACAACTTATCTTATCCCTATTACTTGACATCATTTCTGCTGACGTCCCAGGTGCTTTTGCTTGTCTTCTTCATTCCCAAGTGCAGCTCCCCCCTTCTTGGTCACCGAGCGGCCATAGAAAAGGTCAGTGTGGCTTTTGGGGCAACTGGGAAGACAGAAACCTGAGTAGGAGGGTCAGCTGGTCACAAGGTTGTTGTCAGCGCCTCTAGCTGGGAAGGAAATGCGGAGAAGCCGCAGGAAGGAAACCTTGGGTAGTGGAACGAAGCAGTCGTGTGCTGTGCTGAATTGTTTGTGGGTTTTCCCGCTTGTTTTCTCAGTTCAAAATCAACCGGGTGAGACTTGGGCAGGGAGCTGGGCATGTGCAAGGCAAACTCTCTGCCTTCATCCTTTCCCCTGGATGGTGCCTAGGATGCCGGGTTTTGGTTGTCCGTGGTTTTCCATGTGGCCTCGAGGACTGCAATTACCCAAGCTCATGACCCCGCATGACACAACTTCTTGGTGCTTCTTGTGTTGAGCAGTGTTACTGGACCCCAACTGCAACTGCCTCGTTCCTTTTGGAAATAGCGTGGGTTCATTTTTAGGGGTTTTTGAACGCTCGCGTCCTCTAGACTCTTGCAGACTGGTGTCGAGGTGTCCCATACCCTTAAACAACACACCAGCAGCACTTACACCGGGCGCCGCAGCAGCGCCCGGTCCCGCACAGCCCAACGCAAAGCATTCGCGATGCTCTGCCTCTCTCCATCCCCGCAGCAGCTCCCGGAGAGGAGAAGCCCCGCGCCGCAGCGCTGACCCGAAGAAGCCTCCGGGCCGCCACCGAGCACGGGCCGGATGGCCGCGGGGCCCCGCGGCAGCCTCCGTCCGGGCGGGGCGAGCCGGAGGCAGAGCCGGGGGGCGGCGGGATGCCTGGCGGCGCGGCTCGGCTCGGCGCGGCGCGGCGCGGGGGGTGAGAGCCGCAGCCCCGGCTGCGGGG
>JAPSGF010000016.1:2566152-2646201 GCA_035772895.1 Perdix hodgsoniae
GGCGGGGGAAGGCAGGGCTCGACGCCCGCCGTGCCCGGAGGCGGGAGCCCGCGGCCCGCTGCTCCCCTCGGCCGGCCCGGCATGACGCTGCGGCGGCGCCCCGGAGGCGGCGGCGGGCGCTGGGTGCCGGCCGCCCTGGCCGCGCTCCTGGCTCTGCGAGGTGAGTGCGGGAACGGCGGGGAGCCCGGCGGGCAGCGGCGGCAACTCGCGGGGAGAGCGGGGAGCGGGGAGGGGAGCGCCGCTGCCCCCGCCCGGGGACGCGGGCTCTCGGGGGGCCGGCGGGGAAGTTTTGGTGGCGGTCCCGCCGGTGATGCTCGGGAATGCGGCGGCGAGGAGCGCTCTGCGGGCTGGCTGCTCCGCGCATCGCGCTGCCTCTCCCGCACCTTCGCTTTTACTACCGTCATTTAGTACTAGTGGTTTTTTGTTGGTTGGTTGGTTGGTTGGTTGGTTTTTTTACGGTGCTGTGAAACTTGCTGTAAACTGTCTGGGCTTCACTGGCGCTCGGCTGGCAGGGCCTAGCCCGGTAGCAAGCTCACCTGGGTGCCAAACTCTGGTCCATCCCTCAGGCCCCGAGGCATCAGGGAACTTTGCATGGAGATACACAGAGCTGCCCGGCTAACCGAGTGCCCGGGGCTCGGTGCTTCCCCGGCATCTGCTTCCGAAGCTCCGAGTGCCCAGCCGTAGGGATGTGGGAAGATCCAGCCCTCCCCATCCAACTCAGACCTTGCACAGTGAGGTGTGTTTGGGTCCTGAGTGAGGAGAGGGGACAAATAGCTTGGTATGTTGCAGAGAGCACCCAGAGGTGTTGCGGAAGGGGCAACGGGAGAACCTGCAAAGTGTGAAGCCTTCAGACTCATCTGTTGATGCCTTCTTTCAAGTAGTGCCAAACTTCAGAGCAGGCCAGCTATGTCTTCTGGAGGTCTAGGAAGTCATTTTCTTAAGGTTTACTCAGATCCAGTCAGTCACTTTGTAGAGGTCAGCCTGGCAGTGAGCAGAGCACAGCTTGGCCAGGCCAGCTGGGTGCTGCTGGCTGCCTCTGCTGCCGGAACAGCAGGCAACCTGCTGCAAGGAGCCTCAGGAGAGTGGGAGGACAGGCAGGAAGATGGGCTCTCTTGTGAGAGCACTGGGGACATCTCAGCAAAGGCTGGGCGAAACTTCTGGCAGCTTGCACTGAGATGGAACTGCCTGCTGGGGCTGCTGGGGCTGGCCCTGACAGCCCTGTCAGGCTGTGCCCCTCTGACCAGGCACAGCGAGAAGCCAGCCTGGTGGTCAGCAAGGTGGGCTTCTCACAAGTGCCTCAGCCCTGAAAGCATGCCGAGTCCCACTCTCTGAAACCAGTTAGGAGTTCCATGTATCATCTGGAAACTTCATCTGCTAACTTCAAAGGGATGAATTGTGGAAGAAAAAAAGAGTTTATTAGCCTTTAAGTAAACCAAACAATCATGTTTCTTTCACACTTCGTCTGCTTTCTTTCCTTTTTTGGTGCTTTCCTGGGTTGGAAAGCGTGCGTTCATTTTCAGGTCTTCAATACTACAGTTTAATTTTTTTTTCAATCTGCAGACGTGGCAAAGATTGAACTAAAAAGTTACCATGCCTCTGCAATGACAAGCATATAAGTGATGAAGTGTTGATGTTGATGTTCTACCTCTGCGGGAGCATCCAGCAGTAACCGGACCCAAGGTTGAAACTGCAGGGGCATTTGATTATCTCTTCAGGAAAAAATAATAAAAAAAAAATAATAATAATAAAAAAAAGGATTGACTAAATATTTAATTTTCTCTTTTTGGCAGAGGGCATGTGGGGACAAACAGTAGAAACAAGTAAGCACAGAAACGTACCTTAAAATAGTTATTTATGCCAGCGTAATGCTTTTTCTTGCACTTTCTTTTAAGACTTGAAAATGACTTGAGTGAACCACCTGTGTCTCAAGATTGTTTTTAATTTTTCTCTAAGGAAAAGTCTGCAGAAGATGGTGGTAGATGAAAATAACTGTGATACGCCGTCACTTCTGTGTTACACAACAGAAGTATGGTCATATTTCTGGGCTTGGATTTGAAAATAAAATCCTGATAGGCATAAGCAACAGACATAGACTGTGCGGGCTCGAAGAAAATTGGCAGAGATTCTTCTGAATAGCATTTGTAGAAGATGAGTGTGTGTATTTTTGTTCTGAGCTGCAGACTGGTTAGGAAGATCGATTTTCCCTTTTTCAGGCTCTATGTTGGTTTTGAGGAGAGAGGAAGAAGTATATAATAGGATCCATATGCAAAGAGCCACCCAAACTGCAGGCGTAAAGTTAGAAGTTAAAGTATCAGGAACTGTAAGAGTGTATCATCACAAGAAATACTTAACGCCAACAAGTGAAGAGCGGCTGCGAGGGAACGTCCTCAGGGTTCGTTTTGTCATTCTCACACCGTCAGACTTTGTAGTGAAATGTCAATCAAATATTACAGCCCCATTTGCTTACGTTGTTTTGTGATTTGTAAAACAGCAATGATTCTTTTTAACTGGAGCAGATGACTGCCTTCATTTGGCTTATTATATTCCACTTTAAGGCTCCTGGGGCAGGGGCAGTGTATTTGTTTTCACTGTAAGGCATTGCAAACATAGTAACTTTTGTGAAAGTAATACTTTTCAGGCTCCCCAGGGAAGTTTATGGAAAGATAGGAGGGAACTCTGTTTGGGGCTTTAAAACCAACCCTGCTACTGCACGTCAATCCTGCTTCATCACCAGAAATAGCCTACTGCACATTTTCTGATGTGTTAGAAGTCACACATCGGGTACGGCTAAGCTGCAGAAACAACTTTTTATTTATATTGCGCATGGCGTTTGGGTCCTGTGACACGGTATTGCAACAGGTGGGATGTCAGCATGTTACGGCCTGTTGCAGCTGGATCTTGCAAGTCTGGGGACTGAGTGTGTGAGCCTGGTAGCAATGCAGCAGTGCAACAGCTGCTCTGCAGCTTCTCACACAGGCAGGTCTTTCTGGTCCCTGTGTAAAGTCCCCTTCCTGCACACTGGGTTTATCCCAGCTGAAGCTGTGAATGGAAGTTCTGGCTTTGCAGCACCATTTTGTTAGCCCATGTATTCTTCCCAGCCCTAGACCAGGTCCTCAGCCCCAGCAAGAGAGGACCGTGGCTGTGCCTTTCTTTTCCATGCTGATGCATTTTTGGAACAGATTGCCATTGGTGTCAAGCTGTGTGGTTTTGTGACATGTAGATAAATCATTTTGCTCACGACCTGACCTTGGTCCCCAGCGGCAGGCACAGATGCATTAACTACCTCTTGCATCTCTAATGCAGGCATCCTACCCTTATTTTGGAAACTATTAGGTGGTGTTTTTTCTTGCTTGAGGTGTTGCTTTTTTTTCAACCTCTTTCTTCAGTATTGCCTAAAGTCCAATTTCCTTCTGTAAGATTCTATTCTCCGAGGAATCTTGAAGTGTCTCAAGAATAGCTATATTTAGCTGCTCACTGGTAATATGGGTATGGAAAGTATGGTATAAACAACTCATTAAGAAACTTAGAAATCTTCTTTCCTGCCTGTGTGGGGCAGATGAATTTGTGTTACACTACCAGCAGCAGAGAAGGACAAAGCAAGGCTCAGAGGCTTCATGAAGGTCAAAGGGATGCTGGTAGTCCTTAGCGCCTTGATCCAAACGGTAACCACAGGAGAATGCTTATATTCATGCAGCAGGATAAGCCGTACTGTAATGGCACTCTTCAGGGATGCTCACTACTACACTGTGGTGAGTCACCTATATTTAGCAGGATGCTACTATCATTGTGCTTTTTAAGTAAAGTGCTTTTAACACAGTTTATTTCAAGGGGAAGTGCATGCTCTGAAAATCTGTTCTTTGTAGTTTTCTCCTTGTCGAGCATTAATGCTACTTTCCCTTTGTGAATGTTCAGAGAGAAATTCAGCTCCTG
Source organism: Perdix hodgsoniae (assembly GCA_035772895.1). NCBI lineage: Eukaryota > Metazoa > Chordata > Aves > Galliformes > Phasianidae > Perdix > Perdix hodgsoniae. The sequence continues at coordinate 2,570,083 of JAPSGF010000016.1, forward strand.
GTTGTTTAACAGACAGTAGTGTAACAAAGACTGTTCCCTTGTTAATACTACCTTGTGTTTGCACAGTCATTTATAAGCATTAACTAATTGAGAGACTCCGAACATATTTTGTTAGTGCAGTCGATTTGATTTATGGCTTGGAAAGGCTGAAATGTGCAGAGATGAAGTTGTTTGCTTGTTGTCATGTAGGACATCTGCCCTGCTCTCCTTTAGAAAAGTCACAGTTACTGGGCTCCTGATCACATACCACCCCACTTTACTCTCACAAGTGTTTCGCATCTTGAGTATCAGAGGGAGAGAATGCTTTTATTACTTATGCACAGCAATCTATTTTTCCCCCATATTTGCTGTCATCTCTTTGGTTTTGGAGGTCACTTGTGTCCATTCTGGCTTCCACCTTCACTTTTTTGCTTTTGCTGCTTGAGCTGGGCTAAGGACAAATGATCTGCTTCATCAGGATTGAGGGGTTAGGCTTCATTTTGGATAGAAATAGAAATTAAATGCTTTGAAATTTCTGAAAGAAAACGTGTGAGAGGAGGAATCCCATTTTGGGTCAGGCAGCATTGTGCTTCTCTGTGGAATTGCATTGTGATAATACGAAAAACAACAACAAAACCAACCCTAGCCAGAAGACATTTTGATGTGAAAAGTCAAACTTTCTCATCCCAAAAAAGCTTGAGGTGGATGCTTACATATTTCTGGCTATTCTTCCCAGTTCTCTTTTGAAACACAGTTTTGATTTTACAGAGCATTGTGAGTGCAATTAGGTTTGCTTTAGTGGAAGTATCCGCAGTAAAAACTGAAGTTGTTCCTATTTTTTATTTCTTCAGCATATTTCTAAACTGCAGTGCTAAAACCCAACTTGCAGCTACTGGTGGTATCTGTGCACAGTCCCTGCCCATTTTTTTTTAACCACTTTGGCACTCACGTGCAAAAACCACCTGCATGTACATGGCATTGCCAATGTCCTTCCCTTGTCCAGCACACTGCAGAACACTATTTGCACCAAAAAATCACAGTGTGTGTATGAGATAGTTTGCATTTGGGAAATGCAGCCCCCTTGCTGATCAGGGCCAGCAGATGACACTCAGCCTCCTGTTGTGCATGCACAGAGCCACAGCTCTCCTCCTGGCAGCACAACAGCACCTGTGCCTCTGCATGTCTGTGTGGAGTTATTTGCAAGACAAATTTCTGCAATGGAGAAATCTAATGACTTGTTTAGGTATAAAATCTCGTGCTTTTTTTTTTCTTTCTTTTTTTTTTTTTTCCTCCTATCCCCACAAGTCAGCCCGGCTACAGAAACGTGAACCAGATTACATTTCACAAGCATCAGCAGGAGAAAGCCGATGTATGAAACTCCACTGGGTTACATCCTGGCTTCAGTCTTCTTCAAAATGCAGAAGGCAGGAATGTAATTTCAGAGGGTGAACATTTCCAGTCTGTGTGCATTTCTGCAGGCAGCTCACAGCAGCTCTAGGTCAGGTCACACCACTGGTCTGCAGAGCCATGGCCAGCACTGGATGCTTCCAAGGGGATGCAGAACCCCTGCAGTAAGCAGCTGGTGCCAGATGGGAATAAAATGTCCAACCCCAATCCTATTCCCCCTCTATGGGACCCCAGACCTGCCTCCTTGCCCGGAGTTGGGATAACCCAGAGCTCAACCCCTTGTCAGGCACAGGCTGTGGGTGGGCAATGGGGATCTGGCTCTTCCCCTGCCCAGCATCTACTGGCAGCCTTTGCCAGCAGTAAGTGGGTTGGGACGCAGTCTCTGCATGCCCACTGGGGAGATTACTTCCTAATCCTTGTTAATTAGAAGTTGGCTAATGCCTGGGAGCTTGAGGGTGTAATGCTGTTGTGAGATTTTCTTTTCTTTTCCTTTTCCTTTTTTTCTTTTTTATTTATTTTTTCCTCTATTAATTCTACCTGACATATCTGTGGGTACTCCCAATTGCCTTATAAATGCTCAGGCCTCTGTGATTTTTGCTAAGTTATTAACTTTACTGACAACGTGTGCTAATCATTCCTGGTGGTTAACTGTGGGCTGTGCTTGGAATAAGTAGGGGAAATGAAAAAAAAAAAAAAAGGAAAGGAAAATTTTATTTTTTTCCTCATACCTGGCCACGCTCCCTGCTCTTCAGTTGTATCGAGCAACTTTTGTTATTATATATAAAAAATAAATAAAAAACAACAAAACAAGGATAGAAACGTGAGTTTCACCTCTGTTAAATAGCTTCAGTTTTAACTGTGTTTGATCAGTGGGTGTTATGTACTGGTGAATGAGGAAACCTTTCGATCTCCTCTGTGTTTCCAAGTGTGCCACCCACAAATAACAGCAGAGATCCCAGCATTTTAATGCTTCCATCGCACTTTTCTTCCCATCCCCTTTGGCATCCTACAGCCGACTTGCTTTTTGACCACCGCTGTCTGCTGAACAGATGTTTTCACTGAGCTGTTCACAGTGATACCAAAGATATTCTGCTCAAGTGATTACAGTTGAATTAGAGCCCCTTGGTAGACAAGCAGTTCAGATTATTCTCCCAAGTTTGTATTACTGTCAGCTGGATAATGCTGAATTTCATCTCGCATCGTGCTGCCCACTTGCCTATCTTTGTCAGATCCCTTGGAAGTCTCTCCCAATCTTCTTTCATCTCAGCCAACTCGCCGTCTCTCTTCCAGATATTAAGGAATAGATTAAACCCATCCTGCAGCCCGGAGGAGACCTGGGGGTAATCCCTTGTAATCGGGGCCAGGCCAGGGGCAGGGGGAGAGCCTGGCACCAGGCTGTGGGGCAGCAGCTTTGGATGGATGGAGAGTTAATCACTTAGTCCTCTCCTTTTCTTCTCACAATATCAGTGGTTTGAGGGGTGCAAGTTCCTGTGTGCAGAGACTGAGCTGTTTTTGTCTCCTGTTGTGTGCTTTTAGGGTCTTTAGCCTCTAAGGGTCCTGGGATTGGCTGTTCCTGATCGTAGCAATCTTCACAATCCTAGGATCATTAAGGTTGGAAAGGCTGCTAAGATCACTAAGCCCAAACACCAAACCATTTAAGAATTCCAACCATCTAAGATGTTTCAAAATTGTAGCCTGCTGTGACATTTGGCTAATTCTTGCATGTATTCTGATGTCACATTTTTGGGGTGTTTTTCTCTGACTTTATTGTTTCTTTGCATTCCCTCCACGCTGCGCAGTAGATATCTGCTTCCTGATCAGTGAATTCAGATTGCTGTGGGGTGATTTGTTCGTTAGGTAAACCGTTAGGTAGCCTCTTCAGCCATGGCCATGCAGATGGATCTATGCCCTACTCACCTTACAATTTGATGCTTCCATCCTTTTGCCCCTGCTGGGTTTCCAGGCAGTGACGTTACTTAGTGATGAATTCTGCAGTCTGAGATGTGTTGAACTTTCTAACTATTGGTTAGTATAGTTATTTTTGACATTTCCTGCACTGTATTAAGTATTTGTTGAGTTGCGTTGTAGGGAATCTAAAGTACCCACCTGCTTACATTAGCTGAGTGTGTGCTTGAGCACTGTTATCTGATGGAGTTTGATGTCTGAATGCCTCCACTAGTTGTGGAGCTGCTGGGCTGCATGCCTGCTTGGCTTTCTGGCCGCATGTTGAGAGCTGGGAGCCAAGAGAGTTTGGGAGGACCTTGGCTACTTGGCAGGGTGACAGCATAGCCCCAGTCTGTCTGCAAAACCTCTGCGTCCTTGCCCCGTCAAGGGCAGCCCTTCCTCCTGCCCCTTGGACAGCTGGTGTGCCCCAGGCCCTATCACAGGACTCATCAACAGCATCCCTTCCCATGCAGTGCTGTGTGTGCTCTGTGTTAGCTTACTAACTTTTGCTATGCTTTCTTCATCCCTTTATTGACACAGTGGGTACAAATTGGGTGGAATTCTCCTTCCCACCCTGGCTCCCATCCCTCTAGCACCTTTTTCCCAAGTCAGGGGCTTCCACAGGTAAGAAGTGTATGCGTTGGCATCCCACGGACTCTCCTGTTAGCCCTCCGGGCAACAGTCAGCAGTTTGCAGGACTAATTGCCAGGAGGTGCCCGTGAGGTGCTGAGTCAGTGTGAGGTGTGCTTGCCAAGTCACTGCAGCAGAAGGAGCCCGCTCGCCTGGCGTGGAGTGAAGCCAATGGATGGTGGGTTTCCTGGCTGCCTTTTGGGCCTCTTTCTCTCATTTCCTGAGGCTGTGATTCAGCAGCAGCGATGCTATGCAAGCAAGGGAGAACCTAAGCATTGGTGGAGGGGGAGCTCTTCTCTTTGCTTTTTTTTTTTACTTTTTCCTTAACTTGGCTGTAAGCACAGGGGACCAGATGATGTGGGCTCTATTCCTACCTGCCATCAAGTTTCTGCTGCTGTTTCCACGCTCTGTGCAGTGCTTTGTGTTAATGGAAAGACTAATAAGCAAGTGTTGGTGTGCAGGGACAAGTGAACATGTGGCACCCTCAGGTGTGCGAGGGTAACAGTATGGGAAGCTGGAAGGGCTGCAGAATAAAATGAATGAGAGATGTTTTGTCTTGTCCTTCTTGTGCTGCAACCTTTTTGTTGTTTGGAGTGTTGAAGAGAGATGTCAGACATGTAGGAAGATGAGAACATGTCATAGAATCATAGAATCATAGAATTGCTCAGGTTGGAAAAGACCTTCAAGATCATCGAGTCCAACCACAACCCAACCACACTACCCTGTACACATCGAGCGCCTGATGGACTATACTCATGAGAGCTTTGCCCTTTATGCTTGGCCTACTTGGGCGTTGCTAGCATTAATGTTATACCAAGGCTGAATCTGTCCTCGAGCCTCCTGTCCTCTCCTTTGCTTGTAGGGATGTTGTCCATCTCCCCGTCCACAGCACAGGGTACCATTCTCCTGCCTCAGACAGAAGTCACTAATTGTTTGCACAGTGGTCTAAATATATGCATGTCTGGTGAATGCTGCCTTTGTAGGAACGGTATATTATTTTTGCTTTGAATAACTACTTTGTAGAAGGAGATGAAGAGCACAAAGAAGGAGGCCAGCATGTTTTTCTGAACCTTTCATGGCTGCATTGCTCTCCACCCACTCACATTTTTACTGCTCAGTTTTGCATGACCTTCCTCTTCACTGATTTAAGCTGCAGTCATGCTATTTAGATAATCAGATCCTCAATGGGATAAATGTGGCCCAGAGATAGAAAGCACCTCACTCACCATCATGGAAGGCTGCTGCGGGCAGAACTGGTCTTCTGCCGTTTTGAAGGTTATGTACATTGCTCAAGGGAACCTTGGTCTCTATCTGGCCAATTCCAGCTCTTCCTTTGTATCCACTCTCTACTGTAATTTCACTATGGAAATGGAAAAAAAGAAAGTAAGGCTTTGCCTGTTACAGCTGGGATTTTCTGAAATACCTGTGGGTATTTCAATTCCCTCAGGTTCCTTTCAAAAAGTGTAGCTGATGTGGATTTATATTGAAAGTAAGCCAGGATGGGAAGCGTCCCCGTGATTTCTCATGTCAGCAGTGCCATAGTTATGCTGGTACTTGAGGTAGTGAATACCATGGCAATGCACATTTCGCTTTTAAGATCTATGGATCAGGAGCTGCAGCTGGCGTCATCAAGAGTGATCTGATAAAAGTGGAGGCCATGCTCTGGCTTCCTCTGCCCTTTTGTTGGCTAGGCTGGATGAGTCCCTGGGCAGCCTGGTCTGGTGGGTGGCAACTGTGCCTGTAACGGGGGGCTGGAACTGGGTGAGCTTTAAGGTCCTTTCCATCCCAAGCCACACTATGACTGTGAAGTAATGCAGAACCAACCTTGCTGTCACTTCAAAGGAGCAAACATGAATGTACAAGGCATGGTGTTTAACTGCAGTGTGTTGCCAACAACAGTGACAGCGTTGGCTTTGGAGACAATCAGGAGGTTATTTTGACAACTGTAGGAGCCCTTTTTCACTCTTTTCCTCCACAGCCAAATAACCACAGTTTGCATCAGTTTTCTGCAAACACAGAAACTCAGTGACAATCATCACCATCTTAATTAAAAGTAAACAAATATGGTATTAAAGAAAAAATAAGACAACTGCTGAGAGACCGAACAAGTAGCAGAGTATGACTGTCACTTTGAACAAGTCGTGACAAAAACAAGATGAAAAAACAGTCTTTATCCTTGCTTGTAAGTGAGAAACCCTCCTGGGAGGGTTTCTTTTTATGGCTAAAAATAATTGCAGGCTGTATTTGATGCCTCTTTCTGGAGAGCCTTTCTCTGTCTTTCAGTGCATGCTATGATGCCCCGTGCTTTGTGGCTCCCTCCTCCATGCCAAATGAAAGGGATCTCATCCCTCCATTTTGGCTGACAGGGAAGCTGAGGCAGAACCTGTGAAGCCCCATGATCTGTTCTGCTCTATGAATTTATGTGAAATGGGTCCAAACTGTGGAAATCTCATAAATATTGCCAACTGTACAAGTTTTCTATTAGTTTGGGTCTTGTTCTGAGGGCAGCTTGAATCTTTCTCTCATCTTTGGGAAATTATTCAGCCTTGGTCAAGATCAAACCACAGTATAAAATCAAACCAGGTTTCCTTAGCCAGGCTTTTAAAGCAAGAACATATTACACTCAAACTCCATTACAGACAAAAGACTGTCTTAATGCAATAATGTAACTGGACAGTCAAAATGGAGCAGCACTGGGGGATGCATAAGTTAATGATGCCTTGTTACATATCCTGTATCTTTTATGTCATGAATTTTATAGTCTAAGTGGTGGTTAGATTAGAGAGAGGTGAATAATTTATAGCCAATAATTTATTTAATGAATTCCTCTTCCATTTCTGTTTGTAAGTTGTTTGTGAACATCCTGTGGTTTCTTCCTATTTTGCTTATTTGAAATTACTTACTGAACAGCTTCTGCAAGTGGTTTTTGACACACCACATGCTTATGAGCAGTGTTTTTCCTCTTTTCTTTTAGGGGACACCAGTATTTCAGCTTCAGGTTTGGTTACTTGGCACTGATCCACAGCAAAAGTTCATGCAGTACTATTTCAACAACCTGACATCTTGAAAGTAATGGTTAGAATTAAGCTTTTTGCAAAAGGTATGAAGAATTAGTTATTACTTTTTAATGATTAGTCAGATTATTGGTGCGGATAATCAGGTTCAGACTTCACTTTTGCCAGCATGTGCTAAAATTGCTTGAAATGTGTTACTTCCTTGTACATTCACGTCACCAGATTAGAATAGTTGCAGAAATGAACAGAAAGATATAGGGTCCGCAGTCAGCAGAGTGCTGTGCATATGCTTGACTTCAGGCATATTTTTGAGTAGAGGCGTAAGTGGTAGAATGGTAAATGATGAACTTCAGCATATATTTAAGTGGCTCACTGAATCAAGGTCCAAAAATATAGACCCAAGCAAATTTATCTTTCATGAAAGCGACTGTTTGAGAGAATTTTTTTGTTTGTTTTGTTTTGTTTCTTCAGCTGCATTTATGGGGTAGTGCATTTTTGGATGGTGGGAGGAGGTGAGAATATAAATATTGCACAGGCTTGCAGTATTCCTCAACTCATCAAATACAAGACAGTTCACCTGAAGTTTCCCTTATGTGCTATTCTGTACTTTTTCACTGTAAACACTGGGAGCATTAACATGAAGAATTAAAAAAAAAAAAAAAAGAGCAGCTGTTAGTCTTATTTCATCTTTATTTCTTCATCTCTCAAGATGTCTCAGATTTTACACTCTTTTCCATGTGCCTTTATTCAGTTATTATCTCTAAACAAACAAACAAACAAACAAACAAATAAATAAAGACAAATGTTAAATAATGCCTAAGAAGTGACCCTCACAGAAAGGAGATCTTTCACCAGGTCTGCCAGGAATACCTATGAGTTACATTAGCATTTTAAAAGGCTGTCGTAAGAATAGAAATCAGGAAGGGTTTGCATTTTTCTGTGCATCTGTTGAAGGCTACACGTGGAAAAGCAGCTTCTGAAGGTATGTGATGTAGCCTTCAGCTCCATAATGCAGGTGTTGTTTTGTGAAAGGTACGCTTAAATGATTCATTTTGTGCATTTGCAAACTGGTGAGACCTCATCTCTCTTGTCTGTGCTTTCAGGTTGACCTGTGTGAGGTCTCTTATGTCTAAAGGAGGGTTGAGCATGGCCCAGCCTTTCCCTCTTGGCAGCGAATATCTCACATTATGGAAAGGAAGGTGGCTCAGGTCGCTGTGGTCTGGGAAGCTGAGAAGAGAACAAGTCATGTGTGGGCAGTGTGGGAGGAGGCTGCACAGGTCGGCAGTGACTTTGGGGTAGGGAAGGGAGACTGTTCCTGCTGACTTGCAAGAGCTAAAATGAGCTCTTTGGAACGGACTTCAAGGAGCATGATGCTGTTTCTTGTGCTTAGACAGTGGGCTTAATCAGAAATGCAGCTAATCCATGCTTTGTACCAAACCCCAAATATTCTATATCCCAAGGGCAATCTTGTAAGTGGTCATTAGTATCCATTGACTCCTTGTGTGCAAGAGAATTGCAGGATATACATGAAAAGAATTCTTTCCAAGGGAAAATGTTCAGACCTCTGGACATTCTTATTGCCCATTAGGTGATGACTTAAATCCCACTCTTGCACCTATGGAGATCAACAGGACAGCTTCATCTTTTTGGGGCTGGGAAGGGAGCATTTGCAGGGCAGAAAAGAGGAGCACCAGCAGTACGTGCTGCAGGGAGCACTAGACAGCCTCCGGGCTGGCCTATTTCTCCATCTACATTCCTACTTATTAGACTGCTCTTTGCTGCTTGTTGTTCTGTCGTCTGGCCCCAGCTCAAAATCTAGGGAAGGCACTGCAAGGAAAAGCTGGAAGTGCAATTCTGGGTTTCGTTCTGGCCTTCTTCTCTGATGCTTGTAGGGCTTTTAGCACATTCATTGCATATGATTGCACCGTTGACAACCCCAGCAATGCATGTTATAAAATTAAAAAGCAATCACCTAAACCAAATAAGATAAACAGCAAATGGTCCCAGCAGACTGCCACATGTCCTTAAACAGTATTTGGATGCCTTTAGGAGCCAAGTTATTGGCACTGCATTAGGTGTACAGAGGCAGAGACACATCATACAAGGGCAGTCATATTTATAACAGGAAAATATAACAGGAAAAGCACCAGGAGATTGATGGAGGCCGCTGGATAGTTGTTATTTGGGGACCAGGGCCTGATCAGCTGAGGAAGGTAGGAGATCAAAGGCCACTTCTGAATTTAGCTTGGGCCCAGTTGTGGAGAATCTTCAAATAAGAATGGCAAAAGAAGCAGGTTGGAAAGGAAATACGACCAGTGACTGGTGCCTTTGGCAGGGAGTTGGCATCTCACAGAAGTTTGGCTTCATGTGGGGAGATCTCCCAAGAGGAGGATGCATAGAGGGGGAGGCTGCCTTGCTAAAACTGACCTTAATGGAGGACGAAGGTGTGTCTTATCTTCGCCTTCTGCCTCTCTGTGTTGCTCTCTTCAGTGTTATAAACGTGGGTTAATAGTAACAATAAAATAATAACAATAATAATTATTGTTATTAACTGTTTTACACTTCCCTGAGAAGGATGCTGGTCGTGTGGACTCATTTCACAGTGACTCTGTGAGGGTGAGGGTGCACAGTTTCAGACCAAACTGGCCATGGCCTTGCATCAGGATCTTTGTGTGGCTGTCACAGTCAGCCAGGACAAGTCAAAACAGGCAAAAGGAAAGAAAATAGACAAATTTCTGCATCCACAGCAGCTGGAGTGAACGTCAAACAGATGGGCTCTTCCACCCCGATTATCCTAACCATCTAAATATAGAAATACGGGCTTTTTTTTTTTTCCTCCTCTTTTTCTTCTCCTCTATTTTTTTTTTTTATTAATAATTTTAAATTACCCGAGGGGGTGGTGTTAGCACACGCTAGGGCAGTGCTAACGAGTGCAAATAGAAGTCATCTGCTGACAGAGTCAGATCACGGCTTCTGCTCATGATTCTCCCCCCGCCCTGCCTGCTTGTGCTTTTTCCAAGGGGAGCACATAGGCTGCCAGTAGCTGAAGCCGTCCCCTCTGTGGGTTTGGGAGGCACTTCTCAGTGCACGAGCAGACCCTGATTTCAAATGCAGACTGTGGCTATACAAGCACACGGAGTAAATAAGCACCAAGGAATACGGGTAGAAAATGCATGCCCTCGCCTCCTCCTGTATGCGGTTTGGTTAGTAGATGGGGCAGAAATTCTGCAAGGAGGACTTCACAGCTATTTTTCTAGAGGTCCCCAGTGTAAGAGAGACGTGGACTCACTGGAAAAAATCAAAGGGAGTGCTATCATGATGATGAAGGGATTGGAGCTCCTGTCCTGTGAGGGCAGGCTGAGAGAGCTAGAAATGTTTAGCTTGGAGAAGAGGAGACTCAGGGGGAGACCCATCATCACTGCAGAGAGATCGAAGGAATAACTGTTAGCAGCTGGCTGTGCCTGGGTGCTGTTGTCCTTTTTGTCCTGCAGTATTTGACACAGCTAAAGCAGCAGGAAGGCAATGTGCTGTGTTATTTTTGGGTTTCTTTTGCTCTACTGAGGGCTTGAAGAGGGAAATATTACTAGGGGAATTTCAAGTAGGGGAATACAGCACCCCGACAATGCTTTGTTTTCCATTCATCTTTCAGGTTACTCTTGCTTTTTTTTTGTCTTGGGACTGAATTTCATAACTGTTTCCAGAGTTTTATTCCTTGGATGGCCATGCGAACAAGAGGAGGGGCAGAACAGCAGGAGGCACTGCCTGCAGAACATAGCAGTGTGGAGTGAGCGTGAGGCCCTGTTTCTCATTTCTGCCCTGTTGGTTCCTGAGCATTGTTCTCTTCTCCTCTAGGAAGAGAATAACAGTGGCTTGCTTCTAAGGATCCTGTCAGGGAAAAGCATTATGTTGATGCTGTGTTATTACTGCTGCAGCCATGGCCGAAGATATACAACAAGAATAAAGGTTTGTAACAAAACTGCCGTGACCCGGGGCCCAGTCAAGCAGAACTGCAATGTTTTTCCCTTGTCATTATGTAGAAGGATGTGTTGTACTCTGTGGATGTATCTACACCAGCATCAGCGCAGATATACAAAACAGTCAAACTTCAGAGACTCTGCAAAGGAATTCTTTATCTTATGGGCTGCTCTCCATGTGAAGATGGTTTCTCCAAGCTTCCAGGGCTCGTTTTGCTTGTGTGCTCATGCTCTCCTGCAGAAACCCAAACAGTTGTAACCTTAATTCCACGTTCTGATGCCATGTGTATCCGTGGCTCCCACAGCATTTACATCTTCCTTGGAGGTCTTTCTTGTGAGGAAGGATTGGCAAGCGTTGTAGGAGGCTGCCTGGGGAAGGTGTGGGGTTTCCACTTTGGAAGCAGGCTTCTAAAGATGGGTTCAGCCAGCAGCTGGCAGGGTGGCAGGGCTGTAGGAAATCCTGCCTTGGGGCAGGAGGGTGGAGCTGATGAAATTCTGAAGGCTGCTGTGTGGAGAAATATTACTTCTGCTGTTTCCAGGGTAAAGCGTATTCTCTTGTCACCTTGAGGTCATGTAGTGCAATGTCGTCTAGTCCATGAAGCACCCAGAAGCTATAGATACTGGGCAGCACAGCAGAAGACCTCAGCTGCCTTCCATGTATTTGCTTAGGACTCAGGATAAGCTCTCCCAGATACGGCAAACGAGGGATGCCAGCGTAAATATACCTAATTAGCTTTGAAGGAGACGAGCTTTGGCAGGCTTTAGTCATTCTGATTCATGCTAGGATGTATGGCACCTGGCTGGCACGGCATCAGGTCACTCAAGCATCCCTCTGCTACACACTTGAATGTTCCTGATGAGCAGCTGAGGGGTGTGGGAGAACCAGGCTGGCTCTGCATGCAGAGCTGCTTGGCAGAGCTGTCTTGCTTTGCCTTGCAGCCGTGGTGCATCTGAGCGGTCTCTCATAGCTCCTTAGTTTCCTTCATGCTGCATGGAGCCAGATCTGCATTAACCCTGACGGAGACCACTGCCATATTTCTGCGCCATGGTTAATCTGCAAGCAGGATAACAGCATTTTTTGATTTAAAGAGTATAATAATAATAATGCAATTAAGGAGGTGGATTGTGCTGCTTGTCTTTAAGGATGCCTGGTATTTTTGGTTATCTTTTCCCCATCCCAGTCTCATTCTCAGCAAACAGGATAAACTATCTTCCTGACTACAGTAGTAAGGGGCTTCAAATGGGACTGGATGGACACTGAGGCTCATTAGGGGGTGAGATTAAAGGCTCATGAGAGTTATCATAGAACTGCAGGAGGAATGCTGAGGTGGGCAGGGAATTCTGGAGATCAGAGCAGGCTGCCCAGGATCTTGTAGGGTTTGGAGAAGAGGAGTGAATCTCGGACTGGGCAGGCAAGCAGACCAGTATCTCATCCCAGAGGAGCTGGAAAACTAAGAGAATTTGTTTATGAAGGGTGTGGGATGCTACAACACTGAGCACCCTTAAAATGCCCAAAGGGACTCAGGAATTCTGTTGCCTGTATGGCACTTGAAAGTATGCCACTAATCAAAGCTGCAGTCACCCGATAAGTATAAAGTCAGTAGAACAGTAGATTAAATACGTCCTCGGTGTCTGTCTGTCCTGGAGGTTGAAAGAAGCAGAAACAAACAAAAGCATGTGATTTTTTGCTTTCATTTTTAGTACATGTTCAGCTCTATTTTAGCAGTGCCAGGGGATGTGGCATCTGGCACTGCTGCTTTTCTGGCAGCATCTGGGCTGAATACCTGAACTGTACTGATGCTTGGGTGATTCAACAGTTTGCCTTTAAATCTCCATGGCGAAAGCTGGAAACCGTAAGCAGGCATTAAAAAGGAGAGGTAGTTAATACATTACTATTTTGTTAATTTATTGTTATATTAGTGAAAACAAACAGGGATTTCTTTAAATCCTTAGGTTTTAAATCTCTGCAAAGTAGATTGCATCTTTCATCCATTTCGTGCAGATACATTATATTCCTGAAATTTCTCCTGTCAGTTCATTGCAGAGTACTCACTGTTCTGGTGGTCATTCACTGCCTGTTTGAGGCTTGCTGGTGCCCCTATGAACAGAGAGGAGTTTTGGTGCAGGGGCCATCTAGCAAAACATATTGTGGCACTTCTTCTGACTGCTATGGTACAAGCAGTTCATCATCATTGCTGGCAGCATGGCCAGAGTATGTTCTCTACTTCAGGGTGAAAAATGGGAAGAAGAAGAGAGAGCACTCTAGTGTAAAGAAAATGGCTTCAACTGATTTTGGAAATACGGGAAGATGTGTGGGTTCAAAAGGAATTAGTATTAAATTCCTCAGGAGCAACTTGTGATGGGCAGCACCTATTTATTACAGCGAGACTCATGTCAGTTCAATTAGGCCAAATGCACCACACTTAGGTGCTTAATGCTGGATGCCCATGTTCATACGGAGGCATGTTGGGAAAGGTCCCCTCCTCTTTGAAGAGTTGAGCCGTTTTTTGGGATGCTGGCTAAAGCTTCCAGATGTGTTCCTGAAGAGGAAGAAGATGTTTGGTCCTACTTATGAAGAGACCAGAAGACCCTGGGGGGGACCGAGATACCTTTTCTTATGCCCTCAAACATGTGGAAACGTTGGTGTGATTCACATGGAGATGACTCCCACTCTCTGAATTTTAGTCCCTGCCCTACAGTAATTTAACAGACTTTTGCATATAAGCTTTATTTAGGCTGTCCTTGCTTGCCTTGTTGCTCATAACTCTTTTTACAGACAGGATCAGTTGTGTAAGTGGGAAATGGCTGCTCACTGCATGAGCATTCCTGGGAGCAAGGAAGAAAAGCTTGTATTTAGTTTTCCCAGTCTGTTGCTCTCCAGTTGAGACCCAGCACCCTATGATCAAGGTTATCAGTCTCAGCCAAGTGCTGGTGCAAGCAATCTCTCTCAGAGGGAATTTATTTTTTTTTCTTAAATCATTCACCAAGGGATTGTGACTCAAGAGTAAATCATTTTAAAATCAACTGTGAATGGAGAGTAAATCATTTTTTTAACCATGTATTATGAAGGAATCATAAACAGTAAAAAAGCTAGAATGGGCACTAGGCATTGCTTGGAGAATAACTGAATCACTCTCTCACACAGAAATCAATAGCAACAGGAGAGCATCCTACCCTCCCTGCCCTCCAGTCTCAGGTATTTTAGCTGTGGGTGTCACTGTTGAAAGTACAAAGGGAAGTGGGTGCCATGAGGAACCACCAGACAGTGTCTCTTAATTGCTGGGTACAATACATATCTGGAGAAAAGCTTCATACCTCTGCAGAGCATATTAATCTTTCCCATCCTTGAAGCATAGGTTTTTAATTAAAGCATACTCCACCCTCCAGTGAACTCTGGAAAGACATTTCTGTTCTGCCTGTGGTACTTTTTGCAGTATCTTTTAGGCTAAAGAAAAGTCCTTCCTGTCTACTGGGGGAGTTTGGAATCCGCCAGGTTTCTGGACAAATAAAGCCTTGCTTGTGTTTCTATATCTTTATTTCCAAATATTTCCCATTGTCTATGAGGTAGTTAAGAAACAGAGGCAATGGGAAATGTTGAGAACAATTACTTTCTAAAGCAAAGGGTGGGCAGCAGACACACATTCAGTGGATTCGTTTCTGCCTTTGATTCTTGCTTTCTACTTTCAAATACCTTTCCTGCTGATGAGACGAGGAACTCCTGGCAAGCTATTTAAGAGCAGAATGTAATGTAGCATTTCCTTTTTTCTTGTGGTCTGTGGTTGTGTCCTGCAATAATTGAGCTTTCGAGTAACTCCTAGTGAATTACTCTGAAACTACCTCTATGTTATATCTTTACCAACACTGGAGGTAAATAAAAACTTTTTTTTTTTTGCTTCTAGCTGAGAAAGGAATGTGCACACTAAAGGTCATTCTTTGACTCTGCCTTTTCCCAGATTCCTGCACAGAGAAAGTGGGATAGAAAGGGTATCTAGAGTAGGCTCTTTTAAGAAAAAATTGAGCTCTTGCTTGAACCTGTGGAAATGTGGAGCTGTTTTTTTCTTCTCTCATGTATTCTTGACCCTGTTATACCCTATGTGTGGTTTGATGGTCACCTCAAGACATGGAGATTGGGGGGAAACTGCATCTTCTCATCCAGCAAAGACTGCTCCTGGATAAAGACTAGGATGAACAGAGATATCTGAACCTCAGTCACTGGGCTCTGTGGGGCAGCTGCTGTCTCCCAGGCTGTTGGGTGAGTACCTAGAATTAATTTAGACTGATTGCACCACAGGATAGCACAAGCACAGCTGTGAAATTAAAGCCACAGGTTGGCTTGTAGAATTTCCAGTGATTGAAGTCATATTGTCTTCTCTTAATTAATTTAATTCAGGTTTAATTGATTGAGGGTTTCTCTTGATTTATTCCTTTGCTGTACTGCTTGTTCAGATGGCCTTTGTGAAGAGCCACTGTGCTTTCTCGCAGCCTGGATAGGTGTACTGTCATCAGTAATCCATGCTTAATCATTACATGGGATTACTCCCATCTTCTCCCCTTGTTTTACCCCACCACCAGGGGAAAAAAAAAACCCACAAAAACAAGTGAGAAGGAAGTGACGGATTCACAGTTTCTGCTGTTTGAAGAAGAGAGAAAAGTTTCTTAGGACTTGAAAACACCATGTGTTGCATGGGGTTATTTGCATGGGCCTAACTCCTTGGGGTTGTTATTTCTTCATCTGCACTGTGCACTCAGCTTGGCCCTGTTTGTGTTTGTGATGTGCTTTTGTGATCTGTGATGAGATCCATGGGTGTATCGTGCATCTAGCATTACTGAATGTACTTCTTACAGGGCTGGGATGCCAAGCCATGCCCTGTGTTACTGGATTTGTTTCTCATGGGGCAGGGTGGGCAAGCAGTTGCACGCAGTGCTTTACCTCGTTAGGTTCCCTTTATCCCTCCACAAGGAGGTCTCTCACCTGCTGCATTCCAGGTTCAGGAGAAAGTGTCCACTCATGAAGTGCATATGCTGAAATACGTCCCTTCCTCTTGTCCTCTGTCCTCCTCTCCCCCATCCTTCCTCTTCTTTGAGGTCTCCTGTTGCCCTTGTTGTGTGGGAGAAGGCCACACCACTCCTCCTTGCTGGGTGCAAGGCCTCCATTTCCATTTCAATAGCCTTCTGCGGAGTCTTCCCAATACTGAGCCAGCAAACAAGGCACCCACTGTTCACAGATGGGATGTTCAGCCAGCCCTGACGGCCTCAATGCCGCTTTGTCAGCGCCTCCACTGAAAACCGGGGCACTGGGGACTCACAGGGGGCTGGGGCTATGCTGCTGTCAGGCAGGCTCCAGGCCCTGGGCAACATGCCACTCATTTTAAGCAGCCCTAGCCTGTCTGTGCCTGGATCTTTGTGCTCCAGCCCAGGCCACTGTAGCTTGCATCTGGTTTTTGAGCTGCACGTCAGTGCCTTTCAGCATGCTCCGCTTGGCTACTGTGTGGTTTTCAGGCCGCCAAATGTGTGGGGATGCTGCCCTGAGTCTGAGGGAGAAGCTGCTCTTATTTCCCTCTCCCCTTCATTATTTCCCAGGTTCCCTGGGGCAAGCATGCATTGTACCCAAGGTTCTTGCCTCCTGATGCCTTGGGTCAGAGGCAGAGCTGTGCCACATCCCTGTTTCTAACTCTATGGGAAGAATTAAGGGGCTTGGCGCTTGCTTTTGTTTTCTCTCAAATAGCTTCACGCTAGTGACATTTAAATAAATTCTGCAGAGCAGGCGCAGACGGGGCAGCAGCAGAGCTGGCTTCTCTGTGCTACTTCAGGAAGGGCCAGCTGGAGCACAGGGATGGTGACGAGGCCAGGTAGGCCTCTGCCAAGGCTGGCAGCTGCTGAAGCTGCTGGAACCAGTTACAATGTGTTAAATCCCCAGTTCACGGGGGACAAAAATGAGAAGCCTTCCTCTTCTGTCACTGTGGGTAAATTGCTGATAAGGAAGTGTAATGCTTGCTTCTGGTTACTTCTTACAGTTTAATTTCACTGTGCTGCTATTCCTCTTTCATGGTTTTTCCACTCAGTTCTTCCTTCCTGTGCTAAATTCCTGCAGCCGTCTTCTCCTTTAGCAGATGGAGATGCTAATTCAGGTGAGCCGAGTCCTTCCACAGCAGGCAAATGGTGAAAAATGTGGAGGGCCCTGCCTTTGCCTTCACCTCTCCCTCCATCCTCAACAACAGAGCAGGACTGGTGGTGAGAGGGTGGCTCTGGGGCCTGCAGACAGCATGGGACTTTTTCGGGTTGGTGAGGGAGGCCTGGAGCAGATTGATGACTGCTGCTCTGCTGATTACAGCAGCATTGGAGATCCAGTGTTTCCTCTTCTCCTGGCTCTGGAGATATTTCTGCCGCCTGGACACAAATAGGTGGAGAGCAAATTGGTTGCAGTACCTTGGAGAGGTACCGAGTCACCTTCCTAGCCGGTGGCATAGCTGTGTGATGATCCCTCCTCCGGCTGCCCCTAGCAGAACTGGGAACCGCATAGCTCCCAGATTTCATAAACTCATGTCTTACTGAAAGGTTTTCTTATGGGGATGGCATCTGCCAGTATATTCTTAGCCTAGAAGAGGGGATTTCCAGTTTATTTGGCAATGTTTTGTGTATATGTGGCTTTATAATGGAGCTGCTCTGAAAAAAAAGAAGATGCTGTGGAGCTATTTAGGATGGTGGCTTTATTATGATATTTTGGAAGGGCTTGTTTGTCACATGAGCAGGGCAGCATTAAAGTATGTGGAAAACTACACCCGCATTTCCTTGATGAGTAAAGCCATTCTTTCTCTTTGCCGTGAGGAAGGAAAATGGAGTAGAAAATAAGCTGAATAAAAAATGTTCGTGAATCAGTGTTGGTAGCAGCATGGGTTGAGGAAGCTGTGCAGTCAGTGCTGTCTGAGGCTATAGAGGCTGGTGCGCTATTATGCTCAGCCCTTCAGTGGGGTTATGATCGCTGTGGGCACATTCAGGGAGCTCTGTAGGTGCTCAGAGCCCTGCAGGATCTGCTTCTATATTACCTATATACGAATATTGTCATCTTATGAAGCACAAGAGGCCCAGAGGAAAACAGCTGAATCCCACTGGAATTCCTAGGCTCGTGACACTTTTCAGTATGAAAAGTTTGGGTAAGTTTTAACACAACCAACAGATTTTTTTTATTTTTAAATGTTCATACTTCTATGAAGTGCACAAACTGCAGGAGGGAACCATCTTCTTATATAGTTGTGTTTAAACTCTACATTGCCCCTTACAGAGTCTATGCTGGTGAAACTGATTCAAGCTGGGCAGCTCCAGCTATACATAACCGGTAATACATGATTGAGTCAATCTTTTATCTTTTTTAATAACAGAGGTTGTGGGGAATCCAGGGAAAGAAAAATATAGATGCTTCTGGTACCTTAACATTAATGTCTCAGATGAATAGGTTTCTAAATTGTGACATTTGGGAAATGTTATCTTGTCTTTATTGCACTTGGAGAAGATTGTATTTTTGGTATGAATATTTCTTTGTGTTTTTTTTATTTTTTTTTTTAAAGTCCATTTTGCTGGGTGTTGGGTATGCAAAATGCTGAGATAATGTTACTATGAGAACCTTCAGCATTACATTTCCAGATTAAGTGTGTTTAGCTGTGAGGCTGTGATGACAGTTCAGCTTGTCGCATTTCAGTTTTATTAACCAATCTGCACATGGTTATCACCTGGATGACTCATAATTAAGTAAAAGGAAATGCAGAAGTTATCCTAAAAAAAAACAACAGGAGCTCTAAATACTGTATAAAAAACTCAGACATAAATATGGTTCTTGAAACATTTCAAAACTTTCTCCAACAGCTGCAGTTTACATTCTTAGGACCCTGAATTTGCACTTTCCTGGGAAGGGAGAATTCCTACATTGGCATTTCCAATTAATTCAGCAGGACACATTCACTAAGACAGGAAGTGTTTCCCAAGAAGGACAGACTCTTCAGCTGCATGGACAAATGAACTCAAGTTATTTCTTTTTTTCCTCTTTATTTTAATTTTTGTCACATTTGCATCTAACTTATTTTTTCCCCTTTTGCTAGCAGTCCTGTGGTTTCAGTGCCAGTGTGCCCCCTGTTTTAGATTCAGATACACTTATTTGAGCAGCCGAGGATGGAGGGGCAGGTTCCCACCGGCACAGCAGATGTATTTATATTGATGGCAGCATCTGCATGGGCTGGCTTCTGGCTCATGCTGCCTGCCTTGTGGGAGGGGGACTGGCACCTCCAAGTGTTCATCAGCAGAGAACATTATTCCAGCAGAAGCCACATCCATCCCCACGGCATCATCCTGTCTCTTTTGCAGAGGATGCTGTGGCAGCATCCACTGCTGCAGCTTGGCAAGTCAAGGCTGCAGAGATAATTTGCAGCAAGCCGCAGGGAAAATGCTTTCTTTCTGCAGGGGGTTAATTAGGCTGTGAATCGCAGCAGTGGAGAGGGCATACTTACTGTGCCATGTGGTGCATGTCACTCAAGCTCAGTATGAAAAAAAGAAGAAAGGCACTGCAGGATGTGGGGCAGGGAAGGAGCTACTCCAACTTTGCTATTCCGGACTTGCAAGGGCTTGGTAAATACACTGCTTATACTGGAGCGCTCTGCTTGAACCTGGTCACAGGATGTTGTGTCAGAACACAACAAGACTTCTGGAGACACAAGTACTCTGGCAGTGTGTCCTTTTGGGGGGGATGTAGTTTGGGCAACGTGCGTGTACCCAAGATCCTGTAAGTACATGTGTTGTGTGCATGCTGTCCTAGTGTCAGTTTGCACTTTAAGAGCGCACAGGGGAAGGTGGTATTGGAAGGGTTGTTTTGATGCTGTAAGTGGGCATCACATTGCTCTCCAAGCCCATGTTGGACCACTGAGGATTTTGTCATCTGTGCATTCTACTGGCTCGTGGACAGAGCAGCCAGGATGCTGCAGAGCAGAACATCAGCTGAACTGAGTGTCAGGAAATATTTTCATGTTCTTTGCTTGGTTGTCCTTCACGAGGACTTAGAATTGAGTAATGAAATAGGTAGCAAGTCCCCAAACAAAATGCCACCCTCCAAAACAAAGGTGTTTGGAAGGGGGACCATGCAGAAAGTTGCAGCAGGCAGGAAAGGGGTTGGACTGGTTTTAGGATGTGCCTGAAGCTTGAGCAGCTGATAACTGAGATCTCATACACACCTGTATGTATGTGAACTCACACAGATGCAGAGTTCTGCATTTCTAGATAGTAGCGTAGTAGCACGGCCACTGTATGTGAAAGATCACATCAGTACTAACAGGGCATCACCCAGGAAGAGCTGTGCTGTCAGAGATTTCACAGGAGAAAATCATTGATATATATTCTTGGAAGACTAAAAAGGTTGCAGAAACAGAACTGACTGTGCCGTTTAGGCTGCTTCTTTGCATTTTTATTTATTAAAATGCTCTAGATGCAGAGGAGCTCTGCTTATTATTTATAAGTGTTGCTACCGCCTTGGAATGGAATCTGCAGGCACTTTGATAAATGTGGTGAAAGCTTGTCTGGTGTCACTGCCACTTCTCTAAAGTGCCTCCTGCATCCTCTGCTGAACTGCTGTTTCATCAGTTTGGACAGCAGCGTTCCTCAGTGAATTGCAGCAAAAGTCTGGTTGCATCATCCCATGCTAATGGAAACAGAGCAGGAGGGAGTGAGCACCAAGTGTGTCCTGTGAGTGCTGGGCAGAGCAGTAGCAGAAGGGAGGAGGAAGCCCCACACATTGCTCCATCCTGGTGGGCAAAGCAAAAAGGGAGGAAGTTCAGTTTTAAAATAAGAAATAGGAATCGGAAATAGAAACAAAAATATTGTCTCCTCTTTTGGGCAGAAGGAGATGCTCGGAGCTGATCTTGCTAAAGACATGGTGCACCTGTGCTGAACCAATTACCCATCAGGGCAATGGAAAACTTGTCCTGTGCCAGCAGGTTGGTGAACTTAGTTCATTTCAAAAAGGTAGGGAAGTGTGAGAGTGAATATATCGGCAAGTGAGCAGTGTGATGGGGTGAGGGCTTTTTAATAATACTGAAGGAAGGTGGTGGCAGAGGGACAGGCTCAATTGTAATAATCTAGTCTAGGAATTAAAGTGAAATTTCAAGCCATTAGGTCAGAGAAGTTAGGAAATAGGCTTCCAAGCATAGTAACAGAAGCAAAACACCCATGCAGCCCTTAAGAGGAGTCTTGATCTGTCTGTGAAAGGGATTATATGAAGTGCCAGACTTTGTGTCCTAGTAGATTCTGTTCCATGCTGCCTTCTATGTCTCTTAATTCCACATTAACCAAGCACGTTTTGTGCATTTGAGACGTAACTACGTAAAACATCACAGATGAAGCTTCTAAGTGCTTTGCAACTTTGAACTTATGTCTTGAGTTTCCTTTTTCTGCCTAATGGCACCATTCAAGGTGTCCCTTTCACCCAAATACGCAGTAGCAGCATTTCACCCAGCGCCCAGATTCCACCCCCATCTCACTTTTGTGCAAGCTGTTTCCACCAACGAACTGCACCTCAGCACTTTTGAGGACTGAAAGCTATTTACCAGCTAAGAGGGCAAGAGTGCAACACTATTTTCAGCACCTCAGCCAATCGGATTTTGTCTGGCAATCCTATTTGATGGGTGTGGGGTCATGTCACCTGAAATAGTTTCTGCTCTTTGCCTTCATTTCTCGCTCTCAAGCCTGTGCCGCAGCTAAGTTATGGTGCCTGGGCTCTGACAACTGTCTGTTTATAATCAAAAGGGCTGTCTAGCAAATCCATGTGTTCTTAAGAGGATTTTGGGCTCTCGGTTTCTTCTTGGTTCTGTCAGTAAAGTGTGCACTTGAAGGATCCATCTTTAGCCCCATTGTATTTAAGAGACACAGTCTGCTTCACCTTTGTAGCTTCGGAGCTCAGTGGCCCATTTCAGCCCTGTTTGAAAGGAGCTTCCAAAATACTGCATTTGCCGGGTTTCATCAAAACATTCAACTCAAATGTGGTTTCAGTTCAATTATTAGGCAGAGGAAAGCTCAAGCAAGCAGGAGATAATGTGCCAGGTTTCATTGCTGCTTCTTAGGGATTTCTCAGTTATTTCAGGGTTGGGGTGAGAAGAGGTAGTGGAAAGTTTAAGATCCCTGAGTTTGTAAGAGACAACAAAGAAGAATGTCACTGTGTGTTGTAGTAGCAGCTACAGGTCAGGCCACCGACTGCAGGCTAATCCCTGGGGCAGCCCGATGGCAATGAGAGATACTCTTTTCTTCTTTGGGGTGTAAGCTGAGATCCTGTCTCTGGCTCTGGTGTGGGTCCTCACCAGCCCCTCTGTGCAGCAGCAGCTGCAGCATGGGAAAAAAGGGCTTTTACTTCTATGCAGATATCCAACACTGCAAAATTAGGCTGGAATTTCTCTCTTCCTCCCAACCTCTGTGTTCTTGTGGGAAGGTGAGAGCTCTCCCAGAGATACTCAGCAGTAGCACATGATTTATTGTGATTTCTTTTTCCTGTCTTCTTGCTAAGTAAAACCTTCCTCTTGTTTCAGTGTTGGCAACAGTAGGGGTATTGGATTTGGATCCAGCAAGAAGATGAGCAGCCAGTATAAATCCTGAGCGGGTTTTTGGAATAAGTAATGCCCCCAATTCATCTCACTGTGTCATTTGCACTAGGTGTCTTAGAAACCAGAGATGCAGCTAAAGGAAAACTGCACCAACTGGAGATGAAAGGATTTCCCAGCCTGGGTGCTGGAATCCCAGGAGGGATTTCCTCCTGGGCTTTCTCAGTTCAGCTGGACACGATGCATAGCATGAGCCTTTCTTGCACGTGCTTTGATCTCACGTTTCAGGCTGTCTCTTGGTCAGCTGCAGGGTCAGGAAGGCAGTCCCAGCTCTCCCGCTTGAGTCTTTTTGTTCACCTCATTTAGTTCTCAATTGCAGCAGCCCAGGAATAATAAATAAATAAATCTATCAGTAATCTGTGTTTAGAAACAAACCTTCAGGCTTGTTTGATTAAAGCCCAGTGTGATGGAGGTGGCAGGGGCTGTGTTGGGTTTGCACACAGTGCACAGCTCCCGGCTGGCACTGGTACAGTGCATGGGTGTTGCGCTCGCATGCCACCGCCTGTGTCACTCTGATGTGCGTGACACCCGGCTGAAAGCAAGGGGGAAAAACTGGCTTTTTGTTTCCCAGCTGAAATAGCTCTGGCAAGGCGCAGGCACCACCTCTGTGAATGAAAGCCTTGTGCGTAGCCCTGTGATAACCGGTGCCATTGTGCTCATCTCAGTGCTGCCTGTGGCTCTTCCGATAACTTCCAAGCAGCAACAGATCACACAGATTCTCACTGGCTTCAATTAGTGTTCCTGGCAGTGATGACGAGCAGCCCATAGAAGTGTGAATCTAGTTTATATAGACTAAGAAGCCAAAACCAAATAACAATAAAAAAGCCTTCTAATCTGATCATTACACTCAAGCCAAGGGATCAGCAAAATGATCAAACGAGGAAGAGAAACAACTTCTGGCTACTAGATTCTGTGTCTCTATCCAGGCCAAGTGCTGCACCACAGTGAACATCAGTCTTGTAACAAGCTTGGATAATACCCAGTGGTGAATTAACAGGGACTGCTGATATCTAAGTGCTTTTCAGCTTCGTGTTGCCAGGAATAAGTCTCAGTTCTGGGGGGCCAGCATCCTTCCTCAATCAGGGTTTAATTCCCTCCCATCTGCTGTCTGCACTGCCTGCCGATCCTCTCCCAAGTAGGGCACCATGTGGATCTGGAGAGAAGCAGGGATGTGCTGGGCTCTCTGTTGGTTGTGATATCCCTCAAGGGAGGAACCAGGAGGATCCTACCTCCTACTAGATTCCCAGGAAGATGCTAACAGAGGAGACGTGTTTAGTGGAGAGTGGGTGGGTCCAGCAGAAGGAGGTGACTTTGGAAGAACCTTCTGTGAGCTGGGATGCCTCTAATGGCTGTGAAAAGAAGTGTCTGACCACATCCCTTACCTTCACACAGCTGTGTCAGGCTGAGGTGGTGACTCCTTGCACTAAAGGGGCTTGTCCTCAGAAGGAGACATCCTGGAAGATGCAACCAGGCATCCATGTGCACAACTGGGCACTACCCCCAGAGAAACATCCTGGGAGCCTTCACAATATTTCTGCTGTGGATAACACAGACAGAGCTGGTGCCATCAAGGACAAAAGCAGCCTCTTTCCCACCATTGCTGGAAATAATAGGAATAATTACCTCATTATTCCCGCAGCCTCCACAGCTCCCAGAAAAAGAGTAACTGGTGTGCAACAATGCCTCTGTTGTACACAATGCCTGCAGCATGTTCCACTGAAGCAGAAGATGGAGATACAATTCACCACTGTGGGTTTGGTCCACTGAACTTTGGGTGGTTTTTTTTTTGGTTGGTTGTTTGCTGTGGTTTTTTTGAAGGGAGGGTGGGGGTGGTGTGTGGGCTCTGAACAGTTTATGTATTTACTAATTTATTTTCTTCATTTATTTTTTAAATTGAGGTCATGGATACATGTTCAGTTTTCGAATGCTAGGAGTTGTGCAGAAAGAATGGATGTGACCAGCAGTGTCACAGGGCTGGCAAAAAAAGGAGCTCTGGCCATGCCACTGCAAAATGAGAAGGTGCCATTTGCTCTACATCGCTCAGGACCTATCAAAATGCATGCTCATCTATAGGTCTCAAATATGTCCCAGAAAGGAGACTTCCTTGTCTAGCAGCGGGTGAGACTATGGGGTAGGAAAGGGAAGGGCTTTGCCAAGATCTGCATAGCCTGGAGGGAGCCAAGTGCTGTAACTCGTGTTTGTTCAGTTTACTTTGTTTTAGAGGTGTCTCAGAAAAAGAAAAATGTGCTGCCGTTAGAAGCGGAGATGTTCCTTTTGTTACATTTCTGTGCTCTTCACAGATCCATTGCTGGTTTGTGAAGCCTGCTGCAGTGCTATCATTGTGTTATTATCCAGGAACACTTGAAATCTTCTGGGGTAGGGTTTATCTTTGTAGCCTAGTTTTTCTCTGCTTCTTCTTAACGTGAGTAATATCAGGAAGCTGTCTCTCAGGCTTTTGCTTGAAGGCTTCTTGAAAGCTGTACCATGCAGTTTCCCCATCTTTATCTGAAAACTGCATTGGCTTTCTGAAAAAGCCTAACATTTGTCAGGCAAATGGTTTAAGTAAGTGTTTACAAAAAACAGAGAGGTGAATTTTCATTGGTTCTTGCATTGTTCTGGCTTAGCCCTCAGTTTTACTCCTTGTGACATCTCTGTCTCATTAACCCACGTACAATGTCCTTGACAAAAATTAGGAAGCTTAGACCTAATATTTCTAGCCTGTCTTAAAAATAATAATAATAATTTAAAAAAGCAGATTAAAAAAGCAAACAACAACAACAAAAAACCACCAACACATACATGAATAGATTTTCACCTGAGCCCCAGACCGCTGCAAATTCGTAAAATTGAAAATCCCTCTCTTGCAAGAGCAAAGCCAGCCCTGGTTGACACGTAACCTCGGGAAGCACAGACTATAGCCAAGCAATAAGACTTCTCTGCCTTTGCGTTGCCATCTGTCTCCTCTAATGTGCTGTAATCCCTCGGATGCTGGATTAGAAATTATCACTGGGCAGGGCTGGACTGAAGCCAAAGTGGGGCTCCTCCTTCAAGTTGCTGGGAAGAGGAAGGCTTTGCTGAAACCTGCTTTCTTCCTGCTCCTCTGCAAGATGCTGCAGCACTGGGCATCCTGCTGTCGTGGAGCTGGATTTCTGCTTATGACTTGGCATCTTCCTCCCCTGTTTAGTGAGGTGTAGAGGGGAAGGCACCGAGTTATCAGGACCAGTGAGCACAGACACTTGTTTCTCCTCTGGCCTCTGCTCCCCCAAAAAGATGCTGGATGCTGGTATGCACGTGGAAGAAGATCAGAGCCTACCATTGTTTGTTATCAGACTGACTCCCTGGAAGTAAAGGAAAAATTGATCTTTCCTATGCCTTTTTGCAAAACCAATATTTTGAGGAAGGAGACAAATTGCTTCCTTCCCACATACCTTCTGCTTCCAGCATCCACACTGTCACTGCAACATGCTTACTGTTTGAAATTTTGTTGTATTCTAGCACTGATGGTAGTGTCAGTTTTGGCAGAGGGAATGCTGGTGTTTGACAGTGCCACCTTGAAGATAATTTAGGGATGTATTGGCATTACTTTAAGAAGTGTTTCAGTAATATTAAAATTTGAACCAGAGAATAAGGGGTCTTTGCCACTGTGCACTTGCTTCTTTTGAGAATTATCCCTCTCTGTGCATCTGTGTGTTAGTGGCAATAGTTGTCATTCAGTGTCATCCATTGCCACCTCCTGGAAGAACTTGCACTACAGAAAAGGAACAGAGAAGATAAAAGGAAAGAAGGAGGACATTTATGGCCTTGAAGGCAGGTGATGTGAGCTATGACTGCATCACGCGCTGCAGGTAGAAGCAAGCTCCCTTGACCTTCCCTTTGAGCCAGTGGATACAAGCCAGCTGTGAGACTGCTTCAGTGCAGCACTTAGTGTGAGCTAGTGCATCATGCATCTCAGCACACTAACCATAGCTATGCAGCCTTATCAGCTTAAAGGTCAGGGCTTGCTTCTGCTTGCACTGCACTAGGTGAATGTATGCATGGCTCTGACGATACCGTCTTATTCTAACCCCTACTTTTCCCAGAGTGTGCCTCACCTACAGCATGTTTAAGGGAAGGCTGCTCATCCTGTCCCTTAAATAAGTAAAATGGTTCTGAGGTGCACCATCTGGTCCTCTTTCCTTCAGATATCATTCTTCAATGTATGGTTGTAACATACGTTAGTCTCAGCATAGAGGCTCAATAGTTATGCTGCGGTTTGATCCTGTGATGGGTTCACAGTGAGATCTTGGAAGTCACAAGGCAGAATTGCAACATGACCATTAATTTTGAAAGGTGCCCTTAAAAATAAGATTCAGTTTGATGCTCCTGATTCCTGCTTCCCTACAAGGCTGAATATTCTCTGTGAATATCTTTGGTGTACTAGTGGCTGGTGTGCCAAGTACCAGTGTTTGGAAAACCACTCAGTACATATGGAGGATTAAGACAGGATGGGGCAGTTTTGCCCTAAAAAAATGATGCCTAAAATGGGTAGTTTGGAGAGTCCCTATCACTTTGTGACATAGCTGCATTCCACAACTTCTCTGGGCAACCTGTTCTTGTGAACTCACCACCCTCATAGTGAAGAATGTCTTCTTAACGTCTCATCTAAATCTTCTCTATTCAAATCTTTAAAAGTTTTCCATCCCTGGAGGTGCTCAAAGCCAGGTTGGATGAAGCTGTGAGCAGTCTGATCTAGTGGATTGCAGTCATGCCCACAGCAAGGGGTTGGAACTAATTGGGCTCTTCCAACCCAAGCCATTCTGTGATTCTGATATGGCACTGATCATTATTGTTTAACCAGCCCATTTTGGCCAGCCTGCAAAACCCATTTTTAAGTGCCTCCCATTCCTTACCCCTCTCAGTTCTCAGTTGGCATCAGTGCACTGATTACTTGAATCAGAAACAAATAAAAGCAGAGTCTGGTGGCTCTGTGCTTACTTTTCTGGATTGTTTTGTCATCTATAGGTGCAAAGAAAAGCTGTTTGTGGTGAAAGGAGCTGTTTGGGGATGCCCAATGTTAGGGTCCTGCCTGATCCTCCATGGGGTGAATGGGAGCTGCTTCTCTGTCCCTCTCTTCCCTGCTATGAGCTGACCATCTGCTCACCTTAATGGGCTAGAGATTAGCCTGGAGGCTAAGTTATCAACATAATTAACCTAGATCTCTCCTCTGTGGCTGAGACAATTTTTCTTTAGCTACTGTTTAGGTGGTATGGTGGAATTCAGACTGCTCTCTAGGAACAACAGAAACCAAAACAAGTGGTGGGGAAGACTTTCAAAGTTCAAAATTAGCCTGAAGGCCCCAAGGTACAGAGATGAGAGATGATAAAGTTGTGCAGGTTCACATATGTTCTTAGCTAGGAGAAAGGTATTGCAGAGAATTCAAATACATTATTAATACTGCCTGCTCCTTGTGTGGAGGACTTTTCAGCTCTGTGTCTCCAACCAGGCAAGAATCGTTAGCTCCATTTTATAGAAACTTGTTCTTGGAAGCTAACATACTGACAATATACAATGTTCTTGCATGTTTGCCCAAGAAAACTGTGGTAGGTGATATTTGCCTGCAAGACATTTTGCAGCCTGGGTTCTGGGCACAAGGCATGAAGCTGCAGGAGCAGGTCTGACCCAGCCCTGTGGCACCTCCCATGCCAAAGGATGTGCCACATGGAGCTGAAGGATGTCTGGCATGCTCTCAGGCTTCAGAGCCGGCACTCAAACAATCGCTGTAATTACCGTCCCAAAAGCTTTTAATCCCCTGGTTAAATAAAACGAACAAATGATAGTAGGAGCAGGAATCTGCAGGCGGCTTGAGGACGGCCGTGTCACCAGCAGTGAGACGTGCAGGCAAACAAACACATGAATGAACCAACACGCGTTTCCTGCCACAGAAACCTAATCTTGCTAATGACAAAATTAGCCTGCAGCTTTGATCAGATCCCACCCAAACCCTCCTGCTCAACTCCAGCCTCGCTGTCACAGCGGCAAGGCAAGTCAGAAGGAGTTCAAAGAGTAACAGTGATGAGGGTGCTGGAGGGGAGCTGAGCTACGAGGAAAGATTAAAGCAGCTAAGTGTGTTTATCGTGGGTAATTGATGATTAAAAGGGGAAACCTAGCTGTCTTGCTGTAATTTGAAGGGTGTGAACTTCAGGAAGAGCTGCTCAAAAGGGTAGCAGGAGGTGTGTAACTGGGAGTGATGTGATAAAGATCAGGGAGAGAAATGTAGGTGGAATACCAATAAAAGCTTCTAATGGATGCAATTTTTAGTCAGGCTTGTGAGTGATCACAGTAAGAATGTCATTGTTTGTGGCACTTATATACAGGAAGGGAAATGTTGGAGGAGAGACTCTCACAGAAGCAAACCATAGAATCATAGAATATCCTGAGTTGGAAGGGACCCATAAGGACCACTGAGTCCAGTTTCTGGCTCCATGCAGCACCAAAGGAAATCCAAATGCTATCTCTGAGAGTGGTGTCCAAACACTCCTTAACCTGGGTATCTTGGGGGTGCCCACTGCCCTGGGCAGCCTGTTCCATGCCCATTGCCCTCTGGTGAAGAATCTTTCCCTGTTACCCCATCTGAACCTCCCCTGAAATTATTCTGCACAGCCAGGAACTGCCTGAGCCCCCACTGCATCTTTTTATATAAAGAAACAAAGAGCGCCTGTACTTTTTGTGGCGTTCAGTTGCAAATGCATTGCAAGGGTTGCACTTTCCAGTAACATTTTACCTGAAACTGTCACTGTTAAAACTCCCAGCTCTCAAGATCTGTGGGGACATGGGGCTTCAGGTCCCTTGGTAAAGTCTGGGCAGGAACATTTGGTGCTGGGTAAAAGTGTATCTCCCTACCGCATACGTCTGTCCCCAGCTGGGGCTGCTCCCTGTATGCAGTCAATCCCCTCTATACACATACACCCCCCATGATGCCTGCATATTTGCCAGAGGGCTTGCAAAGGCTTTTTTTTTTTTTTTTTTTTTTTTTTTTTTTTCCCCTGGCAGAAAACATTGCCTAGAATAGGTTCCTATTGCAAGAATCTCACCTCATTAATCTCTGAAACATAATGCATTTACCAAGTTCACAACCGCTTGTGTGAATCTATCTGTAACACACATAAATTCCTCACCTCATACCTTATCTTTTCTCCTGCTCCTTTCTCTCCCTGACCCACATGACACCCCGTGAACCTGCTGCTGGTTTGTGCAGTGGGTGTCCCGAGGCCACAGACAAAGCAGCAGTGTGTTGAGCACTGACTGACCCTGCCCCTTTCTGGGGTGGTTGCTTCCCCATCCCCATCATTCTAACACAGAGCGACTCCATTGCGGTGCCCCTGCGGTACCTGTCTGATGTAAATTGGAGACCTTTAGGGCTGAAGGTCTGCCCCCAGTGTTGGTTTTTAGCTTGCCCTGTTTAATTCTCTGCTGTGGGACTGTTTACAAACGTTGTTGCAGGTTTTATTTCTGAAGCAGACTGTGCTGTAATTAAGAGGCCTCAAAATGAATTCAGCCTAGCACTAACAAGATATGTAATAAAGTGAGCTTCTAACGGGGCTGATGGAAGAGCTGCACTGGCCTGGGATGCTTCAGCATTGACACAGACATTATACCTGACAGAATAATAGCAAGTTTCTTTGAGCTGTTTCATTCTCCTCCTCTGCAAGGGGCTGACAGCTGCTGGCACCTCAGAAATTACCATTGAAGGGCTGTGTCATGTCTTTCCAGGGAGGTAACGGCACCAACAAAGCCTTAGAAGCTTTTGTCCTCAGAAATTTCTTGGCACTTCTGGGAAGAAAATCCAAGAACCAGTGACTACATAGAATAGTGCAATCTATTGTAGTATTGATCCTTCTTCCCACAGGCAGGACACACTTGACTTACTGCAGCCAATTGCAGAAAACAGAAAATCAGGGTCTGTACCAGAATGCTGACTCAGGCATCCAGATTTTGAGATCTGGTAGCCTGAGGAAACAAAAGGATCATTCTCTCAAGTAGAGATTCATGTGATGTTTGGTGACTCGCAGCAAGCCTAAGGGGCTGAGGAGGCTGAGGAGGCTCCATCTCTGCTCAGAGAACAGCTTTTGGTATTATCTGGTTTTGGCTAGCTTCAGGGGCTGCAAAACCTGGCTCCAGCAGTGCTCCATGAAACTCAATCAATGGGTCTGGGTGAAACTAAAATGGGTCTCATTACCGGCTTTTGCCTTCCTTGTCTGGGGAGGTCTAGTGTAAAGCATCTTGCTCACCAGCCATGGTCACTACATTTATATGGCACAGCCAGATGGCTCTATAAAGGGCAAAGGATCCTAGCACCCCACAGAATTATAAACTGCTTTTCCCGGGTGGAATGGATGGTCTTTAAGGTCCATTTCAATCGAAGCCATTCTGTGGTTATATGATCATAGAATGATCCCAAACCCACAAAAACTTACAGGACAGTGGCAAGAGCTGGCTTGCTGGCAGGCTGTGGTGGTGGGCAAGAGGGTTGTGTTGTGGGGTGGTTCTGTTGCAAGAGAGTTGTGTCACTGTGTGATTGTGTGAGTGGCTGTCCATCTCTCAACACTTCACATGGACTTGAGAGCTGTGCAAACAGTACAGGTGGGCTTATCTGAGAGGAAGTGACAATGAGGAAATGGAAATGTCTGGGAACATGCCATCAAGTGAAGTCTCATCATAATATATCCCCAGGCCAGATCAGAATTACTTTAGTGCAATGATATATTGTTTTTTTCCCCCTCTGTTTTGCTCTCAGGGGAAAGCTGCTGCAGGTCTTGATTGGTATGGCTGGATATGTAGAATGTCATGTGGCACGGTTGAAAGAGATGCTGGCCAAGGAAATATGAGCCTGCACAGAACAGCAAGCTTGAATGTACATTTTCAGGATAATGAAGCTTTGGCGTTTTGTAGTAGGTATGTTTTAGAGTTCTCTTCGTTTTTCTAAAGAAACCCCAGCTCTTTAGTGCTGGTCATCCACAAAGCTTATTATGGGGGAAGTAGTTTTCCCTAGATCAGATGAGATGTTTTGGGGGTTCTTTTTGTAGGATATAGAGCTGTAGGGTGTAGGGCTGACTTTGGTCTTTCACCTCAAAACAACTACACTGTTGAAGAGGCTGGACCGTGATTAAATATCTCCTCCCTTCTCCCTGCAGCTTGTTGGTTATGCATTTCTGGCTCTCTGTACCGGCTACTCGGTGATTACTGAACCATGGTAGCACATGGGTGTAAAGAAAAGCACATAGTAGTGAGCTAGGAGGCCAGCATGGACATTTTATAGATGCAGTGGCTAAAAGCCTTCTGAACTGTATGGGTTGGGGCTCCCTGACTCTGATGCTCCTCCTTGATCAAGAAGTGCTGCGTCCTGCACATCTCATGTGCACACCTGCCTCAATGCCCTACTCCTCACCTGATCCTCCCTTCACGCTGTGACTGGGAACCGATTTTTGTGTACACTGGGGCTGTGACCACCAAACTTGTTTCACTGTTTTATTTTTTTTCCTCTGTATTGTGATCAACATAAATCTCGGAGATTGAAAGGTGGTTGTGATTGTGATGAGCTTGGGATTTGTCTTTGGTATGTACTAATAGAGAAAATGTTGTCATCCAAACCCAGGCAGCTTTCAGCTGGAGTTAAATTACAGCACTGCTGAAGAGCGACAGATTTGGGAGAGAAAATAATAACAGGTGGGCAGATTATTAAAATACAATGCAGACAGTACCTGGAGGGTAAATATAATCAGCTTGAAGACGGCAGTGAAATCTAGGGATTGTTCTGAAAGTGAAGAGGGCTGGTATACATGTGTCTTCACAGTGAGGACCCCTGGTTACACAGCTGGAGAGCCAATATCTTCATTTTAGTAACTTGTTTTCCACCATGCAGGCAGGCATGTTTGTACCTGACAACTCATAGGCAGCCCGTATGCATCTTATTTCTCAGTGCTTTGCAGCAGGCTTCCTACGTCATTCCCAAAACCAGAAGCATCTAGCTGCAAATGGAACTGATTTGAGAGGCATTGCAGAGAGCAGCTAAAAGCCAGTCACGGGTCAAGCAACGTCAATGATGCTCAGCCCTGACCTCAGAGGAACAGTCTCATGGTTCTCCTTGGGTACAGGTGACACTGTCATCCTTGTTCTGCTAATACATGCTTTCTTCTCAAGCTGGTGCACAAGCTCCATCTCCCTGTGCCAGCCTCCTGCCCCATGCATCATGCAAGCTTTCTGCTCTGTCTGTCCTGCATGCTTTTGGATTTGTTCAACCATATGTTTACTTCAGAGGTCTGTCTGGGGAAGACATATCCACGCTAATAAAACTGATAAACAGCCAAAGAGCAAGATACAGTTTTAGTAACTGGCATAACAGTATATTTGCTGACCTGGCACCAGGAGGGGAAAGGGAAGGGCTGGTGAATTAATTATGGTGCTGAAGCAGTGTTGCAGAGAGCCTGGCTTACCTTGAAAGTGGTTCCGTTCCTTGGCTTGAGATAGATGTCCAACTGTTGTACACCTGAGGAGATAACAAATGCATGAAGCTGAGAGTCAGGGCTGATCGAGGCACAGGGCTGTGGCTGATATAAGCTGGTATGAGAACTCCTCACCAAAAGGAAGACGTTTGAACACAATTTGAATGCAAGTGTTCTACTTAGGGACATATTCTGCATTACATCTTATCTGTGTTGTATGACTGATGACCTGGCTGCATATCATACTAAATTGCAGAGGAATGTGAAAATAAAATACAATTATGACTATACAGCTTGAGGACAAAGCTATTATGATGATAGTGCAGAGCCATCAGTAACTGTATGATGAGAAAATGCAAAAATCTTTCTGTCATTTGGTAAAGTCCAGTCCTTACACAGTTATGGGACCTCATGTGCAGTACGTATTGTAAGGCTGCTTTCTTAGCAATATTTTAAAGCTGGATTTATAGCAATATAATGTATAATTAGACATGAAATCAAATGCACAAAAGCCTCTGAATTCCTGACTTTTTAAGAGAGTATCCTGAATGAATGGTAAACATGTCAAACAATTTTTGGGTCTTGTCAAAATCTCCTCCAAAGCCTGACTTCCTGATTTTGCGCCTCAGTAAAATGGATGCAAGATACTGAGCAAGTATTGGCTTGTTGCTACTCCACCCAGTCAGACCCATGAAGGCTGGGGGGATTAAGATCAGAAACGTGTCATCGCCTGTGCTGGAATTCAGTCATGACACTGTGTTTATCGTATAAAAAAATGGTCACAGGTTCTCTAATGGCTAGCAGTGGTCTTAATCTTCAGCTTTGAAGCCTGGGTCTCCTGTAGAAGGGGCTACAGTCTCATCTTGGCTCAGTAGAGGTAACAACTTGATTTATTTTTTTCCAATGAAGATCTTCTTGCTTTGTTGTAGGTTTTTGCCTGCCCAAGTTCAGGCAGGGCAGAGCCAGCAAGAAGCCTGGGCACATCAGAGCTGTTAGTGAAGGGTGACCGCATGTTCCTTGTGTTTACAGAGATGATTGCTTCTGACATCTTTTTTGGTGTCTCTCTGTATGGGGAGGGCTGAAGGGAGATACGGAGCCAAAGAAAAGAAGACCAAGAAGCAGTTAGAGTGAAGAAACTGCATAAGCTCAGAGGTGGGATTATTCTTGCATTTAAGAGCTGGTCATTTAAGAGCTTTGGTGCAAAAAGGAGAGGATTTCAGTCTCAGCACCTGTCCATCTCCCAGTGAGATTCCCCTTTAGGAACGTGTGACTCCTTGGCATGGTCTCAACTCAGGCCTTCATTCCATGGGGACCTGCTCTCTGCCTCAGTAAGTACCCCAGACACAGAGAGGGTTGCAGCCTTGCATTGCTGTGCCAGCAGTGCACCGTGGGCCCAGGAGGAGGATGAGCTAACAGTTCTTGTTCACGTGACTGTCTTACTTTACTACCTGTGTAGATTCATACGCAGGGTTGCCTGAGGAAAGATGAAAAATTAATGGGGACATTTTCACCCGACCTGGCTCACATGCCATTTTAATCCTGCTGCCAACATGATGGGTGTTTCCGCCTTAGAAGAAGTGCCTGAGTGAAATCCAAATCGCTTGACAAGGAGCAAAAACCGCCACTGATGGGGCCTGGGGCAAGAAATCGGTTTGTAAACACCACACTGTGAGGAAGCTCCGCACACAGATCTTGTTTCTGAGATGGGTCACACCGAGGTCTGAGCAGCTCGGAAGTGTGGGCTGCTTTCAGCAGACAGACAGCTGTCAGTGCTACACGTGGAGACAGTGGAGTGGTGGTGAGGAACGGGTATAATGTAGTTGGGAAGCCTGTATTGTTCCAGGTGTTTAGCACTTGGTCTATGCACAGAGCTGTACCTGAGTACTGGGAGGTGTTATTTGTATGTAGATCTTTTGTTGGTCCCTTTGGTTGAAACTTAGCACCTGAGTGTTTAAAAAGCAAGTAGCACGCTGTTGTCAAGAGAGGTATAATGGAAGCAAGTGCTGCTGGGTTCTAAGACAGAAATGTGAACAACGTGATGAGGAGGAAACCTGGGAGGAAACACGTAATTATTTGCTCCTGGTGAGAAGCAGCAGGCTGCACAAGTGCAAGACAAGAAGAAACTGGAAAATGAAACTGAAGGTTTGCTCAGGATGCATGGTTCAGGTTATACCACCAGCTCTCAGGGATCTCCAGCTAAAGCTGTGGGGTGAACAGGCAGGGAGGGTACCTCAAGGCTGGGCACGAGGGGGGACCCTGCATAACCCTCCAGCAGTCCCTGCTTCATCAAACTCATTCTTTGTAAGCCGGGGGAAAGGACTCATCCTCTTTCCAGAGAGATCAAGCCTGAAATGTAAAAATAGTCCGATTTGAACCGGAGCTTAAACCTAAAGTGATTACATGACTTCTATTAAAGCAAAAAAAGCCACCAACCAAACAACAAACAAACCACCCAACCCTGTTTCCCTCCCGCTATTACATAACTCACAAATCAGATGAATGGGCAGCCCTCGCAGCAATCACCAGAACAAGGCACCTGTGCAGCTTGCATCAAGCAGGATTTCACTGCAAAAATCCTTGTGTAAATCAGTACCTGCCAAAGTCCTGCTGCATAGATTTGCCATAGGACAGAGAGTGAAGCTTACTCATCCCTAATCTTGGTTTTCCTGAGTCAAAGCAGTTGAGAGATGGCTGCACTGGGGGGATTGTGCTCTGGGGGATTGCTCATGTGCCTTTGTCCTCATCGCAGGTCATCAGTTAGCATCTCAGCTGCAACTTGCTGCCGAGCCTTATGCACATTTTGGGAGCCACTGAGGATGAGGAATGTGATCTTTCAGCTTTCTGATACATGGCTTGAGGGCTTTGAATTTTTCCTGGTCTGAAATCCTGCTGGAAAGCTGCTTTGCATGAGGCCATCATGCAGCGGCAAATCAGAGTGCAAAGCTCCAAAATCAGCATCCTCCTGGCCATGGTCTGGGAGCACAGTGGGTCCCTGGCCCTTGCACGTTATGTGACAGCCTAAGAGAGGCAGCAACAAATTACTGAGGAGTTTCCTCTGCTCTGCTCTTCCCCTCCTTATCTCCTCTCAGATCAACTATCTTCCCCTTTCTTCCCCTCCCACTGAGCCATTACCTTATCAGGCTCTCCTCTCTTGCAATACTAAGCCATCCTCATAATCTTAGCTGCTGCCAAGCTCACTGAATTTCAGCAAATTAACTAATATCAGCTTCATTTAGATGTTTTCCTTTCAGGTGTACCTCAAAGCCTGCACCAGGGAGATGCTCAGAGAGGCAGTGGAGGGATCCTGAGGGGCAAGCAGGCTTGCTCATCCAGAGAGGGGTGGTCTAAACCCCAAAACATAACTGCTGCCAAAGTTAACTCTGTAATCAGTAGCAATAATATCCAGCAAAAGTGTGAATACCCCAACACTTAATGTATTGCTGAACTGTAAAGAACACCGTTGTCTCACACTCAGCTGCTACAGCCTCTGTTTCAGAGGCACTTTGTAAAGTCATTACATGGAGGGAACTGAATTAAAAGTGGGTTCTATGTAAAAGCAGCTTATATAGATCCTGCAGCCCTGAGCATGTGACTTATGTTGCATTCAATTTGCTAAAATCTTGCATACTAGTGACAGGGTGACTGGCTCCATCAGCACAAAAGCATGTGAATCCCAACAGTGTCTGGATGGTACTTCTAAACCCTAAGACTCCAGACCCTGAGACTTGAAGCCGTCCCTAAGTCTCAAAGATTTAAGTTTCAAAGCAGGCTGGGGAGGGGGAAAGAAAGCTGCCTGGTGAAATAGAGACATAATCCTGCTTTCAATGAAGTTGTCTATAGAAAGGGGAGTATTTGTCCAAATTAATGCAGTCCCAGCAAATCAAGGGATTCACTCTAGGCACTAAAATTTCTTGTTCTCAGGGTATTTAATGAATTCTGCATTATCGATCCTGATCTCTGTATGTACTGGTTTCTCTAGACAGCTTGATTGCTCCAGCAGCCTTGTATTGATTGCATTTATTGCCACATTAGCAAAGATTTTCTTTTCTTGAACAGCCCTTCTCACAGATATACCTTATTTTACAGAACTATGTCTCAGAGATGCACTGCCCAGGCAGCACCTTGGTTGTGCTGCTCCAGGTTTCAGCAGGCTTTTTTTCCCCCCACTATATTTGTGTTCTTCTCCCGTTACCCTGTGTTTCTTAATAACTCTATTACACATATGAAAGTGCTTTCTGTTATATTAGATCTGCACTAGTCACTGAATAGCGGAGCAGCTCCAGTGCTCTGCTGAGTCTGGTACATTGAACATGTTATGGATAGAATTACCTCCTTATAACTTTATAGCTCTTTATTGCTTTTGTTGTTGTCTTGGTGTTTTCTTTATGTGCCTTGCATACTGTGTTACCATTCTGCCTGTGCTGCGTGCCTTGCTGGCCACGGTGCTGCATTGTATTGTGAGAAACGTACGGAGCAGCCATGTATTTCTTTTTGTATGAAGGTCTGTGTATTTTTATCTCCCCTTGGCTGACAAATTCCATGTCTTTATTTGGCTTGACGTCTTTGCCCCTGTGCAAGGGTCCTCTGCCTGTACCTGGCTATATCCAGCCCTTCAGCATGCATGCCAAGATTCTTGTGAGGCTGGTGGCCACCCCCTCCTTTTCCACCTGTTATCAAGATCTGGGGACAGGGTGGGGAGGACTCTGGCAGCAGTTGTGCCTGCGGAGTTTATCCCTGCAGTCTTGAGTGTCTCCCGTGTTACTGACCCACAGCCCCTGCCCGGTTGGGTAGGGTTACTGAAGATGCATTGGGATGAGAACAGCGGGGGGAGAATATCTATTCTGAGGGACCGTGTTTGGTTTCTGCTCCAAGCCCACAGCATGCCAGAGACACTTGGATATCACTGTGGGGGCAGGAGCTGCAAGATGGGAGACCAAGGATTGACAAGGGACCTGTGTTCAGCACACTTTATAAGCTTCTGATTAACTCAGCTTGGAAGTAGAGACAAGAACCTTTATGACCTCATGGACTCTTGTGATGGCGCCCAGCTTTCTGTGTTCCCCTCAGCCAGTACCACCCAGGTCCTTCTTATGTCTCTTGTAACCTTTGGAAAAACCCTTGGTTTTCTCTTCAACATTTTTATCAACAATATGGACAGTAGGATTGAGTGTACCCTCAGCATGTTTGCTGATGACACCAAGCTGAGTGATACAGTTGATACAACAGAAGGAAGGGATGCCATTCAGAGGGACCTGGAAACTCTTGAGAAATGGGGCCATGTGGACCTAATGAGATTCAGCAAGGTGTTGCACTTGGGTTGAGGCAATCCCAGATATGAGTACGGTCTGGGAGAAGAACTCATTGAGAGCATCCTTGTAGAAAAGGGGTCCTAATGGACATAAAGCTTGAGATGAGCCAGTAGTGTGTGTTTGCAGCCTAGAAGGCAATGGTGAGGGGTGACAAGCATGGTGAGGAATGGGATTTTCCCCCTCTGCTCTGTCCATGTTAGGCCCCATCTGGAATACTGTCCTGGTGTCCCCAGCACGAGAAAGATGGGGAGCTGTTGGAGCAGAACTAGAGGAGGGCCACGAGGATGATCAGAGGTCTGGAACACCTCTCCTATGAAGAAAGGTTGAGGGAACTGGGCTTGTTTAGTTTGGAGAAGGCTGCAGGGAGACATCATTGAGGCCTTCCAGTATTTGAAGGAAGCCTATAAGCAGGAGGACCAACATCTTACATGGTCTGACAGTGATAGGACAGGGGGGAATGGTTTTGAACTAAAAGAGATAGATTTAAATTAGATGTTAGGAAGAA
The DNA here is from genome assembly GCA_035772895.1 of Perdix hodgsoniae. Lineage (NCBI taxonomy): Eukaryota > Metazoa > Chordata > Aves > Galliformes > Phasianidae > Perdix > Perdix hodgsoniae. Next base: position 2,608,947 of record JAPSGF010000016.1, read on the forward strand.
TTTTTTAACTCAGAGGGTGGTGAGGCACTGAAACGGGCTGCCCAGAGAAGCTGTGGATGCCTCATCTCTGGAGGCATTCAAGAGCAGGCTGGATGGGGCCCTGGGCAGCCTGGTTTGGTGGGTGGCAGTCCTGTCCATGGCAGTGAAGCTGGAACAGGATGACCTTTAAGGTCATTTCCAACCTAAGCCTTCCTATGATAATATAGTTCTTCTCTCCTTTGCTTTGACCAGGCAAGAAGGTACCTGGTAAGTATGTGGCTTTGGGATCTGTGTGTAGTGATGGACTGTCTGGAAGGAGTACCAGGCAGTTCTCTGGTGAGCAGCTTGTCACATCACTGATTTACTCATCTCTTCAATGTCACAAAGCTTACAGGAACCTGAATCCTGGAGGTGTCTCTGTTAAATTTTCTGACCGGCACATTCAAAAGCTGTGTGGGTGACAAACTACTGATGTACACCCACATGAACTCACAATGTGCTCACAATAAATGACGTAAGTGTTGTATACACAGACAGCAATCGTACCTTTTTGGCATAAAAGCAAGTCCACCTCTCTAATTTCATTACCAATCAGGCTTGGTCATTTTGCCTTCTTCATAATCTGTGAGCTTCACTGTGGTGGATATTTACTGGGTAATTGCACTTGGAGTTCTGGGTCCAGGCAATGTAGTCCTCTGGAGAAGACCCTAGGCATCATGTCTGTATGCATCATGTCCTGATGGTCCAGCCAAAGCCTATTTCCCAGGCATGTACCCCCTGTGTGGGCACTGTGAAGTCCATGGCACAGTATCTATGCCTGTTTGTCTTTATTCCCCGCTTGGCTTGGCATGTGGAATTCCTGTTTGTGAGGGATGTAGGGGAAACAGGAAAAACATAGTACTATTTCATGAATAAAAGGGTATTTACAAAACAACAGCGTTTGCTACAGCTGCTTGCAGACTTCATACCAGACAGCAATGCCAGCATTCCTGAGAATCAGCAGGCAGAAAGAGTATTCACAGGCACAGCCAGCTAATGAATGTCTTCACTGATGGTAATTCTTATGGACAAGCATTCAGGTAAAATATTATTTAGGGTATGAAATCAGTGGTCCTTTGTAAGAATTCCAGAGTTACTAGGGAAGGGAAGTAAAGTAATTTCCTACCTTTCATTATGTGATGCTTAATAAAGCACAGAGGAATCACATTCTCTCAGTTAGATCATTTTTGCATATATTGCTGCAATAACCCAAACCAGTTTGCTGTCTTGCAGCTATTGCTGATTGTGCTGCTTCAGCTGATAGATTCTGCTTTTCTTGTAGTTTTCTCTGCAATCTAACCTGGTTTCATATTATTTTCCTCCAGATTTGCACCAGTGACTCTATGCTTTTACCTTCACTAGAGCTCTTTTTCTTTAGGATATTCCTCTGGTGTCCCCCTGTTCCCTCAGACTTCTGTCCTTAGTTTTAAAACCTTCTTACTTTAGTCCTTCCTTCATACTTGTACTCTTTGTTGCTTCACCCTGCCCCCCATCTCTGCACCCAAATTTATCATAGCCTCAGCCATCTGTCGGACCATAGTCACCTCTCTTTACAGTTCCTTCTGTTTATGGTGGGTTTTCTTTTCAGTTTTGATAGAGCTGCTTCCTTGCCTCTTTGTTTTTTTTCTTCTTTTTTTCCTCGGCTCTGTACTACAGCTTACACCAACCTGTTGTGCCCCATTTCAAACGGTTTAGGATCGCCATGGAACTATCTTTTAACATTTCCAAAGACAATGGCTCCCTGGGGTCTCCAAGTAGTGCAAATACATTTGTAAAATTCATCACCCAGCTAGGGCACATTCCTGATGTCCAATCCTAGCAATTTCCTTGCTCTCAGTGCACAGGTTTTTAAAATGATGTGTTCGAGAAAGATACTGTAGTCACATAGCAACCAGTACTGGCTTTTGAAAGCAAAAATCTTGGGTTTGTTTTGTAATTTTGCTTTCTAGAACCTTAAAATTAACATTTGTGTGTTCAGGATGTTGATGAAGTGTTTATAGGGATGGGGAGCAAAGATGCTCTGTTGGCTGTTGTTCACTTATGCACACGCGTGCTCTCCCTACCTAGCGATAGGACAGTGTATTTTCTCATCCTCTTCTTTTGCACCTGATTTCCAGGTGAGCTGTTGAACTCCGCCTAAGGTCAGTGGGAACTTTGATGCTCAGAAACCTGATAAATCTGTTCCTGTGCTCTGATGCATAACCAACTGTGAGAAGTTCCACTGCCCATTAGTCCCCAGCCAGAGCTTCCAGCCTCATCCTTGGCAAATTCTGCAATGCAGCTCCGAGTGATCAATGCAAAACTCTTTGGCATGTGAAAACTAAAAGCGTGGGGCCAGCAGAAAATAAATTGAATTGCAAAAGAAAAGAGCACAGGCAATTCTCCTGATTGCATGATTCAGCTTCACATTTATTTAATTAAAACCCAGCATTTTCTAATTAAAACACAGCCCCCTGCAGAATATCCTGCGGGGAAGAATCTGGGGGGCAGCGAGCAGTGCTCCCTGCAGTTAACACAGCGGGGTCCCTGAGCCAGGGGTGTCCCTTTGCCATCTGGAGGGGCTCTGCCCGGGGTCTCTCTGCCCGAGGTTCCAGCCCGAGGGGGGCAAGGGCTGCTGGCGAGGCAGCGCACTGCCCTCTAATGCTGCTTGCTGGTAGTGGAGTGGCGGTGGTGCGGAGGCTGACAGCAGGTGCTTCGAAGCTCCTTCTTTAGTAGCCCTACTGTGTCCTGGGGTGGTGTTTTTTGGAGCCAGGGCAGTGATAGAGGGTGGATGTCCCGGCCCCACGCCTTCGGTATTTTGCAGGAGAGCTTTATGCAGGGTTTTCTGTTAATGGCTGCTGTACCCAGGTGACTGGTACTTTGGCTTTTGGAGGCAAAGCTCTCCTAAAGTGTGCTTCTGGCCAGAAATGCTGCACAGGCATTTCATTTTAGCTGAGACTTTGCTTAGGCGAGAAGCAGAGACACGCTGCCCTTTGCCAGCACTGCCCTTTTGTCTTTCCCTGGGCTTTGGAGAGACACATCTGAGCTACACGCTGCAGCTATGTTAAAGCTGCCCAGAATCCACATGCCGCTGGGGATCTCGAGGGGACCCTCTGCTCAAACCTGCATTTGAAGAGAAGAGTGAGAGTTGCTCGTTCTGCATCCTGGAAATCAGTGCCTGGAGGTGGATCAACCTCAGCGAGGCCATGGTGCTGGTAGGCAGCTGTGGAATTAGGTGCATAAGGCATTTACTGCATAGGGCAACCTCTCTGTGCCCCATTACAGAGGCTGGTGTGGGGTGGAAAACTGCTGCCCGATAATGGAGTTCGCTGTTTTCCTGACCCGAGGGCAGTTGAGTAGGAAGCTTGGCTGGGAATGGCTTATCATAAGACTGTCATCAGTTGGTTTAAGTCAATACCAATTACAAGGTTATTAATTAAAAAAAATGTGACTGGTGTGAATAATGATCGTAACCCTTTATGTTCCAGGCAGTTGCACTGCATTCAGCCAGCATAGACTAGAGCTGCCTGCGTACACCAATGGGTAGAGGCTATGTTCCCCTTCAAGTGCCTTTTAAGTGTTGTAACAACATCTTTTGAAGTGCTAGGGCTAATTTTTCTTCAAACTTGGCATTCTTCTGCCTCCAGGAATATTCTCTTACTTGAGATTCCCAATTCATTCATCTTCTGCTGTCTGAGAAAACATTAAAAGCCTCTTAAATGCAGCCCATCATGAAAGGGTGGGTGTTCAGTCAGGCATAGAAATCCGCCTGATGTCATCTCTCATTCCCAAGAAAGTTTTCTGGTGCTCTGCTAAATATTCCCATGTTTTTATCTGTGGGAACGAGATACTGGAGGAGTCACTCTTCTTTGCTGGCACCAAGATAAGAGCTAATGTTAGCACATGATAGTTGTCTCTAGAGTCAGACCCCTGACTGGATGGCTGCCGTGACCCTAAGGAAAGTGCTTAAGGCTGGCTGGACTGTAAGGTGGGAGCATTTACTTGGACAGTTCCTATGTTAGAGCCACACCACAGATGGGTCACCTGGTGACCTGGTAGATCCATTTTCATACACTCTGAAGGGCACAGAGAGGCGGAGGGAGGTGGTGAAAAGATACGTGGATGCAGATAGCATCACTTTGGAGTTGCCTTATTATGGAGGTGCCTTATTCCTCTTCTGTACCCCTCGCATAGGAGCAATGAGCTGCCTGCCTGCAAGTTATGGTTCAGCAGCCAAACATCACCAGCTTGTGATGAGAGTACTCCAGCATCCAACCCTAACCCAGCCTGTCTCCCTATACCTCTAAGATAAACTGTGCAACCCTAGTATGCCGTTTGGCCCAGGAAAAGCACAATCCCTACCTCACTGGTACACAACTTGCTGTGTTCGGGGGCATGAATCTTCCCTGGGGATGCACGTAAGCCCAGCTCCATCACCACTGGGCAAGACAGATGTGGATCCACGTGCATCAATGACGCAGGCAAACTGGATTTGGCCAGCTGCCGGGGCTTTGACTGCTCATTTTGGGGGAGGGAGGGAGGGCAAAAGACGGGAAAACTTGCTTTCTCCCTGCTGCTGGTATGGAGGAGCTGGGACAGGGCTGCTGCTTTGCCAGGAGATCTGTCTCTTGTTGGTGGCAGAGATGTAAGAACGCAGGGCCAGTGCCTGGGAGCCCTCCTGGAGCTCTTAGTCCTTTTGCTACATTTGTCAGATCTGTGCACGCCGTGTGTGGAAGCATGTGTGTGTGTTGCTTTGTTTCTCCACCCTGTGTTTTTTAGTAATAATCCCCTCCAAGGTTACAGAGATATCATTTGTCAGGGAAGCCAACAGAGCTCTTTCTTACTATGGGATTACATAAGAGAACACAGGCTTTATTACCATTTTAGGATGTATTAGCATTGTGGATTATTTCCATAGAGACTGAGCACAGAGGCAGCCTTCACTTCAGGTTCCCTCATCTTTCCTCCCCCACACCTCTTACTGTTTAAAAATAATATTCATTAGCAAGCAAACAAGCAGGAAGCATCCTGTGAAGCCTGGCCCACGATCAGCAGTGTACGCGGAGGGCTGGCACAAGAGCCAAGAGCACATCACTGAAGGTGGAAGGAGGGATTCCTAAAAGATGAGGCAGAATGGCAGAAAAGCAGATAAGCCTTCTTTATTCCTGCCCATCATGTGCCATTTGTGAGAGCCAGGAGCACCATCACCTTGGCCATTCATTACCTGGGAGACCACTGTGTTGGCTGTTCACTGCTTGTAGGATCACGTGAGGAGCCAGGTCAAGGCTCTGTCTCTCCATTTAACAGTCTATGGAAAGGGTGACTTGGTCATACTGTGGTGTCTTGCTGGCTGGGGTTGCTCATGAGTGTATAATTTACTCACAGCATCTTTCCTGTGATAAAGGACAACTCTGAAATGGCTTTCTTCTGCTGGCTGTGCATCTTGGTGCCAGTAGTGTAGGGAAGGATTGTGGAGCATCACTGTAAATAAGTAAAATTGTACATTCCTCACTTGGAAAAGGATCTTGTCAGACATATAAGTCCTGCATTTATGACATGGGCTGTAACTGGGTTGCAGTGGAATATTCTCTGTGAATGGACTAGCAGAGAGTATTTTAGGTTTTTCCCCTTTCCATCAAAGCTTGCAGAGAGTAGAGATGCTCTCACGGCATTTTCAGGGCACAGCATGGGAAATTTCTGAGGCTGATCCCCATTCTCCCATCAGGGTCTGAGCTCCAATCAGTGCTGGGAGAGAATTCTTTGTTTCACCTTTTGCCTGGCTTTTCAGGGCTCATAAGTCATCTAATTAGTGTTTCTTCTCCTGACGCAGCTCATATGTTACCTATAACATGCAAATTGTACTAGATCTGGAGCATCTCCCTGCTTAGGGAACACCTGCAATGTTTTTCTCTGCCATCATATGTCACAGCTATCCCCGAGGGCCAGTCTTACAAGAGAGCAATCAGACAGCTAACTGCATCCAAGAAAGAGCCTGCTGCTCTGCTCCTTGAGCGCTTCTGTTTGGGAGCAGGTGTATTCCAGGAGCAAAACCAGCCTCTGCAAAAGAGACGTTTCCTACAAGAAGAGCAAGAGCTGGCCAAAAAGTCACTGAAGATCAGTCATTCATGAGTAACTCGTTTCAGAGAGACAGAGAGCTAGTGGCAGCAGGATGTGTGATGGAAAGGGGTTATGCGGTTCTGTAGTGGCTATGGGGCAGAATTATGCTGAGTACTTGTGCACCTGGGAAGCCACAAAACAAGCAGCTCTAAGAGATCAGGTTTCAGGTAGTCTGTTGCTTGGGAAATGTTCTATTCCTCTTTGAAAGAATAAGTTTAGCCAGAACACTGAGGAAGTAGCAGTCTTGTTATGGCCATGACAATTGCTTTACTTTTGTGATTTACCAGCACAGTGCGTGATCACTGATAGCATATTTACCTGGGATGTGAAGCTGAAAGCCTTGGAGCTTTACCTGTAGGCTGGCTGCATCTCAGTTTTGGCTTCTTTGCTGCTGTTTGAAAAAATTAGATATATTTATTACCCATGAAAGAAATAGACTCTCTGCTGCTCTAGACAAGTAGGTACGAGAGAGAAAAAAGAAAAACAACAATGAAACAGTGATGCTCTCATCTTTGTGACCTGCCAGGATTTATCATTTTTGTGTTCTTTCCCATGACATCCTCACACTTGTTCCCAAAAGGCTCCAAAGTCTTCAAAGCCCCTGAGAAATGCAAGCTGCTGGTTAACATCTTGTGGCTATATAGGTAATGGAAGATCTACTTACATGTATGAAGGTTTAGACCTGCTCCATAGGGCTTACAGTGCACACGTTTCTTCCTGGTAACAGCACTAGCATCCCTCCTCTACAATACCTTGGTCAGATTTGGGATAATTATGGGTGGACAGCGGTCCGACTGATGGCTGAAAATCTGTAGGCCTATGCAGGCAGCGGGGCTGGCTGTATTTCTCACATAAAAACACACATTTGTTCTTCCAGGAGCCTTGGGGAAGGGCACGCATTGAACACTAGGCCGTCTGTGGCAATGGTCATCTGATGTATCTGTTAATCATAGCTACTATGTGAGCAAGGTAGCAGAGCAATGCAATGGAGAAGGTCCTTCATTTTGCCACATCAATTCCAGCAGTGTTCTCACCTCAGACCTGCCACTCATATGGCACAAGTCCATTTTCCTTGATACTTACCTTTTCTGCATACTGCATCTGCAAAAATACAGGGAGATGATCAGGCACCATTTCACTTAATGTGGACCTCAACCCCCCATGTACTGGTTTCTGACTGCAGACTTTAGAGCACCTGCAGCTACTGGTGATGCAGGAAGACATCCACCTCCAACCTTCCTGCCTTGTGTCTTGCCTATAGCCCCTGTGAGCTTCAGTACAGTGGGAACCCTGAAAAATGATGTTCAGTGATGAAGGGTGACTACTTGAGGGAGAACCATTTACTGCTGTTGGAGCCTGCTTCATTCAGGAGTCCTGTGCACACAAGCTGCTGCCTTTGGAGCCAAAGGTATAATTTAATCCTTGCTTCTCTGCTTCTCTACTTGAGAAATCTTTCGCCAAGGTGTGCATGAAGGCTTAGGAGGCATCAGATCTGTTCCACAGTTATCTGTTTCCCATATGGAAATCACAACATAGCGCTGATGCTTCGTTCGGCACAGGGACAAAATTCTTTTTATATGAGCTACTAGGGTTGCTAGGGCTAATGAAGGTCTACAAAGGCTATGGTAATAGCCAATTTTCTCTTTTTCTGCACTCACAGAACTTGCTGAGAGGCACACAAAAATAGTCCTGCAGGAATTGTGTTGGTGTGATCCCTGTATGACTCATGAAATATCATGAACCCTGGGAGAAACCTTATTTAACACAGATTTCCTGATCTACTTTGACTGTGTGGTCCTGCCTTCGGGAGACCTTCCAGGGACCTTTACCAGCCAGATGTAGAACAGTTTTGCACATCTGCTCCAAAGAACTGAGGTTGAGATACCAAACCCCTTGTGTCTGAATTGTACAGGGACACTGGTGTTCATTAAAGAAATGTCTTTGAGTCTTGTCCTTAATGTAGGATTTGAGCTGTATATTTATCATACCTCTAAGAGCTGCTTTAATTTCATAGATGTTTGTGCTTCAGTCTGCAAAATGAAAATAATTATTCACCAGTGAGCAAATTATATGTTTTTTGGTGGCCTATGTTTCCCTCTGCATGGGCTTGCCTTATGTTGAGATCCTATGAACTGCATCTGTGCTTGGTGCACCGAGTAGGCAGTGTGACTGCTCTTCCAAGTGACTCCTAGGATTACAAGTATTGGAGCTCAGAAAGGAGCATCCAGAGCCTTCAGACTCAGAAAATCATCCTTGTCAGAGAGCTTTCCTCTCTTGCCCACCAAACTGATACCAACATGTCCACCCATCGAACCTAGTTTGTCTTGCAGCAAGAAGAAAAACACTCTTTTACTTATAAATTGAGCACATTTAATGGGGAACAGTGCAGGAGGAGTCAGTACTAATAATTATTTGCATAACAATAGTTCTTCTTCTACAGATCTCACAAAGCTGGGCAAACATGAATTAATTCAACCTTAAACTACCCACATGGGAGGACGCAAAGTATCATTATCCACATGAGCAGTTTCTCTGCATGATTTTACTAATTACAGTATAGCACTTAGGTGTTGTTACATGTGCTGTATAAGGCGGTAAATAACATTTTATAGGAAGGAAAAAAGACTCTTATCCCTTCAGACTCTCTCCAGCACTTGCACTCTACTGACAATGAGGCTGGGGAGACCTCATTGTGGCCTTCCAGTACTTGAATGGACCGTACAAGCAGGAGAGGGACCATCTTTTTACAGAGTCTGATAGTGATAGGAGAAGGCAGTGTGGTTTTTCACTGAGAAAGGGTAGATTTAGGTTACGTGTTAGGAAGAAATTTTTACTCAGTGAGTGGTGAAGCACTGGCACAAACTGCCCAGAGAGGTTGGAACGCCTCTCTGGAGGCATTCAAGGCCAGGTTGGATGAGGCCCTGGGCAGCCTGATTTGGTAGCTGGCAACCTTGCCTAAAGCAGGAGGGTTGAAACTAGATGATCTTTAAGGTCTCCTCCAATCTTGCCATTCTATGATTCTATGACTTCAACAATGGAGAGCATTATTCCAGCAGGTGGAGGAAATGTACTATCGACTAGCAGCACAAACAGAGTTATCCATAGGAGAAATGCCTTGCCTAAATCCCCCGAAAAATGGCCTGCTGAAGAACTGCATCTAGGTAAAAATTCAAGTTGTGCACTCTCCACTTGTTCATAGAATCATGGAATCGTAGAAACATTAAGGTTGGAAAATACCTCTTGAGATCATGAAGTCCAACTATCAACCCACCCCATCATGCCTACTAGACCATGTCCCTCAGTGCCACATTTACATGTTTCTTGAACACCTTCAGGAATGGTGACTCCACCACTTCCCCAGGCAGCCAGTGCCTCACCACTCTTGCTGAGAAGAATTTTTTCCTACTATCCAACCTGAAAGTTCCCTGATACAACTTGAGTCCATTACCTCTCATCCTGTTGCTGTTACATGCAAGAAGAGGCCAACCCCCATCTGACTACAACCCTCCTGAGCCTCCTCTTCTCCAGACTAAACAATCCCAATTCCCTCAGCTGTTCTATCCAGAGCAGTTTTCACTTTCCCCAGTTGTATACAGGAATCTCATTCCTGATTCTAGCACAGCAGTGTAACACAATCTTCCCAAAAAAGCAGGATCTCAATTATAAGTCTGCTAAGAGAGACCCCAATTGCTTGGTCCTTAAGCTCTATTTAGGAGAGCTCATGCCTCAGGTTACCTCTGAGGACCCCACATCCAGGCACCTCCAGCAAGGCCTTTGCAATCCTTTTCCCCCTGCTAAACCCATGGAAACAAGCTGGCTCTAGGTCTTCCTGAGGACAGCCCAGCGATCAGGCAAGGCGGTGTCTGAAATAAATATAGTTTTAGAGGAGAGTTCATTTCCCCTGAATTAATGCAGCCTGACATAGAGTGCAGGAGCATGTGCCATCTGGTCGGATCTGCCTTGGTTTTGTGAACAAGGGGGAGGGTAACCGATACTTTCATGAACTGCGGTTTCTGTACAGGAGAAAACAGGAATCCCCTGGGTACCAGAAATGCGAGATGCTAATCTGAAATTAGAATGGGTAAATGCACACAGGCCCAGTAAGGTCAAGAAGGTCGAAACCTTATTCTCTAAGGAAATGAACCTTTCTGTCTTGAGAAACCCTGGGCACAGCCATGTAGTCCATCAGTTTAATAGGAGGCAGTGGGGTAGCATGCTGCTCTTTTATTTCTGAGCCAAGCTTGTTCTCTGTATGTGTAGAGTGTAATGTAATTTTCTTCTTCCATCCCATAACTTATTTGTGTCCTCTGCAGAGAGTTCACTTCTACATTACATTTCCATGCCCCCTACCCCACCTTGGGTCCTGTGGTGCCATTTCCTTCTGATATAAACGGGCCTGGAGGGTTTCCCTCTTCCTCTGCTAGTGAGCATGCAGTTATTTCCACTCTCTCGTACAGTCCTGCCGAGCATGTAATGAAATGGCCAAATTCTGGCAGTTCTCTTTGGGAGGGAGCTGGAAACAATTCAGTAGGATGTCACAATGTGAGCTGTAATAGTGGGGGACCTGGAGGATATTCTCATCCATCTCCTCATGCTGCCTGTGAGAGTAGAGTTTGGCCTTGGCTTTGGGACAGGATAGGTTCAGAATTTAGCAGATAATGCCTGAGTAACACAGAGGCATTTGCATGACAGAGAAAGAGTTTGCCGCGTTTTCCAGACAAAATTACTCCTGGACCAGTGCCTTGTGGATTTTCAGCCGTTGTCCAATCACACAAAGTAGCAGTGAGGGTTCTGAAACTTCTGCACAGGTCAGCCGAGGCATATCCCGAACTTTTCTGCCATTACATCTTCCCTTGCCATTGTGGGGTGATCCCCTCGAGAGGCAGTGGTCACTCACACCAAGCTGGCGTACATCACTTGGTGTAGGGGCGTGCAGTGATTCGCAGGGGTATGAGGACTTCTAAAACTGGAAGGCACGTGTTCCGTGCAGTGATTTCAATATGCACCTTTTCTGACCAAGGAGGCTACTCAGAAAGAAAACGTTTCCCTGTGTGTTTGTTTCTTTTTTCTTAATGCAAAGCAAGAGCAGTCCCTTAACATGTTCCTCCGGTTCTTGGATTTAGTCAATCTTGGCCCGCTTTTTAGGGGAAGGCACATTACAATATTTTAAGTGAAAGATGCTATAAGGAAGGAGGAAGATTTATCTGGGCTCCAAAACTCAGATAAAGGGTAAAGGTTTAGGTTTAATTCATGAGTTTAATTTATGGCAGGGAGATTTTGGCTCAAAGATTCCATCATTTTTATGAGTACTGAGCTCTGATCATCTGCACAGGGGTACGTTTCTGCAGAGATCCTGCACATACTCCCCTCCACTCCCACCTCTCAGCCTTTTCTTTGGGAAAGGAAATAATGTACCTCAAATCAGGGAAGTTTAAATACCTCTTTTGCCTCTTTTTTCTTTTGCATTTTCATCTCTGTACCAGCATGCCCAATAAAATCATGCAAAGGTCTTGTATTTATGTTTGGCTAGGAGCTGACCAGATGCCCCAGCCTGTGAAATAATCACCATCTGTTGATTGTAATTGCAATGCAAAAGCCAAAAGCCTGGAAGGGTTTTTCAGTGTCGTATTCAAAGAACTGCAGCTTGACTTTTCTGAATAAAAACTGAAGCTCCTGCTTTTGGTCAGATTTTTTTTTTTTTTTTAATTTTCTTCTTTTTTTTTAATACCTCCCCATGTGCTGAATGCCTATGAATAGCTTTGCTACCCATTCCCTCCTTATCAGGAGTAATTTGGCTTGGCACTTCCTTGTTCTCTGCAGTGAGAGAAAGAAGGCTGAGCCAAGGCATGTTGCCTCCTGCCTTTGGAGCTCAGCACTTCAGTGGGGAACACGCTTGTCCTGCAACACCAAGAGTTTCTTCTTCTTTTTCTCTCTGACATCTTATCATTCTCCTGTCAGTCAAAGATATCTCCAAGGGAGAAGGACAATGGTGAATACTGCAGGTGCTGTGAGAATCAATAATTCATTTAATCATAAATTAATAAATGATGATACTGCTTGGGGAGAAGGGGAGGAAAAGAAAGAACGTTAATAAAGTGATTTTCAGATCAATTCCACGACTCTGGGTGACTGAAGAAAGGCTCCAAAAGGCCTGAACTTGATAACAGCCAAGGTCTGCAGGTTTCTACCACTGCTGTACTCTTCTTGAGTTTAATTTAGTGACCTTGCTATTATCTGCCCCATCTCCTGTAATACCTGGAGGGCTGCAGAACCTCAGTGTTCACAGAACTTTGACCAAAATGCCTATGGGTGGAGCAAGTGAGCTGCAGGGGCATCTTTATTGCTAGATAGATGCATTGCAGGCTTGAAGTGCTTCTGTCAGGCTCTGAGAGAAAAGCAGGTCTCCTGACCTGTCGGTGCAACAGCTGAGCTTGCTTGTCATGGGGTTCAGCTGAATACTGCAGCCACTGGCTGACCTGGGAACGCTGCTGCATCTGGCCCTGCCCAAAACGCATGGTGGGTAATGCACATGCATCCCATCTGCTGGAGACTGCGGCATATGAAGGCAGGACAAGCCAGGATTTAGCCATCAGAAAATGAGGAATGAGTATCATAAGGATATTAAGTGTATTAACCTCCAGGAGACACCTCTCAGGCCAGCTCTGCCTATTTATTTCCATAAGTGGACAAAGACACAGAATGCCCATAATGCAGACATCCTTCCTCAAGACTAATGGATGGCCAAATTTCTCAAATGAGTTGCCATCAAGCAGCAGTGCTTTCTGGTCCTTATCTCTCCGGTGTGCTCTGTTCTTCCCTGCTCATATAGCAACCTTTTGCAATAGCTTAGATGAAGGGGGTTGGATTTATTTCTGAAAATATGTGGGACACCAAGCATGTCTTTCCATGGATTTAATGCTCTGTGGGACTATCTGGAGTTCATTTTCCTCATTCTCTAGGAGATGAGGTCAGGTCTGTTTGTGCAGCATGGCACATGGAAGAATTTGGAAGCTCCCCTCTCACAGCTCTGCATAAAGTTGGCTTCTGGAAGCATGACCTCCCTAGGGACACGAGGTCTTTATTATGGATTTGTATGTCACTGTATTAATAATGGTAATGAGTAGTGGTTTTAGAGCCTTAGTATCTCTTATGTAACCATATATGTTGCCAAGAGGCAGGAGGTGAGCCAGAGCTGCTGAACACCCAACAGGGCTCTTTGCATCAGCAGGGATTTAATTGTGCCAATGCCCACATAATGGGCAAAGCCTCTGCTTTTCCTAAAAGGAAAGGAAAAGTCCCTGCAACCAAAAACACCGTTGGGACTTGGGAGCTGAAATCTCAGAAGATGAAGGACTGGGAGAGATAAAAAGGGTCTCCTTAATGCTCTCTCTCGGTGTGCCCACAATATCCATTTTCTGTGGCCCTTCTTTCCTATTTCTAATTTGCACTGATGTAAAAGCAGAACCGGGTCAACTTATTTCCTGATAGAAGGTGTATTCTTTTTCTTTTCATTTCCTATTTAATGTCAGAACTTGCAGTTACTACCTCCTCCCACGCTGCAGTATTCACATGCATCAAGTATATTATATAGTTTACTTCCTTGGGGTTGTTCCTTACTCAGCTGTACACTTTTAACCCTTTTTGGCCTTCAGCATAAATTCGTCTGGGTCTGATTATCAGTCACTTCTGATTTCTTTTTTTCCTAGTTTGCTGCTCTTTTATTGCTGATGAGGAAAGACTGACAGGATGAATAAAATTGAAACCTTGGGCAAGTTGCAATGAAATGGTGCTGAAACTCCTTCCTCCCTCCCTTTGCTATAATGGGATGCCCCTCTATTCACCACCCCAAACTGCAAAAGCCTGTTTTTCTAATACAGCACATCAAGATTTTTTATTTGCTATATTCTCTGTCCTCTAATCTCAGTACAAAATAGCTTCCATGCTTTCTCCCTCCTGCTGAGTATCCATCTTTTGGATCATTGCTTTCCAGAGACATTGTCTGCATTTTTCTATTTCGTTTGTGTCTAGATTGAGTCAAGTCCAGCTCATAATACTTCTCTGCCTTAAGTCTCAGACCATTGCCCACACATGCTTAATTTTAAGGAGCTCTGTGTTTGAGAGCCTGTTTCTTCTGTTACATTTGCAGTTTCTCCTGTTACATTTGCAGTTTCTCTGTAGAGCATTAACTGCCAATGCAATGGACAGTTAGTGTTGGCTCCCTGGTACCCTGGTTTAATAAGACCAACATGGATGCTGCCCCTTTGCCACATCATTTGTCACCACTTAGTCCAACTGAGCACATTTTGTTTTGGTACCTCTGGCCAGTGGGCTCTTGGATTTGGTCAAATGAATGCCGTGAGGTTTCCTTGTATGTATTGCATGTGGTGTAATTCTTTAGATTCTGAACAACTCTTCATATTTGATTCTTTATTTCACTAGGGATAGACATCAAATTGGAATTAAACATTGCCAGCTCTATTCTTTATTGAAAATCCTTGTTATGCTTGCATTTTTGTTGGTTTTGTGGAATCTCCCCAGCTCAATGGAAATTGTTGGATTTGTCACCAGGATAATATGTTTGTCAATGGCTTGCCATAACAAATTAGGCTCCTGATTCTGCATACATTTGTGCATGTCACCACATCTATAGATTGCTTAACATTCAACCCCGTAATAGTTCTGTGAAAGTGAAAAGACTGTTCAAAAAAATATCATTTCTGGGTTAAGTTCTAGGATGCATTGTTCTTCAGATCCTTCTTGTTTCTTCTACTTGCTTTCCTCCCCCACCCTTTTCTAGTCACAGCTTCCCTTCTCATTCTTCTGGCTAAGGATAGTTTTTAAAAGGCTGCTCAGCCATTTCTGAACCAGTAATTTCATCCTCACCCTCATTTATTAATGAACCTACTTTCTTTCTGGTGCTTCTTTTCCTCTGGATGAATTTGTAAATCCCTTCTTATTCCCTTCACTGCCTCAGGCAACATAAATTCATTTGCTTTTTCCCCCTTGCCCTTATCTTTCCCTACAGCCTTAATTGACTCTGTATATTCTTGTTCAGTCACAATCTCCCCTTCCATGTGCAGCATGGAACTTTTCTTATAATTTTCTTAATGAAGAGGCATCAGTAGGAAAGGACTGTGCTGTACAATGCTGTAAGATCTGAAGTGTTTCATTTAGAAGTTGCATGAATTTATATTAGAAAGAGTCTCCCTGTGGCAAAGCCAGCATTTTAGTTCTAGCATGTCTCTGATTTCATTTTTCAAGCTCTCATTGTGACTTGAGCAGGACAAGATAGTCAGCTGAGCAAATGGTAAATCCTGTTCTTTCTAAGCTGTTTCATCCACTGTACTGTGTTGGATGCCCATTAGGAGTGCTGCTTTCCTTCCCTTGTAGGGAAGATTAAGAAAAAATTCTCATTTCGTGTGTAGTTCTTCTCAGCCAAAGAAGGTGAAGAGGTCTGTGAGTACTGCAACTACTTGTTGCTCATATAAAGGCAGAGTGCCAGGAGGAAACCTGGACTAACAAAATAAGCAGTTGGAATAGAAGCGAGGGGATAAGAGGGCTCTCTAGTCTCCTAGGCTCCCCTCTAAGATGCGTTGGTGATGCTGCTGTTCTTGAAGTGTCCCATGACCACTGTAGCTGATGCTAGCAGAGATGTCAGACCTGCCCGTGAGAAGCAGGGATGGAGACTGGCCAGCAGAAGAGTTCCTTCACAGGGTCCAGAAGCATAAACTTGGAGGCTATATTTGGAGGCTCAATAGAGAAGACCTATTCAGCCACGGCTGATCTTGTGACCTAGAAAGATGCCTAGATCTTGTGACCTACAAAAATGTGACCTAGAAAGTGGCTCTACCACTGATCTGTCCTGTGATCCCAGAGAATTCTCTTCTGTTCAGTTTCCACATCCATAAAATGGGGGCAGTGATATAGGGTTGTGAGAATTTTCCAACTAGTGACTGAGAAAGGCTCTGGCAACTTGGGTTGAAAAAGCAATGTTTCTGTCTTGTAGGGAGTCAGTGTGAAGGTGTTGGTGGAGCAGAGCAGAAGGCAGGCTATGTTCACTGGTTCACATAACCTCTTTTGGAGATGCTCTCACCTTTTCCCTCTCTCCTACCCATATGGGTGCCATGGAAAGTAGCTACAGTTAAGAAAAGCATCAACAAAATCACAAGTTTCCCCACACCTCTGGGACCAGAATATCTCCATACATCACCTCTTCGTCATCCCACATCACCCACATCTGTCCACACTTCCTGAAGACGGATAAGTCAGGAATTGTGCAAAGTCCTGAGGAGGCAGAAGAAAGCAAGAACTGTGCTTAAAAATAAAGAGGTTACCATAGGTCTCAGAGGACACACACACCTCCCCACTTTCTCCCCAGCGTGTTGCACTATCTGCGGGCAGGGGGCCTGCCAGAGCTCTAGTCAATATGCTGGATGTTTGCTCAGAGGAAATGCCTTTTTGTTTACACGGGAGAGAGAGAAGCTTAGAGAAGAAACCTGGCACAGAGCAGTTGGGATTCGGTTAATCTGCTTAGAAATACATTAATCGGAGGATCAGATGTTGTCAACAATACTCTTTCTCCCTTACTCTTCTCTCTTGCAGTACCATGCTCATCACTGTTCCCATTGGGTCCTATTCCTCACCCTCCTCCACACATCCCTCTTCTCCCCTGCTGTGAAAGTCAGGGAGTAATGAAGCACAAGGAGATTACAGCAAAATTAACAAACGAAATATAAATCCTAGATCTAAATGAAAATTAAAAATGGATCTTCGGCTGTTTATTTGCATCCCTAAAAATAACCTTCTGCCTAAGCCAAGCTGAACATTGCCAGGATTTCCCTGGCAAACTTGGAAAAATCCTGAAAGTTGGGCAAGTAGTGGAAATAGCGGCTGCCTGCTTCCCTCTGAGACTTCATCCATCTCCCCCAAATACCACAGGAGGCTGCAGGACAAGCTGTGGCCCCATCCTGAGATGTGGCGTTATCATGGCATTATCACGGTGACTGAGGAAAAGACCGTTTCAAACCACCAGCCTTTATTGCCTTCAGCAGGTGCTGAGGCACTTGGCTTCTGGCTAACATATTTTGCCTAAAGATTGGCAACTGTAATTGTCAGCAGTCACAATTTTGTGGGTGCTGTGATTAGAAATGAAGCCAGGTTCTGCTCCTCTTTTTAATGCAGTTTGGGTAATAATACGCATAAGGACATTGCTTGTATGGAGAGAGAGTTCTGAGAGGGAGGTTCACTGTTACTGGCATATTCCTCAATACCTTGCTGCTTTCAGAGAATTACAGAATCACAGAACTGCAGGGGTTGGAAGGGACCTTAAGAGATCATCGACTCCAACCCCCCTGCTAAAGCAGGTACCCTACATGCATAGATAGATGTCCAAACAGGTCTTGAATATCTCCGTAGAAGGAGACTCCACAGCCTCTCTGGGCAGCCTATTCCAGTGGTCCGTCACCCTTACCATAAAGAAATTCTTCTGCAAGTTTGCATGGAACTTCCTATGTCCAAATTTTAGGGCATTGCTCCCTGTCCTATCGCTATGCACCACTAAGAAGAGCCTGGCCTCATCCATTTGCCTCTCACCTCCCTTCAGATATGTATAAACATTGATAAGATCCCCCCTCAGTCTTCCTTTCCCTACACTGAACAGACCCAGTACTCAGTCTTTCCTCATACAGGAGATGCTCCAGGCCCTTCATCATCTTTTTGTCTCTCCTCTGGACTCCTTCTAGGAGATCGTTACGTTTTTGAACTGAGTAGCCCAAAACTGGACACAGTATTCTAAATGTGGCCTCACCAGTGCAGAGTAGAGGGGGAAGATCACCTCCCTTGACCTGCTGGCCATGCTCTTTTTAATTCACCCCAGGATTTTCCTGCCAGAGTTATCCTGCCTGGTTCCCAGTGAATTTAAAAGGAAACACAGGTGTCATCCTACATGGAGCTGAGGTTGAGGCCAGGTTTGCTGTTTTCTGAGCACCATTGTTGTAGAATAACTGTTGTCACAGGAGTATTTGTTCTACATGTGCTGTCTTCTTCTAACATTTTCTTCTTTATTAATTTTTCAAGAAAAGCACAAGAACAAAAAGCATTGCAGTGTAGGAGATATCAGTACCAACTGGGGGATAAAGAAAGAGGTGGACAATTACTGCTTTGTAGTCATAATGTTTACTTTGCATTTGTGCTGTTTGATATTCCTGGGCTTTGTCCTCAGATATGCAGCGTTCTCTTTCGTACTCATTACAGAGGTATAATCATAGCCAATGCAGGATGTGCAGTGTGGCTTACTTAATTTCAGACAAAACACAACTTCAAGAACATCCGACCTTTGAGCCATTGTTTTAACAGCATTACAGTTGCATTCATTTTGGAGATTTTGCAATCCCATATTAATCCAAATTCCATTGAAGTCAATGCACAGACACCCATTGTCTTAAGCTGGGGTTGGTTCAGGTCATTACTCTTTAGCTGAGAAAAGGATAGCAATAAAGGAGGGGATGCAGCAGTATACCAGAGCTCAGCTTCTTTTTGCACTTTCAAGGGTAAAGTAAAGGCCAGCTAGGAGAGAAATTGGGGTGGGTAGAAAGGCTTTTTGTTGTTGCTGCTGTTGTTGTTGGGGAGCAGGCAGCATGAATGAAATGCAGTGCTGCTGCCTAGGGATGCAGCAGTAATTGCCTCAAGCAGGAATTAAGGAGCAATTTGGCCAGGGATTGCTTTGAACATCTTCTCTTCCATAGGAATATGTGCCCTTGTGCCTGTTCCCCTCCTTGAGACACAGACAACCTTGTAGGTCTCGATGCAATAACTTCAAAAGACCTTGGCTTAGGCATTGGTCCCACAACCAACAAGTGGACATACGACTTCCCAGAAGGTTCTGTCCATACATTGTGTCAACAAGGAAAAATGCTGAGTTAGCAAGTTCACAAATACCTGCATCTTGGCAGTCTCCCAGAAAATGGGAGATAGCGAGCCAATAAACCTCACAGAGACAAGTGCCTTTGATGGCAGCTCTGTGCATTAACTGTTCTATTGCTCCTGGACTGGAGCTAGGGTTCTTTACCTGCTGGATGATCTCAAAGAATTGAATCTATTCATTGGGTTGTAAGGAGGATCAGGGGAATTACAGGTCTATCAGCTTGACCTTGGTGCCAGGTAAGGTTATGGAGCAGATCATCTTGAGGGAGATCACACAGCATGTGCAGGACAACTGGAACCCAGCCAGCATGGGTTCATGAAAGGCAGGTCCTGCTTGACCAAGTTCATCTCCTTTTATGACTGAGAGACCCTCATTCACCTCTCCTGGTGAATGAGGGAAAGGCTGTTAATGTAGTCTATCTAAGCTTCAGCAAAGCTTCCAACACTGTTTCCCACAGCATTCCTCTGGAGAAGCTGGCAGCCTGTGATTTGAACAAATAAACTCTTTGCTGGGTGAGAAACGGGCTGGGTGGCCAGGTCCAGAGAGTGGTGGTGAATGGAGTTAAATCCAGCTGGCAACTGGTCATGAGTGATGTTCCTCATCACTCAGTACTGGGGCTTGTCCTGTTCTATGTCTTTACTGGTGACCTGGATGAGGGCATTGAATGCACACTCAGTAAGTTTGCAGATGACACCAAGCTGGGAGAAAATGTTGATCTGCCTGAGGGTAGGAAGACCCTACAGAGGGATACAGAGGCTGTATAACTGGGCTGAGGCCATGGGATGTAGTGCACTTCGGCCACAACTCCAGGAGATGCTACAGGCTTGGAGCAGAGTGGCTGAAAGACTGTGTAGAGGAAATGGATCTGGGGGTATTGGTCAACACTTGACTGAACGTGAGCCAGCAGTGTGGCCAAGTAGCCAGGAAGGCCAATGGCATCCTCCCTGATATCAGAAATAGTGCTCCTAGCTGGAGCAGGGAAGTGATCATCCCTCTGTACTCAGCCCTGGTGAGGCCACACTTTGAGTACTGTGTTCAGTTTTGGGTCCCTCACTATCAGAAAGACACTGAGGCCCTGGAGTTTGTCCAGAAAAGGGCAATGAAACTGGTGAGGGGTCTGGAGCACAAGTCTTATGAGGAGCAGCTGAAGGAGCTGGGATTGTTCAGTCTGAAGAAGAGGAGGCTCAAGGGTGACCATATCATTCTCTACAGCTACCTAAAGGGAGATTGTGATGAGGTAGAGGTTGGCCTCTTCTCCCATGTAAATAGCGGTAGGACTAGAGGGAATGACCTCAAATTATGCCAGGGGAGATTGAGGTTGGAAGTTAGGAAATAATTCTTCTCCTAGAGAGTGGTCAGGCACTGGAATGAGCTGCCCAGGGACGTGGTAGAGTCACCATTCCTGGAGGTGTTCAAGAAACATTTAGGTGTTGTACTGAGGGACTTGGTTTAGTGGCCAATATTGATGATAGACTGGATGATCTTAGAGGTCTTTTCCAACTTTGGTGATTCTATGAATCTATTCTATTTAGGGGGTTTGTTTGTCTGAGTAAAGGAGGGTGTGATGGCACTGCTGCATCCACTCTGTTCAACATCAGTAAGAAGCAGAAGGAGGACATGAGAGCGCAGAGTTCACTATGAGCTGCTATTAAGAAAGTACACAATGTTCTTTCCAGCACGGTGTCCCTGCTGTTTTTATGCTAGCTAGATTAAATATGGTAGAGGTGCATGTTCTCAGCTTGGGCTGAGTTTTACTTGTACCAAGAACAAATACATATAGAATTGGGGCTGGCCTGTATCTCCGGTATGTCACGTAGATCCAGTCAGAGCTTTTCCTTCAGCTGTATGTGTTGATGAAAAATTGCTTTTTTAAATCAAAGACTGTTTTTCACAGAAGTGTCCCTTGCATTCTTTTCTTCATTTCCTTTTTCCTGTGGAAAGTGGTGAGGGTAAAAGAAGTAAGTGGGAAATAAGGTTTTTAATTTCTTCTGACATTGGTTTTGATTTTGCCTTAAGAAAAAGAGTAGGGAACAAATTGAGAGAAGACAAGGAAGGAAGTGAAAGGAAACCCTTTTGGTTGCTTTTTTATTTAAGTTCAGTGCTAGAAAACTGTTAACTGCTTTTCTGCCTTTTTTTTTCCCCTTCATCTCTCTGTTTCTTGTATTCTCATACTTTACTTCCTCCAAGGCCACTGCTTTTCCAAGAACAGAAAAAACCACAAGTGCTGATATTTGCATGGGAGGTAGGAAAGGAGCTTTGCAGGGAGAGGCAGTGCCTCAGGTGGAAGCACTCCTTTGAGCGGTGCTTTTCAGAACATTGCTGCGGTTATAGCTAGAAAGTCAGTCTTAGATCCAGCAGCGAGTTTTATTGCTAATAATGAAGATTGGTGGGGTAAAGAGAAATATTTTTCTCATACAATTTAAAGCATACTATAGTTATCATTTAGCATGTTACTATTCTTTTGCTTCTTTTCCTTGGGTATGTCTGTTTTGTTCTGTACCTTCCTTCCTCCACAATGATGGCTTTCTTTTTCCACAGGAGAGTGTGTTTTATAGGTTCTCACTTAATCATGCCTGATCCAATATGTTATTGGGGTCCTTTTCCTTTGGTACCTTTTTATCTGATATAGATGAGTAAGGCAATCCCTGTAGAGGGGGCTGTGCTTTTTGGAGGCATCCAGCAAGCCAGACATTACCTCTGTCCTCGTCTCCCTCCCTCTTAATCCAAACAGTTCTTGCTTAGATGCTAGTGTCATTATTTTTTGCTTCTGGCATGATACCTGAAGCTTTCAGTAATTAATTAAGGCTCCTGGGGTGTGTTCCTTCCTGGCCACTCTGCGTGCATACACAGAGTTAGCCTGCAGAGGGGCTCACCTGGTGCTGGAGCATACGCTGTGCATCCTGTTGGTGTCTGCCTTCAACACTTGGCCTCAAAGCCTCACCCCCCCTACAAAAGCAAAGGGGGCCTGGGATGCCTTGGAGGGGCAAAGAGACGCAATTGGATTTGACAGGATTTGCACCACAAATTAAGTGCTGAGTGCTAACATTTGACACTCTACCTTCATGGAGCTTTTGGGTAGCCCCTCCCAGAGAAACCTGTCAGAAACCCAAGCATCCAGGAAGGGGGAAAAGCTACCCTGCCACCTCTTGTTTTTCGCTTCTCAAAGGATGCAAAACACCGAATGGGTGCTCTGTGGCCTTGTCAGCTCCAGCAAGCACTGTTACTCCATTGCCTACAGGAGGAAGGTGCTCTCATGGCAGAGAGCTTCCATGCTTCCACTCCCTCCCCACAGCCCTCATTTGCAGTTCAAAGCTGGAGGTATGTCCTGCAATGCACGTTCCCATGAATGGAGATGCATACAATGCCCTTCAACCTAGGGATGTGATTTTTCACCTTCACGGGGTCTTTTCACAGCCATAGTCAGCCAGCAGTGGGAAGAACCACTCCCCTTCAGACCACCTCTTCTTGTATCTTGCTGGCATAATCAGCACTGAGGAGGAAATTAGTGAGTGTGTCACTAAGAGGACTGCAGGAAAGAGGGTAAGTGAGAGGATGCACAAGAATCTTCTCTCACCGCTAGGCACCCACCCTCTTGGTCAAAAAGCATGTACTAAACCCATTTAATTACTTTCATCCAGGGATGTTCATGCCAAAAGACTAATGGAAGCTTGTTTTCATTTGTTAGACTTCCACTACCTAAAAGGGGCTTTATTTTCTTTGTTTGCCGTCTATGCTTATGCATTATTGCTGCATGTGCTGTCTGAAATGATGTTGTCTTCCAGCCTAGCAGAACTGCCTCCTTCACTGCTGCATCTTCTGTTTCCTAGAGTTTGGAAAAGATTTTAACATGTTGTGACACATGTGTGGAAATACATATTAGTAGATCCTACAATAATGAGAACTGGACAAAAAATTGGAAAAAAAACTTTGCTAAATGTGATTTCTGGCCGTGCCAGCCTCCACAGAGCACAGCCTTTCACAACACTACCTTGTCTTTAGATCTGAATTCTTTAGCTGTGGTCTGTGTTTACAGTGAAAATAAATAACATCCCTGCAGCAGCATCAAAATACAATGCCTTCTGAGCTTCTGTGGTTTGAGGATTTATCCTTTGTAATGCTAATCTTTCACAAACTCTTGGTTCCTTATGTTTGGAGATCACCCCTCTCTTGCTAGATTCTTGCTTTTGCCATTCCACACTCTCCTTAGAAAGGGACAAAATACCTGTGCAGTTTCTGGGCTCTTGCACCCATGTTGCAGAACAGTGGGCGTCCCTTCCATCCATCTCTATGGGTCAGCATTCAGGCCATCCTGCTTCAACTCCGCAAGTCTCCCTCTGGTCAGGATGGGGGTTAGGGAAAAGTTCTTCACCAGAGGGCAGTGGGATCTGGGGGAACCTTCTCTCCCTTCCATGACATAATTTCCATGCTTATGTGCGTGTTGCAGCAGTCCCTCGTGCGGTCATGTCTTCAATCAGGGGAGAGCTGGTGTGAGCGCTCACAGAAGGCAAGGAAAGCAGGTCGGGCAAACACTGTCGAAGCAAATTCAGGCTTATTATTCAAACAGATGTTCATGAATATATTTTGCCATATTTGCAGAGTCTTAATTGTAATCTGACTTGATGGGCACATGAGTTTAGAAGTAGAAGATTGAATTTATAGAGGGAGAGATGAGCTGGGAGGTGACCTACTGAGCTGGACTCTGGAGAGTGAGAGTTTACCTCTAATTCTGCACAGGTTGCCTGATGTGAGTCCTTGTCACCTAACAAGTCACTTGGGTTATTGCTCCTTCCCTTCCCTGAGGAGATCAGATCCTGCTGGAAAAAGACATCCATGCCCTGAGCAGGACTGCTCATTCATAACTGTTGCTTTCTTTACTTTCCACTCTTGGCAAACATAGCAGGGATTTGCTGCTTCTTTTCCCTCCCGAGTTAATCTTCTGTTTTCGACCCCGCATCTTCCATAAGAATCTGTGAAAACTTTTCCTGGCAGAACTCCTCCTGTCAAGTTTTGGTGTCACCAGCTGAGTAACACAGTGACTTCTTTCCCTAATGAACAAGAAGGAATCTGGGAAGAAGCCCTTTTTTTTCCCTATTTTTTTCCCCAAGCCTATTTTTTTTTTCTCCAGAAGTCATTATTATTGCCATTAGCAAATATAACTTAGGAAAGGTTATGATAAACAAGGGGGAGATAAGGGTGATTTGTACATGTTTAATCTCTTCTCTGTGTTTTTTTTTTTAATTTCTCTCTCTGGCAAGCAAGAAAACTGGGTAAAATGATGGCATCGCTTTTGCCCAGTCTGGTGCTATTGGAGCTGTCAAGCGTGTGACATGACACAGCACATCCAGACTCATACAGTACCTTTCACATAGCATCTCAAAAACGTTTCTTAAGAAGATAATTTTATCCCTGTAGACTCTAGCGATGTTTCTAGTATCTCAGCAACCTGACCTAGCTGTAGATGTCCCTGTTCATTGCAGGGGAGTCGGACTAGATGACCTTTAAGGGTCCCTTCCAACTCACACAATTGCATGATTCTTTGATTCTTTGCAGCAAGATGGCACATCACAGTTTGAGAATGATTCTTCTTTCCATTATGCAGACTAATTTGATAAATCCTTTGGAAGAGATGGAGAAACACCACTGAGATGTGGCAGCCTGGGCTGTGTCTTGCATAGATGCTTCTTTCCTTTGAGATGATACTGGCTGTGCACTCCACATCACTTGGCTAAAATTGGGGGTGTTTGCAAGCACCAGCAAACTGAGCACCACTGTGTGGTGAAATAGGGGAGTATTGTTTTGAAGAGACCCGCTTGCTCCCATCAGGATGGAATTTGCTCCTCGATACTGCAGGGTGAGTGACAGTAACTTGAAACGGGACACTGAGGCCACCAGCATGAGCTTTTTCAAGATCTTTGGAATCCCAACAAGGCTTCCCTGGGCTGAACAGATAAATGAGGAAAGCAGTGTACCTGCTCTGGCTTACAGAGAAGGGAAAGAATTTGGAGAGACTTTGTTATGTGGAGTACCACTGATCTGAGCTTTTAATAATGCAATGGACTTGTAAGTGTTCCAAACGATGAGATTTGTGAATGAATTTTTAATCTGGGGTTTAACATTAAAGATTAAAGTGTGTGTTTTGAATTTCAAAAAAAGAATTTACCCCCAAAAGGCGAAGACTTGCTTCAGTGGCTTCTTATGGTTTTATTTTATTTCATTTTTTCTCCCCTTGGGTATATACAAAAGCAAAAAGAAACAAAGAAAAGGGAAAACAGCATCCAGACTGAGCCTGGGGAATCTTCAACTCATTGTTAAGCCAGTGTCCAATTGGGCTCTTTCATATTAATGTTGCTTTGTGTGCTTTTAGACTTGGCAGGAGTGACAACATCTGTGTGAAAAACAGCCAGCTGTGCAGAAAAAAATCTTCCTTAGTTCAGAGCAGTTGTGTGCTTTGCTGCTTGGGCATAAGCAGCTTCTTGCATCTGTTATGGAGGGAAAATGTGCAAAGTGTTTTCCTGAGACTCTAACTCTAAAAGACAAGAGAAGCCCGTAGCTGCTCCTGTAAAAGAAAATTTAGGACATCAGGGAAGGGAAGAAGAGAGGGCAGGCATTAAATGAGACAGCACTGTGGGGTTTGGTCACCCAGGGTTAACTCTGAGGACCTGGCATCAGAAAAGAAGGTGGTAAGGAGAGAGGCACGTTGTCTTGTATGGTAACTGCAATGGCTGTATTAACTGAAACCCTCTTCTCTTCAAGCATGTTGTGGCCATGCTTTGTGTTTTTTGAAAACCTCCATAAGAATTTGGGGAATATTTGGGAGCCCCCTCTGGAGTACTGTGCAGCAGAGCCTCTTGCAGAAAGCATTTACTCCTACCATCGTGTGGGTCTCCAGCAGAGCTGCACACAGTGAACCTTCCTGACTGTTTTTCCCCTCTCTGATAAGAAATGTGTGTGTTAATTTGAAATCAATACTAATACTTGGCACAGTGGCAGAGAGTGTGATTAATAGGCAGAGCAAGGCCCATGAATCAGGTGACAAAGCTCTGTTCGTGTCTCACCACTGACCTGAAGCATGGTGCTGAGGTGAGTTATAGCCTCTCTCCACCTCGGTTTTCCTCACTGCAATTGGAGGCTCTCTGCATTGCCCCATTGCCTTACCTGACAGCGTACATTAGAACAACCAGCGAAACTTTCTACAGTAGTAAGCAGATGGACAGATTTTCTCTAATACGGTTGTGCATGTTTTTACGCATTGGTCCCGTTTCCACTGTGCGATGTGGGAGGAGGTTGCCCAAATAACTGGGAAGAGGGGAATTAATTTAGAGAGCCAGAAATGTGTGCAACAAAACTTTGGGTTTGGGGGCAAAACCTGGCACGTGAGCAACTACAGCACCAGACTTCACAAGGAAACATATACAGCTCCTGGTGCTCCCATGTGAAGACTGGGCTGGAGGTGTGTGTGTAGCTAAAATTGGTCATCTGCTGTAGGGAAAACCCAATGTATCCTCTCTGTTTTATCTCATAGCATAGTGATAGCACAGACTTTCGAGTGGATGGAACAAAAAGCAAAAATTTCCATTGTTAAAAGACTGTTCTCATGGAAGGGCATGGTGTATTGAGTATGTGTTCACAGTACTGTAGCACTACTGAATAAAATAATACAAAGTCAGAATTTATATAATATCTAAATACGTGGCAAAAGTTTAAATGGATTGAAATAAAGTGTTTTCACCTTATTGAATTGAAGTGTGCCAATATTGCCATAATTAAATGAGAAAGTCGAAGCAATTCATTTTGTCTTCACTCTCTGAAAATGTCATCAAAGTTGATATTCTTACAACCTATTTTGATTTTAATGAAAACTCTTTTGCCGGTGGAAAATTGTCCTTTTACAACCTCTTTCAGATAGCTCAACTCATAATCTGATGCATTCAATTACTGACCTGGCATTTGCCACATCAGAAGACAATTTTTTTTTTCTTTTCCCTTCATTTAAATGAAAAAAGACTTTGCTTTTAATTTTTTTTTCCTGTTTGTTTTTAATAATTTTATATCCAAAGTAATTTGGGATTAATGAAGTTTAAAATGTGGAAGTCTAATATCGATGAGCATCCTCGAGGATGCTAGGTTCAGTCTGACTGCTTTTGGAAACTGAAAATTATGCTTTCCTGCCTTCATGAGGCTTGTTTTTTGCATCAGGTATGAGGCAGAGCAGTTTCACTGTGGCATGCTCTCACTTTAAAGGCTCTCCTCTCTCTCCTACCAGCCGGCCACAGGAGTTTTGTTATCAAAATGGATGCAAATGCGATTAGACCCTTAAGCCCTGATTTGGCAAGATACTTAAACATGTGCTTGGTTTTTAAACATTAAGTTTATTTCCAGTGGGTTAACTGCCTTTAGAGGAATGGCTAGGATGGATCGAACCAGCCCAGGCAGAGCTGTACTAGCCGCATGTGGGCAGCAAGACAGGTGAACAAGGATTCATAGCAGGGTCATGGAGCAGGAATATTTTTAGGGGAAGTCAAAGGCACAGCAAAAACAAAAACATATCTGCCCGGTATCTTCTCACTTGGAAATCTTGTGTATTCATGATGAGGAGCCTGGAGCATCTTGTGTGTGAGGAAAGGCTGAGAGACCTGGTACTGTTCAGACTACACAAAAGAAGGCTGAGAGGAGATCTTATCAGTGTTTATAAATGCCAAAAGGGCAGTCGTGCCTAGTGACAGGACAAGGGGCAACAGGCACCAAGTGGGACGCAGGAAGTTCCATCTGAACATGAGAAAAAACTTCACTGTGAGGGTGACAACACACTGGCATGGGCTGCCTAGAGGCTGCTGTGAAGTCTCCTTCTGTGGAGATATTAAAGACCTGCCTGGACCCTTTCCTGTGTGACCTGCTATAGGGAACCTGCTTTAGCAGGGGATTGGACTAGATGAACTCCAGTGGTCCCTTCCAACCCCTACAATTCTGTGATTCAGTGATTTCATACATTAGACACAAAACTGACAGAAAACAGATACCCAGCTTCTTGGCCTTGCTTTTTTTTTTTTTTTTTTTTTTTTTGAGTGAGGATGGGCACAGCTCTTGGTGCTTTGGGTAAAAGCAGTCAAACCATAGGTCAGGAGTGTCTGCACTGAAGTTCGATTTAGTGGTGGTTGTTTCAGCGTAGGTGGAGAAGCCACGTGGGAGTTAGCAGTCCATGTTTCAGTGGCATTTCTCCTGTTATGGGGCAGGAGGTGCGGAGAGAAATAAAACCTTCAGTGCATTCTGTGATACATTTGGGGGCAGCATTAGAAGTCACCTATGAACCAATTCTGTATCCCACTTTCCCTCCTCTTCCCTATGCAGCTGCACCCTGCCCTCCTGCTGTTCCCTACCACACAAAGCCCCATTATACAGCCCGCCCACCTGCTTGTCCTGCCTCCCCCTGTGCCACCTCCCTGTGCTGGGCTTTATTCTTATTCATTATGGGCTGTATTCTTCCTACTCAATATGCTGTTGAACATATTTAAACCTTAAGTTGGTTTCTCTTATTAAGCAGTTCATCACTATGTTGTGCCTTTTTTTTTTCTTTCTTTCTTTCTTTTTTTTTTTTTTTGGCCTTTCTTTCTTAACCACGAGAGGAGGAAGAAATTTATTCTTTTGTCCATAAATCATTTACAAAGCTGCTGGGCCGTTAATGTATTTTTTATGGCTCGGCAAACAGAAAAGAGGAGCGAGTGTCTTAGTAGTGCTTTTCCGACCTGTTTTAATTTCGGCTTCCTAGCCCGGACTCTGTTCCCCTGTCTTGGGAGCAGATACATTTCCCTTGCAGAGGCACTGGTGGATACCTTTTCCCAAAGGAGGCCACTTTGCTGTGTCAGCAATGTCACGTGCTGTTGCCAGCACTTGGCACCAATCCGCAGCGCGTCACATCTCTGCTGACTGGGCTGCGCTGGGAGAATATTAGCAAGGAAAAGGGATGGGTTGGAGGGGACTCAAGGCTATTTTTGCTTTTAGATCCAGGGGAGAGCTCTAATTAGACTCTCGCTCAGGGATAAACAAGTTATGTACGTCTCTCATCTCATCCCATGCAGCCTCACCCTGCACTTTGCATGCTGTGGGCTTAGCTGGCCTCGGGTGTGGTGTAGATAACCATGGGGATGTTTTGGAGGGGCGTTCAGCACAGTGACTGGCTGTGGCTGCTTCCCATATGTTAAAGATAGGTTCCTATAAGGTTTTGCAGCCTGCTTTAGGAAAATGAAGCCAATTTATGCCTTAGCTGCTCTCAGTCACCTCTGTGCCTTCTCTCCTTTTTAGGAAACATAGATGCAAGTCTTTGCTGTAAAAGGTCCATTTTTCTTTCTGATGTGCTGTGGCAAGCAGCAAGATGATTAAGACAAGGGATGTGGAAAGTTTATGTTGGCATCTGAGCTAGGTGAATGTATATGCAGCTCAGAGCTGTTGATGCCGGCTCTCTGCAAATTCAAGCAGCGATTCCCATCTTAGATATGTTTGAATGGACTTTTGACTAGTTTTTGTTCCCAAGTCTCTTTGGCTAAAGACTGCAGGCAGACAGTCCATTGAGTAACTGGCCGTGGTCATTTAAATTGCTCCCATCCCTTAGACATCCGTTACCACTGAATAATGCCGCCACTGTAGCAGTCAGCAGAACAGGACAGTGCATCTGCAACACAGCTTTTCCCTTTCACAGCAAAGCAAGCTGTCCTGTCCTTCCACCTTCCTCAGCAGATTATGCTAATTAATGCCTGGCTGTGAGGAAGCACAGCTTCCTTTCTGCTTTCGCTGCTTTTTGGACAATAACCTTGTTCTGAGGGGCAAGGCAAACAGCAGAGGATGATAATGTCCTAAGTTAATGCAACAGGATTCGCCATCACAGGACTAGGGGTGAAGAGAGAGGGAGCGTGTTTGCTAGGCCCAGCTTTGTAGAAGACCAGGAATAGTGAGGCACCTTTCTGCACCCAGCTGGAATTTCACTTTCCTCCTTGCCTGTGCCTGTGATTTGGAAAACAGTTCTCCAGGCATCTCAGGACAACTTCAGGAGGGAAAGAAATGCCTAGCTCCTTGTCGCAAGGATACAACAACCATGTTCTTACCTCTGCTATGCTGCTTAACTGTGGCTTTCAGCCATCTGTAAGCAGATTGCAGCCTCCTGGTTTTCCCACCTGAGTCCTGTGGGGGTGAGTGGATGAGTCATAGATGCCTCCAGTGCTGGGCATAGCCAGCAGTGGGCTAATCTGGCACCAAATAGTCCCACAGAGCAGGCTGAATTAGACTTTCCCACCCCTCCCCTCTCTCAAGTCAAAGGAGCAATGATTGAGCACTTGAGTGAGTTCCTGATCCCTTCTGGGTCCCCTCTGGTCTTTCTCATCTGCTAAGGCAAAAAATTCCCCAACCTCAGTGGTGCAGCTGCTCCTTGAATCCTCTGCAAATGCTGTGGATTCAAGGACTGCCAGCTCAGATCACAGCAGTCTCTGTTTCCAGCCAGTGCTGCATGCATTGGAAGGAAGTGTTAAACCTTCCGTAATGTACCTAATTGTGCAACACTATACCATGGAGAGGGGATTAACATATGCCCCAGAGCACAGCGATTGATTAGTTTTATCCTAGCTAATGTCATTGTAGATGCTATTTTTGTTCCTATCAATGTCCCTTCCTATTTTTATAATCTTCCAATAATATGGTGCAGAGTTTTTGTTGCTGTTGTCTTTTTTTGTGGCTAACTTGCATGCATCTGCATTCTTGTCAGCAGAGATGCAGGGCAGCCATCCCAGTTAGCAGGAGTTGCAGAAGTGGCTCTCCCAGCAGCTCCAGGTGGGCTGGATGGAGGCACAGAATTGAAGGCAGTACTAGAAGCACAGCAGGAGCTCAGAATTGGAATGGATCATTTGGGTCATTGGGCTCCTGACCCTGCTACCACCAGGGTATATGTAAACCAAATCTGGGTTCTTGTTCCCACTTTATCCCTGTTAGCTAGCTGCTCTAGCGCTATGTTCTTCTCACAGTTCAAAAACCTCTGTTAGATTTCAGGTTCTAAGATTTGCTGGCAGAGCACCATTCAGTTACACAAAGAGCTTAGTGTAATGTAATCCCTGTGACATGGAAAGCACAGACACTTTTGATTTCCCTGGTAGGTTTGAATGCTCAGCAGTTCAGCACATCCATCCCTGATGGTCTAAACCCGGGCAAACAAGGATCTCACACTAACAGCAGTCCTCTGAATACACCTGAGCTGAGTGAGGGATTTTGTGGCAGAAATGAGGAAGAAATCAAATTCCTCAGTGATTTTCATCTGCATGATAAGAGCCTCTTTTTTTTCCCATTAAAGCTAGCCCAGCTCCTCTGACAAATACATGGGAGCAAAATGACACCGTTCTTTAAGTATGCATTGCTGAAAGCTTTCCTGCCCTTTTTCATTTTGTCCAACTTTCATCTTCGCTTTATGGCTGCAGGTTGGGGAGGTCAGGGGCAGGGAGATGTGCTCCATGTTATATCAATCAGACAGCTGTTTGAAATCCTCCTTCCAGCTGGCCTGCAGAGAAAGACTTATATCTAAAAGGGAGATGGCAGGGGTGGAAGTGATTGCTGTTTGCAAGGCTAACAGCTGAGACCAGAGCAGGGTGTCATCTTTTTGTCTGGTGTAGATGAAATTATAAATGGTAAGGGAGAGGGGTCAGTGTGATCAGCACAGATTTATAGGTAGCTATTGTCCCTGATCAGCTGGTGGAGGGCTCAGTGAGAAACACTGCAGGGCTCAAGTTCAAGACCTTGACTGTGATTTCTCCTTGGATTAGAACCTGCTTACCCCCATATTCTGCTAGCTGAACAGCAATCTTAAGATTCCTCTTTCTGGAGTAAATTGGATCTGTTTACCTGGGAAGCTCTGTGCCAGAGAGATGGTGAGATAACACCAGTTGTGTCTGATGGTTTTTCTAGCGATAAAGAAGTTTAGAGGTTTATTTGGCTTTTGAGTTGCATTTAACACTGTATAGACCTAAGAGGAAATATTGGTCCCTGTGTAGATTTAACACGTGTCACAGGGCTTTTGCTCTAAAACCATGCTAGGTGTAATAGTTTTCCTGCTGTTTCTTCCAGGCTGTCCTGCAGAGCTAGCAAAGGTAAGGAGGGAAAGAGATGGAAATTATTTTGCATTGTGCACTGTTGGTTTACTATCAACTGTGAGCCAGAAAGAACCAGTAGGAGCCTTGGTTTGGGATATTCCCCTGTCTGCATAAAAGAAATGAGCTTACTCTCAGTAGATTCTTAGTCTGGTGGCTGAAATAATCAAACTTTGCTGTTGGGAGTGGTTTAGTCAGTGTTGGTTGTTTTTTGAGGAGGAGCAATATTAGGAAGTCTCTGTCCTTTTTATAGAAGAATCATATTTTCTGAGTGTCCTCAGTATCTCTAGGCAGGCTCCTCATAACATCTGTGTAACACGTGTCCACAGACTTCCCAGAAAAGTTTATGTTAGAGCACATTAGCATGGTGGTACAAGGTGTGCATCTGTCCCAGCCACCTGTCCTGCCCAGTGACATTGAAAGTTGGAAGTTTCTGAAGTGGAATTTCCCTAGTGAGCTGCAAATAACTCAGGATAGCTGGGCGTTATCTCAGATCTGTGCTCCTTTGGAGTCGCTGATGGTGCTGGTTCCATAAGCAAGCAGACCACAGTCTAGTCCAGTGAGAATGGGCACAATCAGTATTCAGACAGCTTGTTGTGCAGCTTGTTTGGATGCTGTAAAGACTCTGGACTCATCATAAGCACCCACCTTTTTTTTCTTTGTGTGATCTATGAGGTTCCACACTAGTACTGGGGTGCCATTTTCCAGCCCTGAAGAGCCCTGCAGAGCTGAAACATTTTCACCATTAACTTTCCAGAGATCTCTTCTGGGCAATGTAATTGCTTCCTCACGAGATAGAAGAGGTTCTCCGAAGGCAAAATGTCTCTTTTATTTCTTTGCTGTCCTACAGTATTATGAGTGCTTGCAAATTGGGGTTGAATGGTTGCTGCACAGGAAGGTCCTATGACAGAAGAGCTCCCTGCAGCACTCTGTTACTGTCCCTCCAGCAGTGAGTCACACCTTCCTGGGCTGGGGCTTTTGCTGCTGCTCAGGATGTTGAGTCAGCAGTTCCTTGAGGTGGGAGACATTCCTTCAGCACAGCAGAAAGCTTTGGTCCCAAACTCAGAGATGTGAGGTAGGCCAAAAGCACAGTGACTTATGTTTTCCTTTCATCTCAGAAAAAAGACTGCTCTGCAGTTTCTCCTTCTGTTGCCTGCAGTTGCCAGATTGAACGTTGTGTTCCTACCCTGCTCTTGAAACTTTTGAGTCACCTCATCTTTTCCTCTCTAACGAGGGACCAAAAATGTCATACTGCCATAGGCATCTTTCCCAGCACAGGACTGCTAATTGCACGGGGATAGGGAAAGCCATTCCTGGCTTTTGCATGTGAGCTGATAGCTTGCACCTTTATTCTCATTCTCCCCCCCAGCCACGTGCGTTTCACCACATCTTCCCTGGAGGTTTGGAGATGTTGAATGCATGGAGGTGAGACATTTCTTCATCTCTTTCACACCTCTTTTCCCTTCTGGCCATTTGCTTCCCTGGCTTGCCAGCACTGCAGAGTGAACCTGTCCCTTGTCCTCTGTGTTTGCAAAGTCATCCCAGCCCAGCCTCCCTCATCTCTGGGTTTCATGAGGTTGCTGCTAGCAGGTTCCAAATGCTGCTGACTTGCCAATGGTTTTTGAGGGTAGGTACAAAAGAGACAGAGTTCTCTAGCAGGCAGGGCAGCATCTTGACTTTCACTGGATGAACGACCTTCCAAAGAAACCATTTTTCTGTGGTCTTAAAATAAGTAAAGCTGGGAAAGGCCCTCTCTCTGCATTGTACTCCAACCCAACCAGAGGTACCCAGTTATCATGCTGAGCATGCAGTAAAGGGGGGAGATGCCCATAGCACAGCTTCAACAGTATAACCACAGTGCTTCTTCAAGGTCCCAAGTGCCTCTCAGGTCCCTGTGGTCTGTGACCATCTGACATCATTGTGATGTCAACCGGTAATGGTGCATCAGCTACTCATATTGTAGACTGTGCTATTGATGTGATGTTGGTGGAAGACCTCATTTCACTTACTGAGATGTCAGCTGAGTTGATTTTCTCAGGGAAGGAAATGCCGGTTGTGTCTGGGCCCTACACTCTTGTGTCCTGTTGTAAGAACTGTCCACATGAACTCCTTCATGGATTCTGGGGAGGTGTGCTACTTGGGAAAGCAATATGGCCCCATCAAAAATGAAATCGGAGTTATCCGTTGCCAGAATAATTACTTGATCTAGGAAAATTGAAGAAGCGCTAAGAGCCTCTGCAGCCAAAACATCCTTCTTCTGGCTGGTTCCCTGATAGATAGGGGACACAAAAATGGAGCATCTGTTCTAATTAATGATGGGGGCTCAGAGCATCGGGATCAAAGGAGAAAGCTGTGTGCAGAATCAAGCTCAGATCAAAGTGTTCTAAGAAGAGGAAGGGCCAACTCCTCCTTCTGCTGATGGCGGTGTACCCTGCTCTGCTTCCAGGCGTGCTGCTTGTAGAGATGCTTAATTACTAAGTAAGGAGGAGACTGCACATACAGGAGAGGGTGTAATGGCCATCATAATCCAGCACTAGGAGAAGAAAGACTTGGTGGTGACTGGTTCTTGTTGCCTCTCACAAATCATTAAATTTCTCTGAATGCTTAGAGAAGATCAAGATAATGTCCCTTGGCAAAAGGGGACCTTTTACAGCATCCTTTGCTTGTTTTTTTTTCCTCACCTCTTATGTGTTATTTGACTTACTAGACTGGGCTGTATATGTGTGCTTATATCTATATTTGTGTTTATACCTACCCATGGGAATTTAAGCCTTTATTCCTTAGGCTACACTGAAGAACCTTTATCCCAACACTTACACTAAATTTGAAATCTCTTCCTCCCTCTCTCCCTTGCCTCTTTCCTTTTACATTAATGCAAAACCCTGTTTTTGCAACTTCTAATTTTGAAATGTTTAAATATGTAATGTTTGGTTCAGTTTTCCTCCTATGTGTCTTCCTGGGCATAGTGGCTGATGTGTATGTGCCTTTGTGTGCAGCCACCTGTGTTTTGGGCCACGAGTATTGGTGTGGAAGGACGCTGTCACACAGATCGCTGCATAGATGGACAGGTGCACGTGTAACCACATTACATTTTCTAATAGTCTGAGCTCTAAAGAAAGACGCTGTAGCCCCTGAAGAGGATTTGATCTTTGCTCTTTTAGCTGTCTTCCTGGGAGAAGAGCTGTGCTGTAGTAATGCCCCTCCGGTGCTGTGTTAACGCACCCGCCTACCTCCCTGTTTATGCTGGTGGAAGAGGAGGTTGCCTGCATTTGGTCTCCTGCTTCCCCTGTCGCCTTGGTTAAGCGTACTTGTCAGAAGCGGTTGTGTATGTTTTCCCCAGCTGTAGCCCTGCAGGTGCCACTTAGCTTAACAAAATGAGTCCTTGTCTTTAAGTGCTGCCTGCCTTGTGTGCATCCTGGACCAAAGAGCAGCTGACAGGCAAAGGCAAGTCTACGGAGCTGGCTTGCCCAATGCTTTAATAAGGCAGAGACAGGAGAGCGTGATGTGTTGCAAGAGTGTGCATCTTGCATGCCCAGCCTCAAAGCCATTCCTTGGAAGGAGAAATGGACAGAAACCTCAGCTGTTCCTTACTGCCCTTTCACTCCATGGCATTCAGATTGAAAAGGTTGCTGTAGTTCTTTGAAAGGGTGGGAAAATTGTGGTGACTGAATGGTGCTACAAGGCGAGAATAGAGCCCTGGAAGAGAAAAGGGTTCATAAGCAGATCTGGATATTCTCAAATGAATTGGCAGTGAATAAATTATGCATGCTCTATTTTAGTGTTTTTATTATTCTGTTTGCAATCAACTAATCACAAATATTTGGAACACTGAAAGAGTGGTTAGGTATGAAAATCACATCATCTTGGTGATTGAGTGATTGATGAAACTAAGCCTACAGTACAAATTGTGAAATCAAACTTTTCCAGAATATTTGCTGTTAGTGAATACTCACACTGAAGCATTACTCTTCCTGACTTACAAGAATTTGAATATATGAGTATTTCTTGGAGGGAAATAAGGTATGGGGCTGAAGAACACATTTTGCTGTTCCAAATCAGATGAGAAGTCGAGGGCAGATCATAGGTAACATTTCATAAAATCTACAGTGAAGGTGGCAGAAGAGCTTTCTGCTCCATGTTAGTGAGTTTAATCCAGTTAAATGTCCAATGTTTAGCACATGGATGGTGGCAGGAGTGGACGTGTAGTCATGCCAATATAACTTTCCATGTCAGGCTTGAAGACAAGAAGATCTCTTGTTAAACTAATATTCATTAAGAGATATCTCACGTCTGGTCTATGGGCTACTGCAACTGCCTGGCCAGCCATAGTAAGGGACTCAACAGTCCAAAACCACTCCCTCTCCATTGGCCACAGAAGCAACTGGAAGGCAGATGCCCTGTAATAAAGGTCATATTTATTACTGGCCCTTCAAATTGTTTACTTCCACTTACTGCTGACAGCCCATCATAGGAGATTGATGGATTAAACTTTCACCAGCTGTTCTGCGTCCAGGCACATCATTCTGACAGATTTTAGGACCCGAGCTAAACTGTTTCGCTAAGATTTTTCAAAGTGCTGCATATTTTTAAACACGTTACAAGCTTGTGAGAAAAATCAGTCTTTATTTTTTCCTGCCACGTAAGGAACTCATGAATCAATTTAAAGTGGTGTTTTGTTTGGCTCTGTTCTAAAGCACTTCTGAGCCTCCCAGAACTACCTGCAACTTTGGAGGTAGTAGTCGGGAAAGAAGGGACATGTGTAGGAGTTGGGAAGTGTGGAGGAGGTTATTGATGGTATGGAAGATCCTTGTGTATTGCAGCTCCAGAGCAGTCAGTCCAAATTGAGGAACTTATCATAGGATGCTCAAGTACCAATAACTTTGGACTACACCCAGGTGTTAGCAATATTCTGATATTATCATAGAATCATAGAATGGCCTGGGTTGAAAAGGACCACAATGATCATCCAGTTTCAACCCCCCTGCTGTGTGCAGGGTCACCAACCACCAGCCCAGGCTGCCCAGAGCCACATCCAGCCTGGCCTTGAATGCCTCCAGGGATGGGGCATCCACAGCCTCCTTGGGCAACCTGTTCCAGTGTGTCA
>JAPSGF010000016.1:2646601-2668461 GCA_035772895.1 Perdix hodgsoniae
GAGGAGAGGAGAGGAGAGGAGAGGAGAGGAGAGGAGAGGAGAGTCATCTGGAGGCAGCATTTTGATTTTGTGCAAAAAAAGTGCTTTAAAGAATTTTAGTGCTACTCAAAACACTGCAGTCTTGAGCTTCTGTGCTAGAAAGCTGGGGCTTGTCAGGCTTTGTGCCCCCTCCACCTTGTGTGGAATGCAAAGAAGTGTATGGTGGAAATAATGAAAAATGAAGGAGATTGGATCAGATCCTCTATAAACAATAGTCATTTTTCACTAGCTAGGAATAAATATGTGGTCTGGAAAGATTTAGATTTTTAATCTTCTAAATTAAAAAATAACAATGAAGTGTTTCTGTCCATGTTAGACTTCATAAGGAAGAGAAGTTGGGCAAGAGCTGCGTTTCTTCTTTACATAATATGCATTCTCTCTTCTTACCCCTTGGTGAAGCCTTTCAGAGTGCACTTTCGTTTTCTGTTTCAGTGATATTAAATATCATTAAGATTGATGAGTTTGAAAACATATTTCATTATCTCCTAAATACAGCTTGGCTGCTCTTACAGCTCTTTCCCTGTCTCCAAAACAAAGTCTGATGTTCTCTGAGGCTCTCAAATGAGAATGCTCTTACTTAAAAGGAACACCTAGCTGCATCTGCCTCTGGAATATGTCTGCATGAGAGCAGCCTGATCTGTTGGGGGAGGAATATAACTCTCTAGCTTGCAGTAACTGGTAAGGGACAGCTATGTAACAATAGAATGCTGCTGTCATAACCTTCATTTACATAGGGCCAACTGAAATGTTTGAATTGGGATTCCTTCTCCTGAAATGCTTGAACTGGGTTGTCTTCTCTTTCCAGGCACGGTGTATCCTCTGGAGGTGTCAGTCAGTTCAGGGAGCATCCAAGTTGCCCGAGGCCAGACAGCAGTATTGCCCTGCACCTTCACTACTAATGCTGCTCTCACTAACCTTAATGTCATATGGATGGTCACTCCTCTTTCTAACGCCAACCAGCCTGAACAGGTAGGTCTTTTCTCACTGGAGTATGCATTTTCTTGGGGCTTTCCTTTTCTTCACCTTTTCAGCACTGATCTACATGTAGTCCACCCCTTACTTTTGCAAGGCTATTCTTACGAACGTTAGCAAATGAGAGCCTACCATGGTGGCACTAGAATTGTAACCTGAGAGCTGTTGGCCTGAATTCTATCCACATAATTAGTGGCCAGAAGAAATCCATTGCTCTGAAGTGGATCTATCTTGGGTCACACTGCCTCCATAACATTTGTTGTTCAGTTGTGTGATTCAGTATCCTGCACTGAAGAGAACTTTCTCCTCAGGGACCTGGCCTGAGTACAGACTGCTATCTAAGCTGCTGGGTTGACAGAAGGTGTACAGACTCAAGGGTTGTATTGCCCAGGATTCAGTTCACTTTAGTGAGCATCAGTGAGCAGTGTCAAATCATGGCAGGACATTACTTGCTGACACCCAAAACGATTCTGTCCACCACCAGGTGGATGGTTTTATGAAGTATTTACTGACCTGCAGAGAGTCTACCTCTCTACATTGGGTGTCCAGATGGGTAATTAATGATTGTTGTATGAAATAAGCTGCTATTACAAATCCAGTTATGCCAGAAGACTTGGGTATTTAGTCTATTCCCTTAGAGAACATTTTTATTGGCATAATCTCCTCTGTAGAAAACACTTCTCATAGGATCAGTTTTTCTGTGTTGACTGTTGTATTTGATGTTTAGTTATTCAGAGAGCCTTTAAGAAATAATCATTTTAGCTTTGGAAGCCCATATTTGCTTGCCCTTCTCCCTCCTTGCTCAGTCTGTTTGGAGTATTGTTTGAACTTTCCTTTCTTTTCCAGGTTATTCTCTACCAAGGAGGTCAGATCTTTGGTGGTGCACCCCAATTCTATGGGCGAGTGGGGTTTGCTGTGACAATGCCAACCACCAGTGCCTCCATCTTCATCAACAATACCCAGCTATCAGACACTGGCACATACCAGTGTCTGGTCAACAATCTTCCTGATAGAGGCAGCAGGAATATCGGAGTCATCGGACTTACTGTCTTGGGTGTGTTTATTGGGATTGTGGGGGTGGGGGGAGGAACTGGGGTATGGGAATCCTCTGTGCTCATAGCAGAAAAATATGGTGGTTTGTACATTGGATCCTGTGGACATACTGTGGTGAGGGCTGGTTGTGAGTACTGTGAAAGTGTATAGGCACACACTCCTCATATGCAGATGTTGTATTAGAGAGTTTTAAAATATGGTGGAGAGAAAGACTTGTGGCAAGTTTGTGATGTGGAGTTGCAAAGAAGCATGAATAAAGGGTGAGTGCATTTATGAGATCTAAGGGGTTATAACAGGTTTGTGCATAGCAACAGGAGAAAAGAATGGACTTTAGAGATTTGCTTCCTTCTCATAAAAGCAAATAATACTGGATGTTATACCACAGATTGTGTGCCATTATAAGGCAGTGAAAACAAAAGCAAACCACAGGAAATTCGTTTTGCAGCCCTCTTAGTTGTTGCCACTCTTGCTGTCCCAAGAGTTGAAGTCTTTACCCTTTTTTTTCTAGGGAATTGTTTAGGACAGGTGGGTCCTGGGAAAGTGGTTGTCCATTACTTTGATGGGCTTTTCAGTCAGGAATCTTTGTCTATTGTCATCCCACAAATCTCAATGGGTTCTTGTCTGCTACCTCCTTTCTGGGCTTTGTCTGCTTCTCATTCCCTGTCAGCTCATGCCAGACTCCTCGATTTCCCCTGCAGTGTGTCCAGAAAGAGCCTGTACTCTACTGCTCGATTATTTTTCCTGATCTGCTGTCACTTTCCCCTCTTCTCTTGTAGTTCCTCCTTCCGCCCCACTTTGCAGAATCCAAGGGTCCTTGGAAGTGGGCAGCGATATCACACTGACCTGCAGCTCGGAAGAAGGCATCCCCCGGCCAACATACCTCTGGGAGAAACTGGACAATGTTCCCAAGTTGCCCCCAACTGCCACACAAGGTGCTTGTTCTGTTGATTATCCTCTTACTTCCCAGGTGGCAGCCTGGTCTTTCCTTTGTCTGAGCTGCCAGAGATGACATGGTTCTCTGAGTGTCTGCCATCACTTGCATGATCGCTTGTTTGGAACGAAGATTCCTGGAGTGCTTGGAGGCTGTGTTGGACTAGGTACTCACCAGCAACCATTTCAAGTTTCATCTTATTTTGGAATGGATGTTCCTTGTTCCCAGTTGAGGAACAAGGATCTTTTTGAATGGAAGCGAGAGAATATGGTTGCCAGATGTTTGCACGTCTGGAGATTTCAGCTGCCACCTCATCTGCACAAGGCGCATAGATTGGAAAATAGAAGGGAGGCAGAATCATTCCATGAAAATCCTGCCAGCTTTTCACACTGAGCGTGTTGTGACTGGAGCTATTTTTCGGATGCATGTAAAAGCAAGGCTCTGATCAGACTGAATATTGCCCAGACACTAAGTCTTATCTGTGAGGTTTCTTAGCCTACATGTCCTGACCAGGTGGAGACAATAGCACTTTTGTCCTTTGTCTTGCTGTATTTTCAAAATACACAGGAATTTTAGTTTTAGGTAATTCAGGAATGAGGAAAACTGGAAGAGCAAGGAGCAGGGAACTCAGGAATAGGAAAGCAGGGTGCTGCAGGGCAGAGCTCAATATAGCAGGTAGATCTGGGTATTGCACGTCTCTTCTTTCCTCCTTTCTCTTGCATAGTAATATGAGCCCCAAGCTTTCATTTGCAGAAATTCATCTGTAAGAAGAAAAAGAAATATGTAGTGTAAGCTCC
Organism: Perdix hodgsoniae; assembly: GCA_035772895.1. NCBI lineage: Eukaryota > Metazoa > Chordata > Aves > Galliformes > Phasianidae > Perdix > Perdix hodgsoniae. Next base: position 2,650,394 of record JAPSGF010000016.1, read on the forward strand.
TTAAGACCTAATCTTGTGTGTGTGCACAATGCTTCCATCTCAGGGTTACTTCCTAATTTATTTATCTCTTAAGAGTCTCACACATCAATTCTCTATTTGCTGGATTTGCCTTTTCATGGTTTTCTTCAAGCCCGGGGGAGGGATTTAAATCCTTCTTTTCTCTCTAACTAGACCAAGTCCAGGGCACTGTCACTCTCCGAAATATCAGCACTGTGTCCTCAGGTCTTTACCAATGTGTGGCTTCAAATGCCATTGGAACCAGCACTTGCCTTCTGGACCTGCAAGTCGTTGCACGTAAGTATTTTGCCAAGGGAGACTTGGTCAACTGCTTCTGTCTTGTGACAGTAACACATGTAACCATGTTTGCTGTGAACCAACTTGTGCCTCTCTATCAGAAGATCGTTGTACCCTGGAATGGGGATACTGCTTTTCCCTGCTTCTAAGCTTCAAATGCTCACAGGTGGCCACAGCCCAGCCCTGATTTCTTCTTCATTCTCTGTTCACTCCTTCCCACAGCCCACCCCTGGAGCATCAGCCTGATTGCTGGAGCAGTGGCCACAGGTGCTGTTGTGCTTATTGTCTGCATTGTGTTGGTGGCCATAGCACTGTTCTACTGGAAAAATAAACACAAAGAAGAAGAAGAAGAGGAGATTCCCAATGAGATAAGGTAGGGGCCAGGGATCTGGTGCCTGGAAACCCCCGATCAGCCAGCAAAAGCAGCAGCTAGCAGGAAGGCAGGCAGAATCCCTACTTTTCATAATCCTTAGGTGTGTTCCCTGGAGTAAGGGAAGGCCTCCATATTTGTCCAAAAAATAGCGGAAGCAAATGAAGAATGGCAACTACAGATTTTTCTTTCTGAATTGCCTTTATTGGGAGCTTCAACTTGGCACTACTAGCTCTGTAGGAGAGTAACTATACACGTGCTGGAGATCTGGACCAACAATATCAGATAGTAATAGCTAAAAAGCTCTGTAGGTACAGCTGTGATGTTCTCTGGTGTTACAAACACCATATTTTCCTTTTGGTAGCTTCCCGAAGCTTCCCTAAGGATCAGTTTATTGGCTGTACAAGTATAGCTGTACTGACTGTCTGTGACAGCCACCGGTTTGGCCCATTGCAAACCTGAATATGCTTTGCTTCCCTCAGTGGCAGGCACATGAAGCAATTAATGTGTACAGAAGTGGGTCCTGTAAAAAGGGATGAGTGAAGAGGCAGAGTGAAACCAGTTCATGTTGGTGCTGTCCTTGACCTTATATTGATGGTATTGCCTCCAGTGGGGTGTAGTGGTGAGGATTTGCTGAAGCAAAGCAGCATCCTTCCTGTGCCCTGACGCTCTCTCTTTCCCAGGGAGGATGACCTGCCACCCAAATGCTCCTCCACCACCAAGACATTCCATGCTGATGCGTCCTCATCAGAGAATGACACCCTCACTTCCTCCAACACCTACAACAGCCGCTATTGGAATGATCCCAAGGCCAATCACGCCACAGACTCCTTCACCCGCTTCAGCAACAGTAATGACGCCCGTCAGCCACCCTTCTCCCGCTCGGGGAGCACAAGCACTCGCCCTGTCTATGCCAATGGTGGCCACCCCTCCCCAGCTGCCCCTAAGACGCTGGTGGTGACAGCCAGCACAGCACCATCCCCACAGGAGGTGGCCCGGAGCAACGGCTCAGTCAGCAGGAAGCCTCGGCTTCCGCACACCCGCTCCTATGCTGTCAGCCAGGCCACACTGGAGCGGATTGGAGCTGTTCCTGTCATGGTGCCCGCCCAGAGCCGGGCTGGCTCACTTGTGTAGGGGCACGCTGGTAGCTAAGAGCTGAGCAAGGGCCTCGCGTACCAGGGGAGCGAAGACATGGCTGAGAGACCCTACTCCTTCCTGAAAGGCAATGAGGCGGAGGTGGGCCTCCCAAGGCCGCTGCCAGCCACTGGGGCAGCTCCAGCCATGCTGCAATGCCCCCCAGCTGTTGGGGCTCCACCATGGACGCCACAGATGTGCCAAGGCCACAGGGCATTGGGGGCCCTCCCTGGCTGCTGGGCCCTGGCTGGGACCCCCTCCCAGCCTAGCCTCAGGGCTTTTGCTTTTGTTTTGTTTGTTTTGTTGGGAGTCATTTCTGTTCACCTGGGTCCTTCAGGGAGGTTTGGGAAGATATATATATATATATTTTTCTGTTGTTACTGCTGTTTTATTTCTAAGAGGACAACAACCAGTGTGGGACAGGGAAGGCTAAGAGGGGAGGTGTGTCAGGTAAGGTATATCTTGTCATGGAGGCTGTGATCCCCTCTCTGCCTCCTCGGCCCTACTGCTAGATGAAGAAGATTGTTGGAATGGGGACAGCCACGAAGAGGCACCAGCCGAACTGGAGGTGCAAATTGGCAGCACAGCTACCAGCCAAACCAAGGGGAAGGCTGGGCAAGGATGTGGGCCAGGGAGTGTTTCTCGTTATTTATTTTTTTGTTGTTCTTCCCCTCAACTGTGACACACACACACACACACACACTCATGCACACACAGATACTCCGCAGGCTGGGTGTTTTTCAGCTGCTGCCAGAGCCCTGTTTGTGGCTGTGTGCTGCTGTCTGGGCCTCTGTCCCTGAGAAGCTCCAGGCAAAGGAAGGGCACACTGCCGCTACAGGCCCCATGGCTTTTATTTGGTGTTGCTGGGGTTATTCTGGAGGCAGAGTCCTGAGCAGAGCCTGCTACACCTAGGCTGCTCTTATGTGGAGTGAGGGGCTTCAGACCTCTTAGCTCTGGTGTTTGCGTGGTGGGTTTTCCTTATTGGGCTGCCTAGAGGGCTTCCCTGCGCAGCAGGGCACATGTTTGCTTGGGGCCCTCACACAGAGGCACCGTAGTTTTCGTTCCCTCTCCCACATGTGCAAAATTCCCAGATGCTGAGTTTGGCAGGGTTTATTTCCAAATCCTTTTCCTTAAAAAGAGTGAAAGCAGGGACTCAGTACAGTAGGACTCAGGAGGATGTAATTCTGTGGAAGCCCATGTGCTGTTGCTCTGCCTCCCTTAATCCTGCACTGGTACTTATGGCACCTGCTGATGGCTCTGCCATCCCCTTACAGCCAGGGGGTGACTGTGGCTGGCACCTGTCCTTTTACTTCTTCTATTGCAACTAAATAGCCTTAATCAAAGCCAACAGTTGAAACTGCTCAAGGGACCTGTTGCCATTGGAGGATGGACTAAGGGCTTGGACTTTTCCTCCTGAGAGAGCCATGCCTGGGTGGGTATCCCCAACCTCCTGTGTAACACCAAGCCTTGCACATATAAAGGCAGTGGTAACCTCCAGAAGTACAAGAGACTTCCCAGATCAGATCTGCTCTTGGAAAAAGCAATGTGAGTGCTCACAGGTAAATTTCTGTATCTCTCATGTTGAAAAAAGGATCTCGTTAAGCCAAGAGACTTCCTCATCCCCTTTTCCTTGTCCCGGCACAGCTTTACTTTCCTTAGCAGTGCACAAACCTTGGGCAGGGCCTTCTGCCTGAGCTGTACCTTTCAAATGCAAGCACATGCTCTGAGAAGGAGGAGGAGAGTTGAAAGTTGGGTTCTCACATGAACAAACTTGCTTTTGGGGAGGTTGTGAGCACCTGGGCAGCAGTAGGCTTGAAACTTGGCTGAGATTTTGTGCCTTCTTTGCTTAAAATAAAGGAAAAAAAGAGAAAAAGAAAAAAAAAATCCAGCCTCCCTTCCTTCCCTGCCCTACACAACTCCATCCAAGAATGAGTTCAGACCACAGTGGTGGCACAGACAGGGAGTTGCTGTGTATACACACATTTCAGAGGAGCAGTCCTCTTCCCTACCTCTCTTTGCTGCTGCATAGTAGGACTGACTGGTGGAAGAAGGGTTGCTTTTGAAACCCTGATGTGGGAAGGGAAGAAAAAGCATTCAAAGAAAAGCCCATACACATTCTCTCTGCTTTGGAAACAATCCCTGTGTGACATTTACAGGAACACTGCCCTCGGCAGGCCCTCTCCTCTAGTGGGAAAGCTCTTCTTGTTCCTACCTTCCATGAGACTGTTCGCTCCTCTTTCTTTGTTCTTTCTAATTGTATAAAATTCAATAAAACTTTATTCATATAAAAAAAGGAGTTTTTACTGCTTGCAGCTGCTTTCCTTTTCCCCTAATTCTACAATGAATTTGGCTGTTGGTACTCAGTGATCATGTAACCATGACCTGACTCTTCTTAGGACAGCCAGTTTGGTAATGCACCCTGCTGTTACAGCCTTGTTTTGCTCATTCATAATATTGACACCTTGCCCTTGAAGGTACCATTTCCCGGGCTTGCAAGATCTCTGCTTCCCTAGACAAAGGTGAGTTCTATTTTTTGTCATTCAGGAGATGGGGATCCTTTGTACTGCTTTGAGTGATACAGGAAAATGTTGTAAAAATGTTGTAAAAAAACAAACACCTTTTGTCACGTTAGTTTCCCAGTCTGAGACATGGCATGTTCAACTCTGATGCAAAGACTAAGGCAGTCACCAGGAAGGCCCTCTCTGACTTTTGTGGGCTTCTGAATATATTTGATAGGGGAAACTATCAGGAAGTTAACTAATGTTATGATGTTATAATGTAATGAGTGCCATGGGAAGAGCATTTGCTCTTCCAGGGCATAAGGGAATTGAGAAGCACATATCTCTTGGTATCAACAACTGCTAGCAGAAGGTTGTTCCTAGGCCAGTCTGATGTTTTGCCATTTTTTCATCTATGCATTTTTTCCTCCATGTTTCATTTTTCTTTCTACTTCTCTAAACTCCTCCAGATACTCTGAGAATGATTATTAAAAAGAGAAAACTACAGATCCAACAGCAGTGTTAATTCAGCCTTGCTGCACACATAGCTCGTTCTCATTCCATGGTATTTTTCAACACCTAATTTAAAATACTCCTTTGAATGTATTTTCAGCTGTTGGCTTTGCAGTAGCTGAGATGACTGCATTGTCATCTTGGGAAAGTTGCTGTAGGAATCTTAATGTTTGCATTTTTTCATCTTTTGATTGTGCAACCTTGATGTGACATTAATTGTCTTTGCATTTTATTCCCATGATAGTCCTGTCAGTATTCTGCTCTCCTATCCATTCCTTGCCACTGGCTTGCCCTTCACATCATTTTTCTGCACATCTCTGTCTATTGATCTATAGCAGAATTTCCCAAGATACAGGACAGTTTACTATGTTTGTGCAGAACCTACTGTGCTGGTGTTTTAGCTGTAAGTTGTACCAAATGAGGCATTGCTGTAATACAAATTTCTAGCTAAAAATAATACCGGTTAGAGGTCTTGATATTGAGTGGCTACCATTAAAAAACAAGTAAAGGCTCAAGCTATTACAGTTGTAAGTGGAAGTCCCTACTGAAATGCTTGAGTTTTCCAGCAGCCTTCAACCACAGTTGTGTGGTGGGGATTGCCCCCCATTGTGTATGCCACAATGATGACATTACTTTATGATGTTACCCATCAGTCAGGTTACCTTCCATCAAAGACTGTTAAAAGGAAATGTGTTCTAACACAAGGAATAACGGTACTTTTAAGTGTTGAGAAAGAGAACACAGAGCCACAAGAGGATGTCTTACACTTCAGCAGTGGACATCTTTCTAGAGGTTGGTGGAGACGAGAGCTCTATTTCAAAAATCTGGGAAACCTGGTCTGAAGACAGCCAGGATTATTTTTTCAACTCGCGCAGCTTTTGGACTTGGATCTGCTGATTCATCTGAACTAAAAAAAACTTGCCCAGATGCATGCACTTCAGCAAACTCTTGCCAGAATGCAGACAAGTTTCCAGTAGGAGACAGTCTGCCAGATGGTGTCCTGAAGACTGAGTGGCTACCTGTGAGGACCTGGGATGCTCAGAAGGTCGAGCCTCCTTATGTCATGATTTAGGTCTTGGTGAAAAGCACCTCAAGCCAGGGTAGCCTCAGGTGGCACAGAAGACTGATGTGACTGGGTGATCCATTTGGTGCTGGGCAGGGGAAATCAAACTGAATGATTCTTCTCTATCCCCCAAAACTGGAAAAGATAGTGGGGGAATTGTCATGATAAATTTCTGTTTTCATCCAACACAGTGATCAGCTTTTGGAAATTAGTGGATTTCTCTTGGAAGCAACATTTTGCATCTCAGCTTCCTCTTGTTTGGGTACACAAGTACCTTTTTGTGTCTGTACTCCAACAGGAATTAGAGTGTACATATGTGTGCCATAAACTGAGTGCGCCCAAAATGGTTCAGCAGATTCACTTAAAATAGTCTTGAACATTTCTGAGACATAGAGCAGGGAAGACTGGGAAAACAGGTACCTTGCACCTGTTAACTTCAGAGCAAACCCAAGAGAAAGATAATACATGGCAAGAGCTTTGGGCCTGCGAGTAGAGAATACTGTTCTTTGGGCAGCAGAATCTCGGTAGACTTTTCCCAAATCCAGGACTCTGGCATATTTTCTTTGATGAATTTCTCTGACAGCAACAACAAATAAAGCACTTTTCACTTCTCTGTGGTAGAGGCTTCCTGGCTTTAGGCAGCACTACCTATATATAGAAATGGGACCAGACTCCTACTAAGCCTCCTAATGCCTTTTCTGTTAGTTCTTTTTCCTGATTTTTTTTTTCCTTCCTCCCGCTCCCTCTGTAGCATGTTTGAATGAGAAATTGGGTTGGCAGGAAGTTTAATCTATCTATGTTAAAAACACACACACAGAACTCCCCACCAAAATCCCGAAACAAATAGCAGCAAAGAAGAGAGGAGATTAAGACACAGCTTGCATGGCTGGCTGGCAAGCAATTCTTTAGCAGTGGATGTGGCCTGGATCAGCTCCTGGATTTGGACTTACTAAAATATGTTTGTAAAGGGGATGATGACTTGCCTCCTGTTGATATACTTACATGGGAAACCTGGTGTGGTGCACACAGAGAAACTCTGGCTGAAAGGCTTGATACAACAAAACCCAGAGGCTCTGCTCTTTTGCTCACCTGTATTCAAACCCACTGTCTGGTAGAGGGGCTAAGCAACACAGCCTGGCTGCCAGCCTCCTGAATACTATCAATAACTGCAGAAATTCTCTCACTGATGTTTTTCTCTTAGGTCCTCAAAGCACTTGAACAAGCCAAGTGTAGCAGTCAACAGGTCATGTGGACATGTGAGACGTGGGAATGGGTTTGCAATAGGGTTGCAGCAGCAGAACTTTAAGCTGCGGCAGTTTCTAAGATTGCTCAGGAGCCTAGAGACTTTTTTTTCTAGTGCACTGCTTCATTGGCACAGCACTTCCACTCCTCCACTCCTGATCTTCTCCTGTCTCCTGTCTCCTGTGATTGAGGCTTGTGGGGAAGGCTTCCATGTCCCCCTGCCCCACATGAAAGACCACTAAAGGCTAGGATTAGCTCAGTAGAGAAGCCAGTGTAGCATTAGTCTCTCAAAGTTAAGATGCATGTTTCAGGATATAAAATATTACAGAATGTGCATTGAACATCATTAGCACTTCTTCCTTTGGCTGTGATTTGCTGCTGGAACAAATATGCCAAAAACCAAACAGTGCCTTTTGTGATACAAACTACAGAAATGGGTGAACAGGGTGAATGCACAGACCTTCACCTGGGAGAGACCTGGGGTCCCCCTTGGCTATGCTTTCCCAGTGGCTGCAGAACACAGCCTTTTCCTGCTGTCTATGGATGCAGTCTCTGTCTTCATGATTTTCTTTGTTTGTCTTCATTTGTTGAATGAATCCTCCACACACCCATCCATACTGAGGGACACCAAATGAGGATGAGCGCAGACATGACCGTAAAGTTTGTGAACACCTCATAGCTGAGCTCAGCCTTGTTCATCTAAAGCACATGTCCCATTTGTGTCCCAGGCTAACCTGTTGCACATCTCTCAAATAACGATGGATTTTGCTGCCCTACCTGGCCCTCCACAAGGTGCTGTCTGGTCTAGGGAAAGCTGGTTCCTTCTGGGAAAGTAAACAGGGAGGTCTGGGATTATTGCCCGAAGAGCCTTGTCCAAACACGAGGCTTTTACTCACGCTCTCCAGATTCGGGTCACAAAGCTCGCCTTTTTTTTTGGTGGCTCTGCAATGACATCCTCTGGAGCGATGAAGAACTACATCTACTCCTATTGCCCACTTGTTACAGCTTGGTTGCACCAGAGTTGACCTCCTTACTAGCTGGTAGGTGGGTTTCTTTTTTTTGAGGTCCTGCAAAAAAACAGTGCTCTGTGCCTGAAGCGTGAGTGCTTTTTCACTCTCTCTCTCTCTCTCTCTTTTTTTTTTCTTTTTTTTTTCTTCACCAACGAGTGTTATTTAGCATCTGTTCACTGCACTGTGCTGTCTGTTATGCAGTGGTGAGGAGGCTTGAGCACTTTGCCCGCATCTTAGGAGCAACTAGTTTACCCACAGAGAGTCTCTAGGTTCCCAGCTCCTCTTCTTGCTATAATGCTCTATGACTCAAAGGCGTAGGGAATGGGCTGGAACATGTGTGAGATTGCAGAACAGATGGGTCACAAATAGTGTAAGAACTCCTCTGCCTTTATGACATTTTTTGTGGACTCACAGCTGACTTAAATATGTCCTTCTTCACTGCTGTTGAGGTTGAGAACGGCTACCTGGTTGATATTTTTCTACCTTCTCCACACTAGAGCAATGCTTCAGAGCCTAGGACAGCATGCAAAGGAAAAGCAACTGCAAACTAAGTCTTATTTGACAGCCATCTACCTCTGGGGATCCTCAGTGACCTTGTGAAACCAGCTCTTATGTCTGTGATCAGCAGTGTGCCCAGATTAGCTGCAACATCAATAGTTTGGGTTTGGATCTGATAGCAATGTATGCACTTAGAAAAGCCTGATGAGGTTTTTCTTCAGAAGACAAGATGGTTATATGCTAACCATCAAAGTTTGATTTTCTTTTCAGTGGTGTGTGGGTCAAAAATAGAAAATAAGACTCCAACAGATTTTGCATATGGCTGTTTCCAAAACATTTCATATTACACAGGGCCATTTCCAGACCCTGGTGATGGACTTCTGGAATATCAGAAATCACAGCCTCATTCCACATCAGCTAGTTCATGAAATGAACCCAGTCACAGCTCTAAGAGCAGCTACTCAACAAATGGTGTTCGTCTTTGAGATGCATTTTATAATCAGGATTTTTGTGTCACGCTCTCATTTCTGTTCTTGTCGGTCAAGTCAAGAGCATCCAACCTGAGGGGCTCTGCTGATATATTTTCAACTAGACTTTACCATAAACACTGTGCTCCCATCTGTTCCCAGCACACACCAGATATACAGTAGTTCTAACCTTTCTTTCAGCTGATGTGAAGCTCCTCAGCCACTGGCTGGGAGGGAGCTGCAGTGCTTGACAGCTCTGTCATATTTCTGAGCAGGGAGTTTGAGGTTTGCATGGAGATGGATCATATCAGTCTCCAGTAATTTTAAATTATTTTTGCTGGCCCCAAAGGGTTCTTGGGCTGTAGATTTTTGTTTTGGTTTATATTATTTTATATTTGCTTTATATTACAAAGGTTTTTGGAAGTTTATCAGTGACTGTCTTTTAGATGTAATGGCCATACACCTTTGCATCATATTTTAGCTATCACAAATTTCTGTCTTGGCATTAGGTTTGTATTACTCTGAGCTGTTGGAAAGCACAGAGAGAACAGCTCTTATACAAATACAACTATTCCACAAGTTACTAGTTAAAGAACATGGGTAGGTGCTAGGCTGTTTAGTAAATGATCGCTACGATTGTTCCTAACATATTGATGTCTTTTAGCATCTTTTTGTTGTTCATTTAAATCTTCTGGTGGCATTTCTCTTCTAAGTTATACTTATTAAGCAGAAAGAGTATCCATTTTCTTAAAAACAGATTACCTGAAACACTTGTAACTGTCCAAGCCTATTGAAGTCACTGGAACAGTTCCTGCCTTGCACATCTCCTTGTCTTCAGCAGCAGTAGGATCAGGGACAAAATTAAACTATGATGTGGCTTAGAGAACTAATGAGAAACTTCTGTTTCTTCATGTCCATCTGAGAGAGGAAAATTGATTGAGTTAACTTGGGGCAAAACCTAATGTGTGCGTTTGGGATTTAGAAAAGTGCGGTTCAATTCAGCTGAAATGGATGAAGGGAGTGTTAAGTTAACATGCAGCAAGGATATTCATATTCACAGTAGCACCCCAGTGTACCGAATACTGGTTTGTAGGCCAGCTGGTGTTAAAACCATTAAGCATCTTCACCTAGTGAAGTCTTTGGCCAAGTTATATTAACCACCCAGTCACATCTTAGCCACTAGAGAGTTAACATCAAATTCCTTTTTGAGCTTAAATGCAAATGTTCTTTAAATGATTCTTTACTTTGTAGGTATGTGATTTATATCTGTTAAGGGAAGGAAATTACTCAAGAGGATAGAAAAAAAGCACACTAAATGAAGATAAATACACTGGGTGCTTATGATCCAGTGAGTGTGCTGCAGAGATACAAGTCAGAGCTGGGCTTCGCTCTCAGATTGCCACTGAATTGCTGCATGACATGAGGTGAGTCAGGGATATAGACAAACATCTTGGGATCCACAGCTGGGTGCTCGGAGTGTATGTCAAGGACAGACCTGTTGGTGAACACAGGAGTCTGAGAATGAAAACATTTTCTTGGTCTCTGAAACTTCTATTCCCCACATGGAAAATTGGTATGATCATAAAGAATATGCTTTAGATGGACATCAAAACATGGCTGACTAAGCACGGAGATAGAAAGGAATGCTTCCAATACTGTTTCTGACTGAGTAACTTGTGAGAGTTTTGCTTCTGAAGGATTATCTACATCACTCTTAGTATGTACCTTGTCAGCCTTGGATGTTAACTTTGCTGTATGCTGCAGAGAATATACGGATCTCTGTCCCTTTCATTTAGTTATTTATAATCAGAGACAGGATTTTCTCCATTGGAGTTGCAGCAGTTTGAAGTAAGTGTTCAGCCACTAGTCAACTAGCTCTTCCTGGTTGCAGAAAGGATGGCTTTCCAGGTAGGAAAACCATCAAGGGTTGATTTTATTCAGCATCAAGCAAACTTAGGCCCCAGGGCTGAAGCAAAGGAGAGATGTGTATTACTCTCATGGGCAGAATCATGGTTGGTGTACATGTGGCTAGGAATCTTCTCACTCCCAGCTATGGCTGAGGGCTCCCAGTTAATCCCAGTGCTAACTTCAGGCCTGGGTAAAAAGACAAACCTTTTTACTAATTGGAAAAAAAGAAGGAAGGAGGGGGTTTCATGCTTTTGGTACTCATGATAGGAAACAGAGAGCCTTGGTTGCCATGACCCTGGGCAGGTCTTTTCTATAAGTAAGCCTAGACTTCGCAGACAGATATGCCATATGTCTGCATGCTGGCCGCACATTCGAGACAGTGCCTGCAGCCTTCCAAGCCAAGACCCAGGCACTTGGGGTGAAGCAGAACTCTCAGACTCCTGTTTTGTTTCCTCACAGATCAGGAAAACTCACCCATTGGCCTACATATGTCACCTTGAAATGTGGACAACCATTGGGTTTTTTGAGCAGGAGGTGGGATTTTGACATTTGCCCTACTGACTGAAGGAGCACTGCTGCTCTATGGCACGAAAGACACTCTTCCCTGTAAGCTGGTGTCAGGCCTTGTCCATGCTGTGCTGTGGTACAGCTTTCTTGGCGGACATAAGGTAGCAGCACCAGATCTGTCACCTAGGCCGCTCCTGACAGGGCAGCTGCAGCATTAACAGCTGAGTCAGCTGCATCTTCCTCCTACTGTCCCTCCTCATAGGCTTCATCCCCAAGGTGCCTGTCCTTTCAAGACAAGTCCCAAAGGCACAGAGTCCTTCTCCCTCAGCCTCCTGCTCTCAGGCCTGGGCCCCTTTCTTTTCTTCATGTCCCAGCCTCTCAGGTCTTTCAGTCCCCCAGCACACCCCACCAGCTCTTTATATACAATTATCTTGCCTCACTCTCTGGCTTTCTCCTCTATGGTTCCTTCTTGTCCTCTCTGTGAGCTTTCACTCATCCTTTCTCTCTTTTCTGCCCCATCCCAGTTGCCTCTGGCTCTTCCAGTTTTCCTAGCCTTGTGGTGAGGCCCTGATATGAGGCCCTTAGGACATCCAGGTTTGCTGGCAGGCTGTGAAAGTGGAAGTTCCAATGGCTTCACCAGCATCTGTCTCTGTTCATTTGCCCTGCCTTTAAGATGCAGAGCTTCTGTGTGAATGCTGAAAACAATGCTTGATATCTCAAATCATGAGAGAATATACATTTACCTTTACCCACCCCTCCTCTACAGAGATGTAAATGAAAATATAAGCAGTCCTGAAGGGGAGTAAGGAAAGGAGTAATTAAAGTTGCCAGCTCCTCAGTAGCCAAGAAAGCCTAGCAGGGAGGTCAGGTAGGCCATGTAGATAAGTTGTATGTCTGCAGGGGGATTGCTCCTGGATCCAGAGTGAGGTGTACTGGCAGGAGCCAGTGTCGGAGAGAAGCTGGCTGTGGTGCTATGCCACTGTGTCTCTGGTTCCGCCAATGTAGCAGCTTCAGTCATCAGCACCTCCCCGTACTGCAGGGCATCAAAACAAGAGCTTGATGTTCAGCTGCCAGGTGGAGCCAGCAGTGGCCGTGGTTTGGAAAACAACAAAAACTTATTTGGACAGAAAATAAATCTCAGTGACAGGGAATAAATAGAAAGCACGGAGTCGTCATTTTTAATAGACTGTTTTTTCTCCAGACCGTGACTGCATGTAAAGCAGCCAGGGCCGTCGGGGGGCAGCAGCAGCAAACGCTTGGGAAGCTGCACTCTCAGAAACCTTCCAGCATCCTCCTCCTGACTGACAGTGCTGCACCTCATCTTCGGGACCCGGCATCTTTCCAAATCCCAGTCGCAGCGGGCTGCGTGGCAGTGACACTTCAACATGCAGCATATGCATCTCATTTCCCTATTCACTGGGCTATTTGTAAACCTAATTTAAGCTAAATCTCTCCCTACTCTTACCGTTTTACATAGCTGTGAAGGAGAGTGTGGGAGGGAAAAATAAAATGAGGAGTTGCCAGCAACGCACCTCTTTTTCTCTTCCTTCCATTCTAGTGGTGTAGCTTGGTAATCATTTCTCTGCAGCATGGGAAGGGCCTGGCACCCTTTATTCATACAACCTCGCGTGCAACCTTCATGTCTTCTGGGACCAGTATTCAGAAAGAAAAACTCCTCTGGTTTCTCTGGGAATGGAGAGAGGAGGGTGAATGGCAAATGTTGTTTTGGTTGGAATCCATTACCCTCCAGCTCCCTCATGAAGAAGGGGCTGTCTGCTTGCATGTTGCTTTGTTTTGTTTTTGCTTAAAAAACGGAAGCGATGACCCACACCCCTCCCAAGGTGTCCCAACAAGTAGAAAAAAGAAAAGAACAAACACCCTGAAATTCAATTAAATTCTACACATAGAAAAGCAAATTACTTTACATCCATAAATTCCTACTGAAGTAAGTAGTTTTAAGCAGCTCCAGGATTTTCCCTCTCATTCCTCCCTGCTGCGATGTATCTCTGCTGTTCCCCATTGAACAGCTGCTGCTGCAAATCAAAGGAGGGTTTCATCTCTGTCCTATGCGAAGCACTGCTTAGTTTTTCTCTTCGCTGCTTTTTGTTTGTTTCTTATCCTGATAAAGTGGGAGGAACTTTTAAAGATAGGAAAAGGCTACAGTGGTCATTCCCAGGAGTCTTGAGCCTACCTTCCTGAAGAAGATTGACAGATGAATGAGCAGACATGTCATATGTTCCTTTGTAGAGCACGTGCATTTGGAGGAGCAGAGGAACACTTGGAGACTTCCGAGATAAGACCTTGGAGAGCCAGTTCTTGCAAAGGGAGAGATTTAGTGAACAGAAAAGATCACAGATGCAGCTTTAGCTGCAGGACCCATTGGAAGTTAAAGAGTTAGAGACTTGGGAGTCAGGTGCTGTGTGAAGGGCTGAGGGAAGACACAGGTGGAAAGAAGTGGGTGAAAGATAAGCTGCCTGGGTAAGGATGAAATGATTTAAATAGTCTACAGAGGGCAGAGATCTGGAGAAGAAAGGGTTTGGAGATGTTTTGAGCAGTTGTGAAGAGGGAGCAGTGTTTTGAATAGACTGAAGCTCAACAGATTTCATGGTCAGAGCTCAAGGTAATGTAGGTCTAAAGAAGGTTCTGTTATCATGTATACATTCTGGGGGCTCTATGACTGTGATTTTCTCACAAAAGGGCTACAGATGCCTTTCAAATGGCGCTCTGGAGATATATATATATAACTGTTACTCACCTTGTACTATACCTCTGTCAAAATTGTCAAAAAAATAAAGTTGGTATAAAGTTCATATGAAATTTCTGTGAAATATTTTCACAGCTAATGTGTGCTCTTTTTAGGAATGAGTAGAAATATTTCTCATCGTAAAATGAAAACCTTTCAGGTTTGGCAGTTGTTTACTGGCTTTGGGTAGTTGTTTTTACTTTTTCCTCCCTCCTCCTTCTCCCCACCATTTTGTTTAGTTTCTTCTGGCCTTAAGTTTCTCAAAATGAAGTCAATGTTTTCTTTGACTGAAGAAATTTACCACTCTCTCCCAATGATTCGATCTGAAATCTCAACTGGGAAGGCCATTACATTTACTTCTGTGTCATGAAATGGCTACATGGAGCAATTACAGCCTCAGAAATAAGAAAATAAGCCCTTGTGATGTTACACAAGCCAGTGAAATCTCATCCTAAAGGCACACCAAGAGAGCTGAAAGCTACGCATAGCCCCTGTTGTTGCTTGCTTAAGATTTCCTGGATGTTACATTTTGCTGATGGGGAAGCTGGGATGGGCAAGGATCAGCAGGCAGAGCTCAATGGCTTTTCAGAGCCTCTGTGTGAGTAGCAGCTGGATTTGGCAGTGCTGGCAGCAGCAGGGACTGCAACACAGCGATCTGATGTGAGGAACATCTGCTGAAGACAGATAACAGGACGAGAGAAGCCTGCAGGCTTGTTCAACGGTAACTCAAACTTCAAACTAGTGTTTACAATGCATTATGTTCTACATTATCTACTTTCTTCTCTAGAGAGGGGAGGGATGCTTACAAACACCCTGGAAGCATCCTGGATGGATGAACCCTCAGGGAAACAGGTTAACAAGAGGGAACCAGGTCTGAGTATGCCTCAGAACTCACCCATGCTGCTTATTGTTGAGAATGGTGAGTGAGAAGGAGGCATCCACCTTTCTTCAGTGTAGCAGAACAGATATCCTTGTGCTTCACCCAGAGAGGTTGCACTGCAGATCTGGCCATCTTCTCATTTATTCCATGGTCATGTATTAGTGAGGGCATTGACTAGGAGTATTTCTATCCAACCTTAATATAGAATAATTCATACAGTGGGCTGCTTTCTTCCCTTTCTGGCTGATTGCGCTGGTACGGACAGCTAACCTTCCCAGTTGGACTGGAGAGGATGGTTTCTATCAGGAAGGAGAAAACAGGGAGAATTTCACTGTGAATGTCAGTCCATATTTGAAAGTGAATTTTCATTTAGAACAGAGACACGTCCACATGACTGCTGCAGCTAAACCAACCAAGCATTGAATTGAGGCTATTCATAACAAACTGCCCACGAATGGCCTGCAGGGCAAAAACTATCTGCAGAAGAAATTCGTGGGCAATTTTGACTAATGAATGAATTTGGGAATTCAGCTTTCATTTTGCAGACAGTTCACAAATAGAAGAAAAAAAAATCATAAGAAATTTATTGAATAAATGATTTATAGTGAAATATTTGTTCAGCTCTAATCTCTGTAACATATACAGTTTATGGTTTTAGAAAGCACTTTAGGATTAGCTGTGGGAGCTATATGTCAGCAAATAGCCTGTGGAAAAAACATTCCTTTATAAACAGCTACATGGAGAAGTGTTAATGTCGCCTGTCGCACAGGGAGCCTGGCAAAGGGCTTGCGCTTGGGAAAGGACTGTTGGATTCCAGCTGTGCTCTTGGGCTCTCCAGAGCAAAAGCGAAGTCTTGAAACTTTTGTTGGATAAGCCCTCCTTGCTGACTGCAGGAACTGAGGACAGGGAGGTTGAATAGTGAGGCTTATGCATGGGAAGGTTTGGCAGCTGTTTGAGGGAGTCATTTCACCTCCACAATGATATTTGCTAAGAGACTGAGCTGTGATCGATTTTTACCAAGGCTGTAAAAAAACATAACTCAAACCTTGTTATATAACAAGGGTATTTATATATTCGAGGCGTTAAATGTTCATCTGCCTGGAAGTGCCTCGCAGCTAGGCACAGCATGCCTTTATGAAGAGTTCTGTAGCTTTTTACATCGTGCTAATACTAACAAGTCCTCCTGGGAAAGCCTAACTACACCTTGAGTGAATACACTTTCACATTCAGGTGGAGGTGTTTTTAATCATCCCATTTTTGACAGTCATCTAGATGCTGTCTCACTGCATGGTACCATACTAGGATCAGCTTGTCCCTTCTATGGGTGCCCTCTGCTATAGAATCATATAATTATTTAGGGTGGAAAAGACCTAAAAAGCAACTCAGTATCCTTCTGAGAATGCAGTCAATCCCTTCTCTCATCAAGATCAGTGATAAAAATATTAAACAGACCTCAGCCCAACACTAAGCCCTGGGCAATACCACTTGTGATTGGCCACCAACCAGATTTAGCTCCATTCACAACAATCCCTTGGGCCTGGCCATCCGGACAGCTTTTGCCCAGTGAATAGTATCATTTGTAGCCAATTTATCCAGGAAATATATACTCATCCACCCAAATGCTTATGAGCAGCCTTACATGCCTGTTTTTCCTGGGAGGTAGCATAGAGCAGGCCCAGGTTAATGCTTCTACCCTAACATAGGCAACAGAATTTTCTCAATACCATTCCATTGCAACAGCAGAAACTGGCTTAGTTTTGTCATAATTGGAAGTAGATTTGCCTTCTGGAACTTGGTCGTCACCCAACCCAAGGAAAGGAGACTGAAAAATGTTGACCTAGGGTGAAACTGAAAATGCTCCTGTTCTGTGTTGGAAACACTGGATCACGTTTCTGTAATAAGTACTACCCTCAGGGCTCTTCTGCAAAGCCAATCCTTGTTTTGCTTTTTTATTCCCCTTGAATGTGCTGAAAGCTTCTAACCTGAGTCCACTTGTGAGGAGATGTGTGTTGAGTACAGCCATTGTGATGCTATGTGAAGGAAAGCTGTAGGAACAGATTGTCTGTGGATGTGGTAGAGATTAATAACAAATGTGATGTGGCATTTTGTTGTGTCTACCTGTAGTAAACTGTATGTTGTATGGACTCTGTTTTTGTTTGTTTGTTTGTTTTGTTTTGCTTTTTTGTTTTTTTTTAACCATCTTGCAAATGTTGCTCTTCCAATTCTGACTCACGAAGATAGAAAGGGACTGGAGAAAACTACGCTGCCACCACCATGGAGAATTATTAGGTTCAGTATGATCTTAATAACATTGTTCTATCTTTTTATGACTTGCTTTCATTATTGCAAATCTGTTTTTTTTAAGCAAACATATTCTTTTATCCTTAAATCTTGCCTGGTGATGAAAAGAATTCTGAGTAATAAGACACATTTAGACACTGCAATCATTCTTGCACACCTTCTGTAACACCTGCTATCCAGCGTGTAGCACTGCAGAGTCATGGGGAAGTCTACCTTCAAGGAACAAGGCCTAGGCAGGCAGCACAGACTACTGCAATGAGTCACCATCCCTTGATGTATTTAAAAACCATCTGGATGTGGTGCTCAGGGACATGATTTAGCGAAGGGTTGTTAGAGTTAGGGTAGTATGGTTATGTTGAGGTTGAATTTGATGATCTTTAAGGTCTTTTCCAACCTGAGCAATTCTATGATTCTATGATTACTGTGAATGTTTTTGGGAAGCAACCAAACAGTAATAGAAAAGAAAAATAATCCCATGAAAACGTGTAGGAGACTTATGATCAGAAGAAATGCAATGAACCCAAAAACCCATCTTAGGTAATATGTGGGCATGTCCTTTTTCTGTCTTTTCTTTCTTATTTACTCATTTTTTCTCCCTTCCCTTCCCTTCCCTTCCCTTCCCTTCCCTTCCCTTCCCTTC
>JAPSGF010000016.1:2668471-2706474 GCA_035772895.1 Perdix hodgsoniae
CCTTCCCTTCCCTTCCCTTCCCTTCCCTTCCCTTCCCTTCCCTTCCCCATAGCACGATGCTTAAAGGAAGCAGGAGCCGGAAGAGAGAGCCCAGAGAACAGTAATGAGAGTAATCAGCATTCTGGCAAATATGACCCATGAAGAAAGATTGAATTAATTGGGGTTAATTGGCCTACAGAAAAGAAGGCTGAAGGGGGAAGGTGTGAACAGTCTTCCAGTATATAAAAGACTGCTGCAAGGAAAAAGACTATAAACTTTTCTTCTCACCCATGGTGGATAGGACAGGAAATAATGGATTTAAATTACAGCAAGATTTGAGTTAGAAATAAAAAGGCCATGGTAGTGAAGAACCACAGCGGATTGCCTGGGGAGAGTATGGAGACTCCATCATTGGAAAGCATTTTAAGAACAGATTAGCTTGCCTTTTCCAGGCATGGTTTAGTTCTAGTTCATCTTATCTCAAAGCAAGGGATGAGCTAAGTGATTTCCCAAGGTTTCTCCATATTTTGTTTCTTTGTGGCACCAGGCGTGCCTGAGATTCAATGAACTTTGCACATGGGTGGAGCACTGGAATCTTGGGCAAGAAGAATGATCTAATCATACCTAGTGTGATGTGAGAGTTAGTTCAGTGCTCCCTAGAGCTGTGCTGAATAATACTCTCAAATACCTGTTGGACATAGACTCAACTGCGCTCTCTCCCACTCCTGGTGGGAATTACAGAATTACATATTAGGGGGAGAGCTGGAAGCAAAGAGGGTGGAAAAAAGAAATGTTCTCTGCAGCAAGAGATTTCATGTCATGGAATTTTTTTATTATTATTTTTTTCCCCTTAAATGGTTCAGGATAGTTTGGATAAGAACTACGAAGTTTGTTAAAATGTTAAATTGTGTTAAGTATTCAAATTGGCTTTCAGAGTAGTTCTCAAAACCATCTTGTGCTGATTCTTATTACTGTCGTAGCCACTCCTGGAAATCCTTTTCCTTGTTCTGGTTTCTGCTGTTCCTGATCCTTCTCTTTTTAACCAACCAGTCCATCTGAAAGGCACACATTTCCTTCTTCTCTTTCACTCTCCCTCTGTCCTTTCAGCCTGGCAAAGACTATGCAATTCTTATGCTGTCAAAACCTGATAAAACCAAGCAGAAAAAATACTCTTTGCAGTGCATTCCTGCATCACCAGTTGCCTTTTCCCTCAGAGGAGGTGAACTGGGCATCTCTGACTGCTTCTTTGACCATATGGTGACACCATCTCTGTCTTTGTCATCTCATAACATTCAGAAATGTTCACTCCCAGCCCCCAAGGTCTCTCCTGTGCTATCCCAGATGTTATGCAAAATACAGCAGGCATTTATCACCCCAGGCATATTTAGATGATTTATAAGGCAGTACCACCTGCCCTTCAGTCTCCCAGAAACATGTGCTGCTGACATTCGACAAGGTAACACTTGTTTCTCCAGCTTAAAGACCTGGTGACAGGCTTTGCAAGCCAGGTGGGCTGGCTTTCCTGCACTCAACAGAAAAACAGTAAAGAAGGGAAGGAAGGAAGCAAGTAGTTTGCCGAAGGTAGTTACATCAGACCAGCCCCTGTTCCTAATGTTCCTGAAAGTATGGGTCATGTTTTCCTGATGCTGTCACATGGAGGTGCAGATCACATACTCTTTCCTAGCTGGGCTGTGTCAGATGAGGAGTGAACTGACTCCAACTTTTGGCACAGGGTCTTTGCCTGAGGCAAGATGCTTTCTATACCTTCCTCCTGAGAGTTTTTTTTTTTCTCAACATCCTGTATTAGCTATCTGAATGGGGTTAGCAATGACCTGATATTAAAGCTGAGCTTGAAATGAGGAAGGGGGTGTTCACAGGAGCACCTCAGCCAATCTAACCAAGCAATAATGTCTTCTTGGCTGCTGCTGGAAGACAATATGACACTAACCCTTCATATCTGTGATTATGGATATGCCACTGAACCCACACAAAGAGAGTCACAAAACCTCATATTATTACACAGAAATCCAATAATGTTTTTGCCTGATATGTGATGGGCAGGAGATAAAGACAAGGAGACATTAGGCTGCTTGTACATAATATGGGAACATCTTTTGTGCAGAGCTATCTGTGGACTCTTCCTACGGTCAGCTTCAGTGGCATTCTCTGAAGAGAAATTTTCACTGGCCTCCTGAATAGAATGGCTTGGTCATCTCTACTTTGTACAGCTGTCTTAGCCCCATAGTAGCAATTATTTCAGGTCAGAGGCAGTGTTCCCCAAGAAAAGCTGATCTCAGTAAGTGTCTAGAAGAAGTTGCTTGTACGTACTTCATTCCCACTGCCTAATTAAACCCTAAACCGGAATCTTTCCCCTTCTTGGTTTCTAATACCTGTGTGCATTCACAGACATACTTTGCCTCTCCTGATCACAGCACCCATTCTCAAGCCTCGAATGTCTTCTGTAATCTGACATTGGTCTCACTGTGTGTTAAACTGTTTCTTACTGATAAGAAATGCTAGATTTTGGTTCCGAGCTTTGTGACAAAAGGAACAATGGCTCTTCCTCTAGAGCAAAGGGCTGGAGGCGTTGCGTATTATCACAGTGGCTTTGTGTTTCTGGAGGCAGATGTTTGGTTAGATACAGATTTGCCAGGCATCCCTTAGCTGTCACCAGAATTTATAAAACAAAAACCCAGCTGACCCCTAGCGACAAGATATGGAGACAGGTAAACCTCTGTTAGTCTGCAGAAACCAAGTAAATAGGGCCAGAAAAACCTCCAGAGTCCACTACAGTACTGGAGAATGATTGTCTCCCAGACAGCTCTGCATGAGTGAAGCAACAGGCTTTCCACTGGGAGACAGGTCAGCGTCTCCATTATCGAGTGTGCCCATCAGAGGCTGCATCTCCACCCTTTTAATTTCACCCTATTCTTCATAGTTGTAAGACCTCTATGCCTCTCAGGACAATTATTCTTCCATCCAATACTTGTAGCGGGTTAAGTATGCTCCTCTGGGCATAGCTAGGCAGCCATACATATTTAGCTCACTTTTCCTCCCCGGGAATAAATTTCCCCAGCCCTTTAATCATGTTTACTGCTCTTCTCTGAATCTCTACAGTGCTGGTGCTTTGCACTGAGCCTCATTCATATCTGGGCTTTTTTGATGAGCTGTGAAACCTCATATTTGACTTTTTTTTTTCTTTTTTTTCTTTTTTTCCAAAAGAGAGGCAATTCAGCAGAGTAGCTAGCATTCTGTGTTAATGGCCTCCCAGGACTACGGCTTCCTACCTGTCCAAACCACTGGGTGATCTTGGTGGTCAGTTGCTGTTGTTGATCTTGTTGTTGCACTCATTGCAGAGCTTACAGCCGCTGAAAACTGAGACAACAATGGTTTCATATCCTATGAAGTGCTTGGAGATCTGCGTGTACGTGCAAACATAACAGAGTCACTCAGCACTACTGCCATTGCTGCTGCCTAGAAAAGGGTCTGGCACTGAGATGGAAGCCAGCTCCTCAGGGACCCAGCCTCCTCACACATATCAGGGCACAGCTGCCTCTGTGTTTGCTGACATCCACTTCTGCTGTGCAGCCTCCATCCCTAAGCTGGGTAGAAGTCTCAGAGGAAAAGAGGACAGTTGGATCTTGAACTGAGAGGCAATTACATTGCTGAACAAGTTCACCTCCCTCTGATTCCTAATCATCAACAAGGAACCAGGATATTAACTCTGGATAAATGAAGCCATCTGTATGAGAATTGCTAAGTCATGGCCTGAACCAATGATTGACCACCTGGTGAAGGGATACAGCCAGCCCTGGGAGCACAGGTGAAAGCAATTCACCGGAAGGGGTGGAACCTGGTTCTACCCTTCCCTAACAGAGATAAGGAATAGAAAGTTAGTGTAGTTTAGCCATGACACTCACCAACAACATTTATGTACTGCTACGGCTTTAACTACACAGATGGTGGAGGAATAAAGGCAAGGAGAGACCTAGTCTCAGCCCTAGCCATTCTTTTGACTAAAACTGTAGTTAAGGAGCAAGCAAAGTGGATCACTTTCTGCCTAGACGTGAATGAAAGAGAAGGGGACAAGGAGAAGAAACCAGTAAAAGGTGAGGAAGCAAAAGGTGAGACATTCAGAATGAGCAGTGGAGAGGCTCTGTTACTT
Source organism: Perdix hodgsoniae (assembly GCA_035772895.1). Lineage (NCBI taxonomy): Eukaryota > Metazoa > Chordata > Aves > Galliformes > Phasianidae > Perdix > Perdix hodgsoniae. The sequence goes on from JAPSGF010000016.1 coordinate 2,672,616, forward strand.
CAGTTATGTTTCCTGCATTTCTATTGCTGTGAGGAAATAAACACTATTGGGAAAGTTATGCAGTGTATCATTGCGAACTTCTGGTGAAGGGAGCTGTGCTTTCCCTCGGTTTCTCTCACTTGAAATGGATCCAGAATTATTGACTTCTTATGAGGTCATAATATGTTCATAGGTGGAGTCTAGGTACAAAGGATGGGCAAGGAGCACAGAATGTTAGCAGGGATGGCAGCCCAAATGTGCCAATCACACAAGCTATCACACAAGCTATCTGATCTCATCTGAAAGAAGGGAGACAGATGTCTGACAACAGGTTTTATCTGAAGAGGTGAGAAGATGCTTACAAAGGGGTACTTTTTAGAAAATAGATTCCAAAAATTTCCTTCTATTTAGCACAGGCCGTGTCTCTTTACCAGCAAGTGCAGAAGCTGCTTAGCTAGAGATATGAACGACTTGGGGAAAAATCATCACTTGTTTTCCTGTTTAAGCAAAGATGCTTTTTCTTAATGATAACCAAAGCGGGAGGCAGCATCTCTTGGCAAACAAAGTGACATTAAAAGCATTTGCTGGAAATGCTTTCCACTTTGTTCCTGAAAAATGTTCAGGGTATATTGATAAAATAGCAAAGGGTAAAGTTGTACAGCAGAGGCTCAGCTACGGTAATTTGAAGTTTGGGAAGGGAAGGAACAAAGGGATCGTGAAGACCCTCTTGTGAGATCTAGGAGTTTCATCCTCTGGGAAGCTTCTTATATTAAACCTACTAATCATTTGATGCTATCTGGCATCATCCAAAGGCAGAAACTATGCTCTTCCAAATCATGTTTAGAAGATACTTGGATACCTCATTTCTAGCAGGGAAAAAATGATTCACCAGCACTGGATAAAAAAAAAACACTGGGGAAATCATCCCTAGCATACAGATGATTCTGGGAGTGGAGACTGGCAATGTGCCTTTGAACACATCACTTCCCTGCACTCATGGGATAAAATGCAGCAGAAAGGGCTGCATCCACAGGCTGTTCCCATTCCTCGCTGGAAGAGAGCCACAGAGAGAAGCACAAAGCTTTGTACCCTACATGCCTTTTGTGAACAGGGCTCCTTTACAGTCAACCAATGGGACTGTACTGGGGGCTGCGTGTGGCAGCAAGGTATTACGCTACGTATATGCAGACTCATGTGGACCCACATAGGGTAGGAAGCATGCTTCCACTGTACCTCAGGTTAGACTTGCAGTGTGGATACTAGGCAAGGCTCGTCTCAGGGACTTTAGAGAATTGGAGTAAGGTAGTAATGGCAACTAAACTTCCTTAATGTCTAACGGTTACCCTAACTTGCTTCAATCCATTAAGTCTTACAGGAATTTATGACATCAGACCAACTTGCTTGGCCTACTGATACATTACAGTACTCAGTGCCATAAGGCTTGACGTCTGCTTCTGAGGTTTACACACAGATGGAGCTCTGTGCTCGTTGCAGAGTCATGTCACCTGTGTGGCTGAATTAACTCACTCAGCCTCAGGTGGACACTCACCCTCTGCCACTGGTCCAGGAGCTGCTTTTAGTCTCCAATGCAGATATTTGATACTGTTTAGAGTTGGCAGTTCCATCTTGGTGAGTGGGTTTCTTGTACGAACTTTGGACCTGCCTCAGCTCTCTGGACATATATATTATTATTATTTTTTTGATGCTACAGGGCTGTGCTATCACTACTTGAGGATGGTGTGTGTGCTTCAGCACCCTAGCTCTTCTCTTGTGGAGTATCCGTGCTTTTGCTTTGGTTGCTGCAGGTAAGTGAACTTATCTTGATGGGAAAATAAAAAAAAAGAGCAGTGTTTTGTTGGTTTTTTCAGCTGTTGACCCCAAAAAAGCTACTTGTGCAGTTTGATTTCAATTATAGAAATCAAGGGATTTGGAATGATTGCTAACAGGAAATGGCAGAAAAAAAATCTATCTTTTTTTGCATGTAGAGAAGAAATCTGAGCTGCCTACTTTACTCACTTTTTTTTTGTTGTTGTTTCTGACACTAATGTTTTAAAGTCTGCCTTACAAATGAGCATCTAGAACATGTCCTCTTAGGAAAGAAGTTGAAGTAAATCATACGGCTGAGAATTTAAGTGTGTGAAGTAATTTGTATTAAAGGTGAAAAACGGTGATGTTAGAGATGGATGTATGTAGGAAGGGGGAGGGGTACATCTTACCGAGTTGCCAACCTGTGGTACTCACTGCTGTCTGATAATCTCAGGAGTCAGGAGCTCAGCAGAACTCAGAAGTGGGGGGATAGAGGAACAGGCAGTGGGAGCATTCACAATTACATTAAGCGATCTAAAACTGCACAAGGGATACAAGCCGTCGTGCCTGAGAGTATCAGCCAATTAATGGCTGATGATATTCAGGAGGGAACTTCCTCCACCCGCAGGTTGTTAATTGCATAATGGCACGCTCTCCTCTGCTGCTTCTTACGCTGCTCACAGCTGGAGTTGGGACCCTGCACTGCATGGCTTGAAGACATGATCTGGTCTAGCAGTTGTTCTGCTCGTTCCTTCATTTTGTGAGGCACCCAGAAGCTACCGGTGTGGGATGCATTCACAATATGGGAAGTGAGGTGGCAGCCACTTAGTGGCAGGTGAAATTATTTGCATACTGATGCGTTGACAGATGCTTGAATTGTACACAGGCACATTATGTGAAGCTGTGCACTGAAGGAGTGGCACACATTTCTAAACAGAGTCTGTCTTGCTGAGGAATTCTCTTACTCCTGCTGCTTGTTCTCCTACCTCCAGTCTTAATGAAATCCAACGGAGTGCTGTAAAATTAGCTTCTAGTTTGAGCTGCAAGTGTTGATGCTTGCTTTTCCACTGGCTGTCTGTGGCTGCTATAGATGCAAGGCGATGCTAGAGGAGATGGGATTGGGATTGAGGCAGCGAAAGTAGATAGTGCTCAGGGCTGTGTGAATCTGTACAAGCCTCATGGTGGTTAACAAGCAAGAACTCAAGGAGCAACTGTGTCAGAGCCAAGGCAAGAAAATTTCATTAGGCTGTGGGACTTTTGAGGCCTTTATTAAAGGCCAAGGGAAATGTAAATGAAAAGAGAAAAAGGAATTCCCTATGCAGAGATGAAGGAACAAGCTTCATTGCATTTTTCTAGGTTAGAAGAATTCATTTAAGAGCTTTCTAGAATCTTCCTTGAGACAGAAGTTTGTCCTAAAATTAATATTACTGTAAATTTTTGTTTTTTCTGATGGACCAACAGGTGGTCTGTGTAATACTCCATCTTGTTTCTGTTTGCATTGTAGTCATATTTCCCAGCCATGTCTCAAATAGGTTATGAAGAAGGAAAGAAGAACTTACCCTGAAAGTGTCACCCCTAATTAATATCCTCCAAGGCAGCTCCCTAATTAGTATGCAGATCTGGTTTCAGTGCAGCTTGTTAATGGGCTCACTCCTCTGAGAATGGTAATTAGGTATGACACTGATGTACTACAGTGTTACAGGAAGCTGCCACAAGACTAGGTCCTCTGGACAGGTAAGTGGCAGAAGCAGCAGTTGCTGTAACAGGAAAGTAGGCTGTGCTTGGGGAAATCCATCCGGGGTGAGAGAAGAGTGAAACAAGGGGGAAATCTGACTTGATTCACATAAGAAGCATGATGTGATCAGAGATCTGGGTAGCAAATGAAATGAGCAAAACCCGTTACTAGGTTGTCCTAGATTCTCCACGTCTGCATCTACTCATGCTTCTAATCCCTGTGCTGCATCACTTCTTCCTTTCTACCTAGCTCTGAGAAATCCTATCAGTTTTGTCCTTAGTACTTCTATAGACATCTATAGCTTCCTGTTTCTGCTCTTTTCATGACCAAAAAGGTGTTTGATTATTTGGTAGTCTTGTGACAGTGATAGGAAGGGACAGAATCATTCTGTAGTAATAAAATCTAGTTTCTAAGGAAATGTTCCTTACCAAACTACTAGAGTCTGCCATCTTTCATCTTTTACTGGGACATAATCTAAAACGTTCTTAAACTTTATATATCTAACAATCCTGCATGAGTCCTCTAAGGCCTTTCACAGTACTAGGCTTTAGAAGAGAAGGCAAATGGGAGAATTTCTTGCCAACAGATTAGATCAAAAAGGCTGCATCCCAACATCCTGAGCTCAATTAGTGATATCAGTCTCTTTGAGTCAAGGGTTCAGCACTGATTTTTAGCAAAACTTAGATTTTGGGGCCCTGATCCCCAGTATCATGGAGTTGTTTATACATGTGGTGTGTCTTCCATCAGTTGTCACCAAATAGGCTGCCAGACTCATTGCTTGCAGCAGTCTATCATGACCATGCTCTCAGATGTACAGTATTTCATCCTCTAAGTACATCATCTAAGTTCTCTGAGCTTATACTCATTCTTACATTCTTTGTAATCTTCTGTAACTCTCTTTTCTGTGCTGCACAGGGGAAAAAAGACACTTCAGCAGTCCAAAGGCTCTCTCTTTGTCTTATAGTGCTGTACCAGTTTTGGTACATAGATAAATTATCAATTCTCCCAAGAAAGTATTGCAGCTTTTCTGCAACACTGGATACCTGAGCATCAAGTGGTGATGATTCGTTGTGGTAATTAATGACAATATGGCTATGGAGGAATAGGAAGCAAGGCGATCTCCATCCAGTAAAGACCTGAATTTTTTTCGCAAGCATGATTTCCCACATAGGCATGAACTGAAGATGTCTGTTTTCTCCTGCCACTAGTCAAACATTTCTAAGCAACAACTAAGAGGAGCCTCTGGAATGGGGAAATCTTCTAGGTAGAAATAATTCATTGTTATGAGCTTAAAGCTCACTTTGTTTAGCAGATCTTTAGAAAGTAGTCGATGGAAGGTCTGAGCCAGGAAAGTCAGGAAGTTCAAAGAAGCTGCATAAATTGCTGAGCTTAACAAAGCTGGTATTCCTTCTAAAGTGCTGGGTAAGGCATGGCTAAGTAAAATGGAGGTGAGTAGGTGAATTTCCTCCACCCCTGGTGTTCTTTAGGATCTCTTAGCAATGCAAGTCATTTCTTTAAGGGTGCCTGTGGTAGAGGTTTGGTTGTTTTTACATGAATCCTCTCTGCTTCCTGAATGAAACATATTGAAACAGTTTTTCTGATCTTCCAAAAAAAAGTAAGTCAGGACTATTGAGGCAGTGCTTTCCTAGTTCTGTTGAAGGATGATGCACTGTTTGACTAATTAATAGGTCTCTTTCCACAATGAAGTATTACCAAAGGTTTCCTACCCACCTTCCTAAACAAGGCACCAGAGTAAGGTTTCCAAAATGCTGGGGTGTTCAGTTCTGAATGCTACACCCTACTAGATAAACTCATGGTCAGATTCTAAACAACTGGCTTACTTTTAACATCCCAAGCTGTGCTTAGTGAGGTGTCAAGCACAGCCAAAGCAGTAGCTCTATCATCTGCGTACAGCTCTTGTCAATAAGCCTTGGAGCAAAAGAGTGCAGAGCAGTCAGGGCTCCAATCCCTCAATGGCACCTCTGAAACAAATAATATTGTTAAGATAAATGCCTGGTCTAAATGCACAGCATTTGCTTTTCTCTGAAATGGGGTAGCTGCCGCAGCACTTTTCAAGCTCAGAGCTGGGTGGTCATAAGGACTTCTAATCTCTCTTACGCGCGATCCCCTCCAGTCCAAACTCTTGTTCCCTTGTGTGCCCTCTGTTCTTGAACCCTGTGCCAATCCAAAAGGCTTTTCCCAAGCCTCTTGTATGGATCATTAGAGCAACTTGAAATACTTTTTTTTTAAGGGGACCTTTTGTCCCCTTAAAGCATTGTCCCAAGACAATTGGGTGGAAAAGACATTTCAGTTGCCCTCGGATATTTCATAACTTTAAATATTTTATAACAAATTAAATGTTAATTGTGTGCTGTCCAGGGGAGAAAATCATTGTAATATTCAATTAACATTTAATATATTAGCCATCAAATATTTAAATTGCTCCTACCCAATGGAGGTATTTCCTTGGCATTTTCCAAAAGGATCTGACTTCCTTCCACAGAACTATAGAGAGTAACTTGAAAATAGAGGTGGGGGTGAGGGGGAGGGAAGATCATGTTTCTGCCCATGTTTTCTTGCTTTTTGAAGCTTTCCAGCACAATATAAAAGCTCTGGACACTAGTATAGGGAAAAGCAACAAGCTGGTAGTCCCTGCAGTATGGCTTTGCTGTTCTGTTATCTCACCTTGACTACCAGTCAGGATGTATTTCAGAATATGTTTGAGGATCTCTTAATTATACAGTTACCTTCTTAAGTCACTTCAGTGCCTCTTGTGCTGTGCATCACAATTGGCCTCTGTTCTCAAGACCCTACACCTAATGGCCCCCACTTATATTTTCCAGTTTAGCTCATTTTTACAGCTTCTCCCCTTGATCTATCCCTGGTGATCACTTCTTTGAACTTCTTCCTTCACTAAAAGGTCTGTTTTTCTTCCTGTTACTCTCATGTGCTTTTAATACTTTTTTATCCTGTCTGTTCATCACGCTGCTGTTTTATGCCCAAACTAGCAGACCTTTTCCTCATTCCCTATGAATAAAGGGAAAAATTCCTTGGTTATAGCAACAAAAAAGATGTTTGTGGGGAAGAGATAATAAAAGTCAGTTCTTGTGAAGTTCATATATAATACAGGTGGCATGTCAACTAACAGCAGGATTAGGCTAATTCCATGGAACAATGTGTATGCATTAGTAAACAAGAAGTATATTAACCTTGTGGAGGTGGGTATCCTGAAATAAAAACTGTGGGAACCGTGCATTGACTTGGAGATCTGACTTGTGCTGGGCTGATTATGTAAATGATTCTGGTGCCCTGGTATTAATGAGCTCAACAGTGTGCTTGGAATGCTGTCAGGGATGTCAATGTGGGAGGCAAGTGGAAGATCTGTCCCATCTGTGACTGTTTCATCTCAGTGGACAAACACATTCATAAATGTTGACCTTAAGCCTCTGGCAGCACAATGGCCTTCTTGTGAGGTGTTGAGTGGCCTTAGTGGTTGTGGGGGGGCTGGGTTGCATCAAAAGTGTTGCAGACTCCTCTGAATGTCTGACCCTGTCTGGATTCCGCAAGCCAGCTTTGTGTTTCTCAAGATTCCGGTTATGGGCATTTCCCACATTCTTTGGAAAAATCTTTCTATCAGTTCACATTACTTGCCCTGCTACAAAACGATGCTTCCGTATGGTTCCTACGTGGCTTGGCAGAGCAGAAATGAGTATGTTGCTCCTTGCTGCAGTAACCTCAGTAAGTCAAATTAAGTGAATGAACTCTGGAGTTCTCATTTCTGGTCTTCTTTCAGTCATGGGGTTCACACCAAAAGCTGAAAATGGCAGAGTGTATGGAGAGAGATGTGAGGATGGAATGCTTCTCTTCTGAAGAGAAGGCACTGACGCTTCTTGTTAGCTTATCGAAGTAAAAGGTTTTGATGGTGAAATAAAGCCAATGGAGAAGAATTTATCTTATTTAGGACAGCTCTTTAATCTAGCAATCACAGGTGTAAAGAGCTGTGAGACGTGGAAGCTAGGCAAACTTGGAGTTCGAAGTAAGGCACAGGAGAGAAATTAGTTGTTGGAAGAGTTCAGCTGAAAGGTCAGGGAGTTCACCAGTGCTTCAGCCTACTATTGGCAGCCTTCAGTGTGGACTGCATGGTGTGAAGCAGCTGTTGTTAACCATGGTTCCTCAGCTGTTGGCCGAGGGTCTGTACTGGGTTCTGTGGAAGGTCCTGAACTATCCTGATTGCTCTTAAGGTCTTCACCTGAGTAATGTGGGGAAAAGTCATGGTTTTGTAGCATGCATCTTCCACTTCTGTCATGCTGTGTTACCTTTAGTGCACTGAGGGATCTGAAGCCACGGATCTTGGCATTTCTCTGAGGTGATGTGCTCTTGTTCATACTTGCCAGCTTTCTCATCTTGGTCAGATATGCTAGGTTACCATAGCCAGATGGAGCCTAATACAGGCTACATCTGCATGGCTGCAGCTTCAGGCCTTTGTTCTTGAGTTCTGATGTCCAGCACTAGCAACCTGTGCCAATGGCAGTGCTCCTACTGAGGGGCAGAGAATTCTCTGTGCATACCTTGATCCTGTCACAGCTGTGAAGCTGGCTGCCCTGCCTCACTGCTATGCTTGCCTTTTTTTCCAGGAGAAAATGAGGTGCTGGGGAGGCAGGGGAAAGCAGTGCAGCCTCTGGTCTCATTCCAAGACCTGGGATTGCAAAATGCTGTAGTTGTAAACATGGCTAAGCTGAGGTTAACTCCTATGGTCTCTCCTGCTGTTACCTCCACAATAAATTCCCCACGTATCTTTCTGATGGCCTTTTTAAAGTAGAACAGATCAATTATTTAGAAATATAGCTATACAGTATTCTAAAATAACAAGCCCTTAGAAACAGCACATTGAGTCTGCAATGATGTTTGCAGAGCACAGATCTAATTGGTGTGAAACTGTTATTTACAAACAGTTTATCTCCTTGCTTGTAAGTTTCTGGGAGGGAAAGAATAGTGAAAGTTGAGGGGATATTCTTAGCAAAGTGCTGGTTCTCTGATAATTGAAATGTCAGTGGCATCTTCTCTGGCTTCTGCAGTGAACTTAACTCTCTTCTATGTCTGTGCAGTACTATGTATTCTATTTCCTTGAGGGCCAGTGCTTTTGAACACAATGTGTGAAGAAGCATTAAGGTAGCTTTTAGGAGCTCAAGAGTTTCTTAAAGACTTGGATACATACAACCGTACTGTTTCACGTCTAACTCCCTTCTCTGGTGAGACCAGCTTGGGACTATCTGTTTTCCCCCTTCTAGGGTGAAAAGAAGGAGAAAAAGAAGATTGAAAGCCATGATACTCAGTGCTCTCTTCTTCCCACTACCAAACAGGAGAGGAAGATCTGAGATTTAACTGGTGATCACAGAACTGAGAAGCCTGAAACACCACTGGGAAGTTACCTTATTAGGATAAGGTGCATACATGGAGGGCATCCTTCTTAGAAGCACTGGCTGTCAGCTTTCTGTATCTCCTAACCAATGCTGGAGAAAGAGTTGTTGTTCTGAGGTAGGGGCTCAGGGAACAGAAAGAGCCCAGCTATGAAACAGGTGTGAGGATTGTTAGGAATAGCAGTGAGCACGTACAACTTCTGTATCTATGTGCTGAAAGTAATGCAGACTGCTTCCTGATAAATGTGCAGATCTCTGGTTCTTCTAGGAGCCACTGCCAGAATTTGGCTTAGCCAGTGGCATTTGGTTGTGGTTTTCTATTCAACCATTCCTTCAGACTGCAAAAAGCACATTTGGACGGACTGTCCAAATTACTACTTAGTTATTTGGACAGACTGATCTTTGGGGAAGCTTCTGGTTCCCTTGAGTGTTCCTTGCCTCAAGAATAAGGAGCAAAGAAATACCTAACCAGAACATGCAGTTAAAAATATGATGGCTTATGTAACAAGGAGAAGAGGACTTGCTCTCAGGGGGCCCGTCTGTAGCAAGAAAGAGGTGTGGGTTTGGGGCCCCTTGCTCAAGAAACGTGGAGTTTTTGGAACAGGCCCAGAGCAGGACCATATGCTCTGAGCTGCAAGGATGCTGCCCCATCTTTGCTTTGTATTTTAGACCATTTCCTCCACAGGAGAAGAGTTGTGCCTTTTTGTTCCTGTGCAGCATCTGGCAAACCAAAGGCACCTGGCATACTGTCAGTACTTAACAAATTAAATAGTAATAATACAAAGATACCTAGGGAGATTAGAGACTTGGTACAAAAACAAATGAAGATTCAGCTTGGTGGAAATGAAAGCTAATGTGTCTGGCAGCAATGGAAGTGTGGAGAAACACAGCCCTCTATGAATATTTGAAGTGTGTAAACACCAAGTGAAGAAGGAATTAGTTAATGCGTGTTAGGCAGAGCTAGCAGTGATAGAAAGAAATCAGAATGAGAAAACCCTTATGGTGAAGTTCATTGAGCTATTGGGTAGTTTCCAAAAGGAAAGGCTAGAAATTACCTTGCTTGGGATGCAATAAAAATACTATAACACAGACTGAAATTCTGGGAACGTTCAAGTTGGTGAGGAAATTTGCTCTGACACCACCGAAGCCAAGATTCCCTCCCCAGATAAACATAAAAGTGAACTGGCAGAAAAATTGACCTATGATTGAGTGTTCACTGTTTTCAAAGCTGTTTTGATAGTTTCCCACCAATGCAATATATAAAGGTGGTGTAGGAGAAAATATCGACATAAAATTCCAAGTATGGTATTGTATATAAACGAGACCAGTGTTTTACAGATTCAAGGCAGTGTGTTATTGTACATAATCACTGCAAGTGAACATCTGCAGAGCATGCAAATAATATATGGAGGCATTTAACACCAGAACCATATAGATTCTTTGGGAATTGACAGAAAACAGTGATTTTTTTTTTCCATCTTTTTTTAGCTTGCAGATCTCTAGTGGCTGAGGACCCCTCTATGGTGAATTAAATGTATGAGATTTTTCTCTTAGTTGATTTTTTTTTTTAAGGGAATTGTGAATGTATTTCATAGAATTACTGAATGGCCTGGGTTGAAAAGAACCACAATGATCATCCAGTTCCAGCCCCCCTGCTATGTGCAGGGTCGCCAACCACCAGCCCAGGCTGCCCAGAGCCACATCCAGCCTGGCCTTGAATGCCTCCAGGGATGGGGCATCCACAGCCTCCTTGGGCAGCCTGTTCCAGTGTGTCACCACCCTCTGTGTATTTAATGGGTTTCCCAAAGAGTAGAATCAGTATGAAAGACTTTTTTTCCTGGGTTATATTCATACACTATCATCTTACAAACATGCGCCATGGATGCATGCACTGGATGTATTTTGATGTGGTTCTTTGTGGGTTTTGAATGTGACTTTTTGTTGTCAGAAAGCCTTGACTTGTATAAAGAGTTCAATATATACTGACTGCAGACTTATGTACTTGCATTTCTCTACTTACTCTGGCTCCAAGCCTCAATGTAGCATTTACCTGCAGCTGAAGATTTTAATCAAAACAGCAGTTAATCTTGGCTGAAGTTTAGTGATCTCAGCTGCTCATCACCAGAAGTTACCACCTTCTGTTGGCATACCTATGTGTGTAATTATTTCTTGATAAAATTGATAGATGAACTGAATAGTCAGAGAGTGATAGTGCTTCTGTTTGTCAGGAGATTGGAGGTTACAAACTTTGGCAGTGGATGGGTTTGGTAACTTCTTTCTCCCTATATGCACTTCTACATCCTATGTAGGCTTCAAGTTGGAGAATGTTTCTCTGCCTTCTGAGAAACTTTTTTTTTCTTTTTTTTTGGGGGCACACTGCCATCTTCAATGAATTTCTTCTCAAGTAAATGAGAGTAATAGGTAACAGATAGGAAGCTGTAATCAAAAGCTCCTGACCTGGAGAGATCAGAGCAGTATGGTCTGCAGCTACTGAGAGGCATCGTGACAGCTGGCAACAGAAATAGAAATTCTGTCCTGGAGGCATTTTTGACATCTTAAAATTTTTGTCACCACCTGGGATGAAAAGCCCTGGTTTGTTTACTTAATTTATGAAATTGGATATTTTTGGTTTAATTGCAACATCAATATTTTAAAAAGTATCTGAAATATTTTCTGAAGCGTGTATTTACATTTGGAGGGGTTTTTTTTGCTAATGTTGAGCGAGTCTCTTTATGCAGTTGATATATTCATGCAGACGCAGTGAAGCTCAGTTCTGTCAGAAAATGGTGATCTGACATAAGGCTCAACTGGTTTTAAAGATTTTATCGAAGAGATATAAAGCTCCTTGCCTGAGACAAGGGACACCAAGCATGGTTACAAAATGACATGCAAATGCCACACTTGACAGCTCAAAATCAGTATATTTTGATTTCCCTTTAATGTTGCATCTATTGTTTTTTCATGTTGTTCTACTGTCTTGGGAATGATATGAGGACGTTCACAGGGAAAAAGTCCTACAAAAATATAAGCTGAATAATCAAGTTCTTAAAAAATTGCTTAAGAAATAGGAGACCAGCTTTTTATAATGATAATGTGTGCAATGTGAGTTCACTGAGGAGAGTGTTAAGTTTGTCTGGAGTCTGTGAGCTTGGGTATGAGTAAATCCTAGATGTTTAGGACACTAGTTATTGAATTTGGTGGTGTTTGCTTGCACATGGTGGTTGTGTGAAGTTATATTTATTGTGGATATTTCTGTCTGAAATCCTAGGGTTTGTAAGGTAGAAGCCCATGTTAATGTAGTGACCCAATCTGATGCTGACAGCAGAGTACTGATAAGCAGGGTGTGAGTGGCAGACTGCTCTAATGTGCCCCAGTGGAGGCATGGAATGGAGGTGAGGTTACCAGGAGAGGTATAAATTCATCTTTTGATGTGAAGTTAAAATTTTAGGGTTGAAGTTCTCTGTTGTAAACATAAAACAAGATGATGGTGGCCCGGGGAAGTGGAGAAAGAGGGATTCTGGTCTGCATGCCTAGGTTGCTTTGTAGCTGGAATACCTGCATGGAGGAATTTCTTGCAGTGAGTATGGTGGTAACTCAGCATTAGAACTGATGGATTTCTTAATAATTATAGCTCAAGATCATAGAATTCCTCAAGTCTTGTCCCAACAATATATTCTCCTCTTTCCAGAGAAAGGTCAGATAGCTTCTTGGCCTTCTCTCCTAGAAATGACCTTCAAATTAAAGCTCTTAAAGCCTTCCACTGTTATCTTTCCAATAATTCAAAATTATGTTACTCTCACAAATTAACTGAATCTCTGCCCCTGTCCTTGCCCTCGGCTCCTGATGGATTTTATCATTTAATGAAGTTTGATTCATTTTCCCCCAAGTTTTATCATTTATTATTAATTTAAAACTTTTTTTTGGGTTCAGAGATTGTGAGGTTGCACAGTAAGGCCATGCTGTATTTATAAAGGTGCCCAAAATTTACAAACAAGAGAATGTGCACATCCCTGTGACACTGAGCTGTTGCATTTAAGGAACTGGGAGACACAAATGGCACTACTAAATCATAGCACTGTGGATTATGAAGACAGGGTATTAACTCTTAGTTGGGAATGGAAAGTGTTTTCCTTTGAACTAATAATTACTGCTGTTTTGGGTTTAACTACAATGCAAACATGAACTGGACTCAGAACCCCATTAAGCGAAGCATTGTGCAAACCCCACAAAGGGAGAAGGAGAAGACTGCTGATGTGTTTTACTCTCAGGAAGTGCTGATGAATTGCAATCATAGAGACTAATTAAAGCATCTGGATGGATAGATAAAATGGACATAAAACAGATTTAATTGACGGAGAGCAGGGGAAGGTTTGACAGTTAATTAATGTTTTTAATCAGCTGTGGATTTACAGGAGGAAAGGGGAAGGAGGAAGCTGATGGGGCCTCAGCCCTTGTTTGGAGCAGCACCTTAGGTATGGGAGTGCCTGGGGGTCATGTGTAGCTGGAGTGTTCAGATAGATACCTATCCTCTCCTTTTCAGCCTCATTGTGGATACTTTTGGCCTCAAAAAATGTTGTTTTATGTACAGACTTTTGTCTACTTTTCATTTGCTGAGCCTTCATACTTCTGTAAGGGATGTATAGATACCTCTAGAGAACTCCCATGTGAAGATATTTACAGTGTACATCAGACAAATACATCAAGGCCCTACAGATTTGCAGGCCACAGGTTGAAAACCTGTCATCTCGCATGTGATGTGGAACTTCTAAAGATGTGTCCCTTGACTGAGATCTGTCAAGGTGAGAAATATAGTAAATAAAAGCATGTGTGGCCTCTAGATTTATAAGGAAGTTATTAATACTTGGTACCACTGTGAATGAGGAGCTCTGTCTTGTCAGTGATCTTGTCACACATGATCTTTTCAGTGTCTGATATGAGCGTAGGGGGAACCATTACAGCCAGCATTAATACAAGAGCACGTAATTCTAGAACTACTCAAGAACTCAAACAGGTCTTAACTTATTACTAACATACGTATACCTGAAACAAACACTTGAGAATATTTCCCATTGCTCATATTCAGAGAAATAGTTTTCAGTGGAAAAAAGTCAGTAGTAATTATGAAGAATAAACATATCAAATAGGAACTGATAGGGCAGTTATGCATGACTTCAAGTTCCAGTCCTGTACTGGCCCTAATTTGCTTTCTTTCATGAGATTCTACGTTAGCTTTGTGCTAGGGGTATGGAGGTGGAAGGATGAGAATGAAAAACAACTTTCCCAAATGCAGGCTGAGAGACAGTGAGATCCCAACAATGGCAACAGGAACGTACCATGTTTTAGAAAATTCTTTCTGTTCCATCCTACTGTAACCTGCTCCTTCAGGGATTCTCTGTGTTTTGTAGATAGTAGAAATGCTTGAGCTGGTACTAATCACATTTTTCTCTGGACTGGAAAATGATGCATGTTTCTGACATAAGCTGTACAGTTTTGGGGATTTGTTGTAATAACTGGACAACAATGCTATACTGTGCAAACATCAGATCAATTGAAAGTCACTAGGGTAAGTCTTAAGTATTCTGTACAGACAGTAAGGGTAAACAGGACCTTAGATGCTTACAGTCTTATCCACAACAGTCTTCTTAAGGAAGAGCTATATGTAGGTGGCATTAAAAAACATAACAACAAAACAAAAAACCAATCTAGACCAATAATCCCATCAGCTGTGCTGCAGATTTCTGCATCTTTACTTAAACTTAATGTTGTGCCTACTTTTACTGAAGCTTCTTTGCATGTTATGGATTGAGTCAGTGATTCCAATGCCTTGCCTTGTGTTATTGGGCACTGCTCAAAGGTGATATAAAAGATCCTGTATGCTCCCTGGCAGCAACTTAGTGTAATGTACAAGACTGTACAGTCAGGAAATAAATGATGCAGGAGCAAAGGCAGCTCAGTGAAAAGTGCAAGACAAAATGAGAGTGGGAGGTTTTTTATCTTAATTCTGCTTGGTAGTTGGTTTTCTATCTACTCAGTTCTATTGGTCTGTAAATTACAACTACTTATCAACCAGAGGTAAAATGCAATATCATTTCAGTCACTTTGAGTTTGACCCAAAGTGTTTATATCATGGGAAAAAAAAAATGAATGATTGCCATTTATTTATTTATTTTTACAAAAATGATAGGCCATTGTGCAAGAGAAATAAGCCTCAGCTGACATTCACAGCTGTTCTTTTATGTGGGAGGCAAGTGAAGTGAAAGCAGAATGGCATGCATGCTGCTGCTGGACACTATTTTGGAATCCACAGTTAATCTGCTCAAGGGGGAAAAACACAGGGAGAATGCACTGCTTAGCAATAAAATACATCAATAGACCCAACATCACCACATCAATGAACAGTGATTAAATTTATAGCTCTGGCTTCACGCTCTCCCTGCTTGCAAGCCCCTGGGATAGCCTCAGATTCCTCTGCTTCCAGTCCAGACTGGTACAGCCTGGGTGCTTCTGTCATCCCAAAAGTAAAATATTGCTTTGTCACAACAGAGCATGTCTCTATGAAATATAGAAACATTCCTAATCTTCTTAGGGAAGGCTCAATTGGGAAGAGTCTCCAATCACTGTGATAATCTAATTACACCTAATAAAAGGATGAAATTGGTTACAATGAATAGATACTATAATCAGTGAAGTCATTGTAGCCTCCAGTACGTAGCTGGGTACTCAAAATCAGGTTACTTAAGGAGGGGAAAAATTAGTCTAACCTGAGACTTCTCAGGGAATTGCATGTGTAAACACTGCAGTTAAAAACCATTTGGACTCCAACAGAAAAATGCAAGAAAAATGAAGGAGATGAGGGTGAATTACCCATAGACTGGGAATGGGATGACAAATCTGCTCTAAGGAGGGAGAGCTCTAGGTCTCCCAGAATAAGAAATCAAGCAGAGGGGGTAGGAAACCAGCACGGCTGAGGAAGGATCTGCTGGTTGTGCTGAGGGAAAAGGAGGAAATGTGCAGGCAGTAGAAGTAGGGATGTGTGACCTGCAAAGAATACAGAAATGCTAGCTGGATGTGCAGGGATGGGATCAGGAAAGTCAATGCACAGAATTTGATGAGGGGTGTGAAAAGACGAGAAGGGTTTCTACAGGTATATTGATCAGAATAGACATTCCAAGGAGAATGTAAACCCTCTGATGAATGAGAACTTGCTTCAACAGACTGGAAGAAGACAACAACTCAACTTTTTTGCCTCAGTCTTCACTGCTAGTCAGGTTTCCCACATCTCTCATGTCCCTGAATGTGAATGATGATCTTCAGGTGAGGACTCAAGGAGCAAAATTCCTCCCAGTGTAGGGGCAGATCAAGCCCAAGACTGCCTCATGAAACTGAATGTGAGCTGACTGATGTAGTTTCCAAGCCAATCTCCATTTTACTTGAAAAGTCATGGCTGTCAGGAAAAGTCCTCGGTGGATGGAACAAGGGTAGCCACTCCTATTCCTATTTTTAAGAAAGAGAGAAAGGAAGACTCAGGAAACTAAAGGCTGGTGAGCCTCACATATGTACCTGGGAAGATTATGGAGCAGGTAATCCTGGAAGAGATGCTGGGTACATGCCAGAGGAAGAGGTGATCTGAGCTAACACACATGGCTTCACTAAGGGCAGATCATGCCTGACCAAGCTGGTGGCCTCCCATGATGGAGTGACCTCATCAGTGGGCAAAGGAAGAACAACTGATATAATCTATGTGGCCTATGCTACATCTTTATCTTTAAATTGGAGAAGGAGGAAGGCCGAACTATTTGGTTCCCTATCTAACCCTAAAAAATTGGTTAGATGGTTTTAGCCAGAAGATTGTGGCCAATGTCCGGACAGAGACCAGTGATGAGTGGCGTCCTGCAGAAGTCTGTCTTGGGGCTGCTTCTCTAGTAACGTTCCTTGGCTGTGGGCAGGGCTGCCACTAACTAAATCAAGCAGCTAACCCTTATTTAGCTGGTCTTGAATGCTTCTGGAAATGGGGCATGCACAGCATCTCTGGGAAACCTGTTCCAGTGCCTCACCACCCTCCGTGTAAAGAATTTCTGAAGCCATTCTTCCTTGTCCTGTTGCTACCAGACGGTGTAAAAAGTTGGTTTCTTTTTCTGCTTATAAGTTTCCTTCAAGTACTGGAAGGCCGCAGTGAGGTCTCCCTGGAGCCTTCTCCACTTCAAGCTAAATAAACCCAGCTACTCCTATTTTCTTCACCCTCTTCTCCAGCCTTCTGAACATCTTTGTGGTTCTCCTCTGGACCCACTCCAACAGACCTATGTGTGTCTTGTGCTGGGGGCCTGAGTCCAGGCCACCACACAGAGAGATGTTCAAGACTAGGTTGAATGGGGCCCTGGGCAGCCTGGTGTCGTTCTGGCTGTAAGCAATTATTTATCCACTGAATAGTGCAGTCCATTTTAGAGATGAAGATGGGGTGCAGGATCACGTAGACAATGTCAGTTACTCCTTCCTTTGTCTGTTGCTGCTGTCACTTCTTCATAGAAGGCCACTACAGTGCTCAGGGACAGTATGCCCTTGTTGAAGCTGTGCTGGCTGTCTCGGGTCACCTGGTCACCTCCTTACCTTGCATATACTTTAACATCAGTGTTTCAGCCTCCTGAGCATCTTTGTGGTGTTCCTCTGGAATCACTCCAACAGGCTCACGTCCTTTTTATGCTGAGGGCACCAGACCTGGTTGCAGTACCCCAGGAGGGGCTTCTCGAGAGCAGAGGAGGGACAGTCACCTCCCTCACCCTGATTGATGTGGTCCAGGATACTGTTCCTCTTCTGGGTTTCAAGGGCACACTTTGGGCTCATGTCAAGCTTTTCATTCACCAGCACTCTCAAGTCCTTTTCTGCTGAGCTGCTTTCAAAGAATTCCCAGTCTGTACACAGTTATCTGGAATTGCCCTGGCCCAAGCACTCTTGCACTTGGCCTTGTTGAATCTTTGTAGGTGGTTCTGGAGGAGTTCTACTCTGTTGGTGTCTACTATTACAACAGCACTTCCTTTGTGGTCTCCAGCTTAGAACTGTTCCGCATGATCTAGGAGTATCAGAAAAGATGGTGGAGGAGTCCCTAAATTTACAAAATTTAAATCTCTAAATCATATTGAAAAATGAGTTCCATATGTTATAGCATAATTCATCAGTCTTTTGATTGAAGATGATAGTGTGCTGTAAATGGATTACATAAACTGATTACAGCTGATTCTATCTAGATAAACTTTTGTTAAGCGCTCGTCACTGTAGGATCTAAGCAAAGAAAGATCTAGTCTAGAAAGTCATGGATTATTTTAAAATTAAATAAAAGTCAAAATAGATGTGAGGCAGTGGCAAATTTTCTGCTTGAAAGAGCAAAGGGCTCCTTATTTTGCTAAATGTTTGTACTGGATTTTCAGCATACAGAGCGATCATAAACAAGAGATACAAGCACAAAACAAAGTAAGAGCATACAACAGAAGGCAAAGCAAATCAGCGCATTACAGGATTTTCTAAAGCACAAATGATTTTCAGTAAAATGCACGTCTCACAGTGAATGAGATAAAGAAACATTTAGCATAAACATGCATAGCTGAAACTGATACCAGAAAGAGATAGTAGAACAGGCTGACTAGATTTTTTTTTTTTCCCCTGGCTTTTTTTTTTTTTCTCCTGGAATTTTTCCAGTTATTTGTTAGTTTGCTGCGTCCAAATTTTGGTTGAGTGGGTTCTATCAAGCTTCTTGATTCTGCTGAGCCAGGATGTAGCTGGCAATCTCCCAGTTGGTCTCAGAGGTCTGTGGGGGAGTGACTGAAGCCCCCTTCCCTCCCTGCCCTGCATGTGCCACTTGAAGTGTGCTCCTTAGCATTGACTGCTTGTCTTACAATACCTGATAGTCATTCACTAGGCTGTGCTTCAGTGAGTCTGCAGACTAACAGGCCTTAGGAAAATGGACTTGAGAGCTGTGTGTTCATCACAGAGTACTGTATGTAAGACAAGCTGTACCCAACCCATGTGACTGTACTACCCCCAGCTGTCCTTCCTGCTCCTTTGCTGGAGATGACTGGAGAGGGGTTGGCAGAATGCGACATACACCTGTGCTCCGCTGGCTGCAGATTTCAGCTGATATATTAGCATGAGCCCACCCTTCATTGGTAGTTTATGCTAATGTGCCGGCCTGAGCTCGAGTATACAAGGTGCAAGCACACATTTCTTCTGCTGTACCTGCTGCTGGGGCAGTAACTTCTGGCAGAAGAACAGGGCAGACAGCTGGGGAGAGGTAACATCCTAAATCACTTCATCTAGGCTCTCTGGAGCTCATCTGTCAAATACCTTTATGTACTCAGAATGGGTGCAAATTCATTCCATTTTGCCTAGACCATCAGTCATGCTGAGGAGGACAGCTTGGGACAAGGACATGACGCTTCAGTGCAGAGTAGGTCTGTTTCCATGTTGTGTGTCTGTTCACGTAGTGTTCTTCCCAATCAAAAGAATGTAGCACATAGGGCTGCTGATTCAGCATCCCTGCTCACCAGGGAGAGGAGGCTGGGATGGAAAGTCAAGCCTTGCCCCATAGGTGTCCCTGCTGCTTTGGTTGCCAGTGTGCTTCCTGCCACAGTTTGCTGTGGTCCTAGGAATGTAGCATTGGGTATTCCTGCTTGGATTTTCTCAAGTAGACTTAGAGACTGTGAGGGAGAGTGCTGGCTACATCTGCCTTTTACCTGTGTAATCCTTAGAAAACACAAAAAATCTAATATGCACTGTAGGAACTTGCTTTTCAGCCTGGTGGCTGAGCTGCCTCTGGATGGCAGGGATCACTATTCCATTACCTTGTGTACCGTAAGTGACTTATGGGAAGTGGAAGTCCTGTGTTCAGACCTGGCTGGTAAGACAGCTTCCATCATCTTCAGTTTTCAGTGTTTTCCTGATGGCATCTCATACCAACTCGTGCTGTAGCTTCCTAGATAGAATGGAGCATGAATTTATCTCTGCAATTTCCATATCATGTTTATTCAGAATAAGTTGTTTTTGCTTCCTTCAGCCCTGCGGGTTTAACCTGTCTTATGAAATTCAAATATCTCCCTCTTGCTTTCTCTCTTGTAATGCATCTTTCTCTTGCTTCTGGCTCTTTGTTGGCTTTATGGGCTGTGCTAAGCTTGCAGGAGGTACCAGGGGGTTGGAAGGGAGACTCTCTGCCCTAGCCAGCCCAGAGCCAGTTCTCACCTCTTCATATGGACCACATCCTGGTGTATTGCACGGGATTTCTGAGTGTGAATGTGACAAAACTGAATGCTTGTTATTATGAAACTTTTTTCCCAATTCTGCTCCAAGGAATAATATATCAGCGGGCCAAAGATCTAATACAAAGCGTATTAAGAAGATATGAATTTCTCCATCAGCTCAGCAATTTTCAGAGTCTTACTAAAGGAAGCTTCCTATTTTAGGGAATATTTTATCTCCCTACTAATGCCTAATGTGTTGAACTGTTATACAGGGCTTTGCTATCAAAAAATAAGATGATAATGACAATTCCTGCCTGTGTATCCAATGATTCTTTGTGCTACTTATAGCTTCTTTCATTCAAGGATCTCAAAGCTCTTTATGCCTTAGCTCTTCAAAGGACCCTATTTGCTTAGGCACCCAAATCCCACTGAATTGAGTGCTTAGCTCATAGAAGATGCTTTAAATTTGTAACATTTTTTTTAAATTCTAATTTTTGCCTATTAACAAATAGGTCAAAATTGCAATATTCCCTTTTGTAATAACACGGGTGCTTAATAACATAAGAGGTAACAAAGTTCCAGAATGCACTCATGCTGATCTGTAAGGGGAAAAATTCTGGATTTGTTTTTTGTTTTTTTTTTTTCCATGCTGCTTTATGATGCATCCCATGTTAGAGCATCCAGCGGAGGTTTAGGTTAGGTATCAGGAAGAACTTCATTGCAGAAAGAGTTGTTAAGCACTGGAATAGGCTCCCTAGAGAGGTGGTTGAGTCACTGTCCCTGAATACACTTAAAAACCATTTGGATGTGGTGCCCGGGGACATGATATATCCAGAGGGTTGTAAGAGTTAGGGTAATATGGTTAGGTTGTGGTTGGACTTGGTGATCTTTAAGGACTTTTCCAACCTGAGCAATTCTGTGATTCTATGAAGCATCCAGTGGGAAGCAAGGCAGTAGATACACACACACACAACAGCTTGTCCATCATCTCCCAAGCTCTTGTGCATCATGGGAGAAGAAGGCCAGCCAAGAAGGGTGGTCCAGGAGGAAGAATAGTAGCCTCAAGTCCTCAGAAAGGCAAAATGTTCACATTTAATTAGGTTGTGATTAAATTTTTTGCCTTATTTCTTAAATAGCCTTTCTCTTCCCTTTTGGCTTTTCTTTTCCTTGGAAATATCAGTTTCCACTCCTGCTGTGAGCGGGAAGAACACGTGCTCATAGTAGCAGATGTGCCATCTCTTGCTCAACTTCTACTGTAGACAGTGGTGTGGTTTAAACATGTAGTGTGTGCAGGTGTTCTAAAAAGCAATATGATTAAGAAAATTGAGAGATGCCTTAATAAAATCAAGCGTTTTTGTCCTGTTTTCCCTGTGGAGAGTCATTGGAATAAGGCAAAGAGAGCTGAATGTAGCTGCAAGTAGTTCAAGTCCATTGTGCAACTATAAAGAGCTGGAATATTCCAAGCTTGGGTGAGGAGTCTTGCTGCTCTATTTACAGTCATACACTGCACATACATCCTCATTTACACAAACAGCATGCTGAAGGCAGTCTTTCCCTGTGCTGCACAGGGTCTGACCTTGCCAGCTGCTGAGGTCAGGCAGCTGCTCTGGAAGGTATTTAGCAGCCTGCAAGGTTAAGTTTGACAATTCCACCTTGTGCCCTGCTCTGAGTGCTCCTGCGTACAGCACTTACCTGCCTCTGCAGATAATCCTCATCTTCCCTGATTGGGAGATTTAAGTGTGGTTTTTTTTGTGTGTGTTTTTTTTTTTTTTTAACCTGAAAAAGCCTGAAGGTTAATGCAGTAACAAAGCAGTATGCTTATTATTTGGAGTAGATAACAAATAGTTCCCTGCCTGCTGGTGCAGAGCCCTAAAACTCTTCAGTGAAGGGGAAGTGATAAAAAAGGTATTGTGTAGGAAAGCAGTTTGAGCAGTAGAGGTCTGAGTGGTTCACCTTAACTGGGATTTCTAAGTTTTCACCTTTTTTTTTTTTTTTTTAATATCCCAGTTTCTTAAATAAACAAGGGACAGGCACTTGTGGTATCAGCCTGTATGTCAACCTGTCAGTCCTGCTCTTCTCAGGAATTAGTTAGCTGGTTTCAGTTAAACATTGTAAAAGAAGAGAGAATTAAAATAATAATAATAATAATAACAATAATAATAACAATAAAAATTCCTCGAAGGACACAGCCTTAAGTGGACTGAAAAGACTGGTAGGAAAGACTGAAAGCTGAAGGGTAACTTGTCCAGTGTGGCCTATCAGCATGTGCATAGCAAGCACAGTGTGTGCTATCTCTTGCTCACAGAATCACAAAATTGTAGGGGATGAAAGGGACTTCTAGAGATTGAGTCCAACTTCCTGCTTAAGCAGATTCACTACAGTAGGTCACACAGGAAGGTGTTCTGACATGTCTCGCTTATCTCAAAAAAAGACTACTCTACAACTGTCTGGGCAGTGTGTTCCAGTGCTTCCATCATTCTCACGGGAACGATGTTCTTATGTTTGCACGGAGCTTTGTGTTGCAGTTTGTGCCTGTTGCCACTTGTTCTATTGCTGTATGTCACTGAAAAGTCTGCCCCCATCAACTTGATTACTGCACTTCAGATATTTATAAACAATGTCGAGATCCTCTCAGCCTTCTCCAGGCTGAACGGTCCCAGGTGTCTCAGTCTTTCCTCTGAATAATCTTTGTTGCCTTTTGTTAGATGCTCTCTAGGATTTCCTTGTCTTTTTGAACTGGGAGCCCAGAACTGGACACAATATTCCAGATGCAGCCTCACCAGGTCAGAGTAGAAGGGAAGAGTCACCTGCCCCAACCTCTTGGCCGCACTCTTTTTAATGCCCCCAGGATAATGCTGGCCTTCTTGGCCACAAGGGCACACTGCTGGCTCATGGCCAACCTGTTGTCCATCAGAACACCCAGGTCCTTTTCTACATATTCCCTCTCCAGCAGGTCAGCCCCTAACCTGTACTTTGTGTGGTTGTTTCTCCCCAGGTGCAAAGACTCCACACTTGCTCTTTTTGAACCTCATTAGATTTCTCTCAGCCCACCTAACTCTCCAGTCTGTCCAGGTCTCACTGAATGGTAGCACAGCCTACTACTCTTCCCAGCTTTGTATCATCAGCAAACTTGCTGAAGGCGGACCCTATTCCTTCATCCAGGTTGTTGATGATGATGTTGAACAAGACCAGACTCACTACCAACACCCGGGGAACAGAATTGTTCCAGGCCTCCAGCTATCGCCTGTACTGTTGATCACAACCCTCCAAGCTCTACCAGTCGGCCTGCTCTCAATCAACCTCACTGTTGACTTATGTATCCCACACTTCTTAAGCTTTCTTTGTAGGTATGCTGTGGGAGGCAGGGTCAAACACTTTGCTGAAGTCAAGGTATGCAACATCTACTGCACTTCCCCAGATCTACGCAGCTGGAGATGATGTGGTCTCCTGCAATCTGTTCCCGATTTCATACTCTTAGGGAAGAACCAGTCTTGAGCATGGAAAAAATGATGTTTAAGCTCTCTTGGGCCCCCTTCCAATATTCTATCCTGTGGGATACCTTCAAGTATGTCCTTGAAGAGGTCTAAGTTAGCTCTGCCGAAGTTCAGGCTAGCAATTCTACTTATTGCTTTGCTTCTTCCACAGAAAAGCTTTAATTCCACCATCTCACTAACACACGTCCCAAGCTATCTCCAACCTTCTCATCCTCAGTCAGCCCTTCCTTGTTACTAAGAACAAGGTTCAGCTGCCTACCTCTCCTCTTTGGCTCTTTCACTACCTGTGTCAGAAAATTGTTTTCAGTGCATTCCGTGAATCTCCTGGACCACGTGTGCTGGGCCCTGTTGCTCGTACAACAAATGTTAGGATGATTGAAGTCCTCCATAAGAACCAGTGCTTGGGATCACAAAACTATTTCCAGCTGTCTGTAAAATCAGCTCATCAGCTTATTCCTCGTGATCAGGCCTGATCGTGGCCTGTAGTACACACCCCAAACCGTGTTACCCATATTAGCTTGCCCCTTCTCAACCACAAGCTCTCCATCGTTCATCCCTAGGTGGAGCTGTATACATTCTAGTTACACTCTCACACAATGAACAATTCCACCACTTTGCCTCACAAGCCTTTCCTAAAAAGAAAATAGCTATCCATGACAGAGTTCCAGTCATGTGAGCTATCCTACCATGTCTCTACGATCACAATGAGATCATGGTCCTCTGACCTCACACAGATCTCTAGTTCTGACTGTTTATTTCCCATGCCATGTGCATTGGTATTCAGGCACTTCAGGAAAGCACAGGGTGCAGATCTCCCTAGAGAGCTGCAAGATTTCCTTCTTCGCCTGTCTGTTCTGAAGAGCTTATAGCCATCTATGATAGCATGCCAGTTATGAGGGAGATCTCATCACCTTTCAGTAATAGTAACTAATACATTGTTTGCTTGCTGCGCAATGGGTTCCAGCTCCTCTTCTTTGTTGCCTATGCTGTATACATTAGTGTAGATGCCTTCAGCTGGGCTATTGGTCTCAGTTTTGACCCTGGCATGCTGCCTCAGGGCTCATCTCAAGGAATCCTGGCTTTATCCCCTTTGTCCTTTGTACTCAGCTTAAAGCCCTCTCAATGAATCCTGCTAGCTCTTGCAGTAGTATCCTTTCACCCCTTTGAAATGAGTGGGACCCACTTGTAGTCATTAGGCCAGATGCTAAGTAAACTGTGCCGTGGTCAAAAAAGTCAAAATTTTTGTGGTGGCACCAGCCTGATGGCAGTGTTTATCAGATGGCTTTTCCTGGTCTTTTCAGCTTTGGTGAGGTGACTATGGGGATGATGCATGTGTTTGTGCAGGGAGGCAGAGAAGTTTCTGTTCAGGATCCAGTGATACTCTGGGGACTAAATAGACTTTGACAGAATCAGATATATTCATTTTCATGAGTTATACAGCTTCTCTCAACTGATGGAGAGAACATGCAGCCCAGAAGAAAATTTGGATGGTTCTTAGTAGCAGCTCCAGATGTTCTACACAACAGTTTCGGTGTTAGGCTGTGGGGTTGTTTGAGATGTCTCCTCCAGCAACTTTAGATTTTGTCAAGTTTTAGGTTTTGGTAGAGGTTATCAAATTTGATCAGTTCATTAGACCCCTCTGCCTGATAACTTACTGTCACCACAAGTGGTACTTTCAATTGGCTTATCAAATGGTTCTTGACACACTTGCAACTTTCACGTTTTAAATTATTCCCTAATCTTGGAAGGTTAATTAAAGTTTGAATGTTATCACTGTAGACAACTAGGTTTAATTTGTGCTAACTGCTATAGGGAGACAGCTTGGGTAAAGTACACCCACAGGAGAGATGAGAGAATATCTGGAAAAGCCCTATG
The DNA here is from genome assembly GCA_035772895.1 of Perdix hodgsoniae. Lineage (NCBI taxonomy): Eukaryota > Metazoa > Chordata > Aves > Galliformes > Phasianidae > Perdix > Perdix hodgsoniae. Next base: position 2,698,144 of record JAPSGF010000016.1, read on the forward strand.
GTAGGGACTGTGTGGAATCTGAGACACAAATGTATAAGAAATGAGAATGGTTTTGTTCTGCTGCTTGCAAACATCTTGTTAACTTTAGTGTTGAGGGGTAATATGCATTCACACCACTGGTATGTGCCTGCAACCTTAAATTCACCTTAGCAACGTTCATCTGTGCTCACGTGCATTAGTTATTTATTACTTCTAGAGCACTGTGGATGCCCAGGGGATTTCAGTAGCATAGGGATATGATTACACTCAATAATAAAATAATATGCAGTAATAAATCTGTCATTTAGGCTAGGAAATATTGACTGTTTATAAAATTACCTGTAGTACCGACTAAATTATTTTAGTAGTATTAAAATTTCCAATTGCCAGTTTCATAGAAATGCAAATCCTTTTTCTGCAGTACAGGAGGTCATGGATGGATGGAATAAAGGAAAAGGACTGGTAGTTGACTGCAAAGCAATGCCTGAAACTTTCACAGGGGATCAGAAGAGTGCCAGTGGCTATGTAGCAGAAATAAAACATTAGCCCTGGTAGAGAAAGTAATCATGACACTGATTTCTTCTTTTTAGCTTACAAGTAAAGGCAACACTGGGCAAACTCCTGCCTGGTATCCTTGCAGAAGGAGCATTCTTACTCCTAAAGGAGCTGGAGGTCTGTGGAGGTTTTGGTGGCAGCATGGTTTCTACCTGGACTTGTGCAAAGGATTTGACACTGATTCACACAACATCCTGGTTGCCAAATTGGAGAAAAAATGGATTTGAAGGACGGGCCTTTTCCTTGAACTGACTGGATAGTTGCACTCAGAGTTGCAATGAGTGTCTCAGTATCCAAGGGAAGACTGGCGGTGAGTGATGTTCCTCAGGGATCAGTGCTGGGACCAGAGCTATTTAACATCTTTGTAAGTGGATATAGACAGTGGGTTTGAGTGCACTCTCAGCAAGTTTGCAGATGACATTAAGCTGGGCAGTGCTGTCGACACACTAGAGGGAAGTTATGCTATCCAGAGGGACCTACAAGGCTTAGGAGGTGGGCTTATGCCAACCTCATGAAGTTCAAGAAAGGCAGGTGCAAGATCCTGCACCTGCACTGGGACAATCCCAAGCACAGTTACACATTGGGCAGACAATGACTTGAGAGCAGCCCTGTAAAGAAGGATTTGGGGGTGTTGGTTGATGCAAGGCTCAATGTGAGCTGGCAATGTGTGCTTGCAGCCCAGAAGGCCAACTGTATCCTGGACTTCACGAAGAGAAGTATGACCAGCAGATTGAGGGAGGGAGGTGATTCTGCCTTTCTACTCTGCTCTTGCAAGACCCCACCTGGAGTGCTGTGTTCAGTTCTGGGGGCTCCAACACAAGAAGGACATTGAACTGTTGGAGTGGGTCCAGAGGAGGGCCACAAAATTATCAGAAGGCTCGAGCATCTTCTCTAGCAGGACAGGCTGAAACAGTTAGGGCTCTTCAGCCTTGAGAAGAGAAAGGTCCAGGGAGACCTTATAGCAGCCTTCCAGTACCTGAAGGGGGCCTATAGGAAAGCTGGGGAGAGACTTCTTGAAAGGGTATGCATCAACAGGATGAGGGGAAGTGGCTTTAAACTGGAAGAGGGTGGATTTAGTCTAGATATTAGGAAGAAACTCTTTGTAGTGAGGGTGGTGAAGACACTCAAACAGGTTGCCCAGCGAGGTTGTGGATGCCTCCTCCCTGGAGGGGTTCAAAGCCAGGTTGGATGAGGCTTTGAGCAACCTGGTCTAGAGAGAGGTGTCCCTGCCTATAGCAGGGGGTTGGAACTTGATGATCTTAAAGGTCCCTTCCAACCCAAACAATTCTATGATTCTGTACGTACTTCTAGGTCTTCTCTGATCTCCACAGATTTCCTTCACTGACTTTATTGTTAGTGTGGGAATGGAGAATATAAAGCTTTGGAGGCTCTAGTAGAATAGAGCCAAGACCTGCAAGGAGAGAATACAGGAGAGTAAAGTAAATGAGTGAACCAGAGCAGCAGTATGGGAACAGATATGAAATAAAGTGGTTGAGAAGTGGGTAAGAGAAAAGGGTATTGAAGATTCTTGTAGGACTGCATGCTGTTTTCTCATGGTTCTTGAGGCTGGAGGTGCCAGAGAAGGGACAGAAATGTGGAAGCCCTACTGACCTTCCGACTGACAACAGTGGTTAGGTGACAAATGGTGGAAAATAATCTGGCTTGAAAATAAGTGGAGGAGGACACTAGTGATTTCTTGATGGGACAGCTATAGGAGAAGCTAAGCTACAGGTAGTCATAAAGCATATATCTTGCTGTCAAAACTTAAGAGGAGTGCTCAAAAGGTGAGAAGGAGGTTTGGTCTTAATACATCTATGGCTCTGTTCAGAACTAAGAAAAATGGAATGCAAGCTAAAAGGAAAGTGAGATTCAAGGTTGTGGAGAGAACTGGCAAAACTATCTTCTCAGTGTCTCAATGCAAGAATCTGGGAAACAGTGAAGTAGGAGTAGTGAGATGCTCTCATGCATGAAAACAATGATAATTTAGTTGGCATTACAGAAAATTGATGGAATAACACGTGTGACTAGAATACCAATAAAGGAAAATATCATCAAATGTATGTGTGGGGGAGGGTGAACTAAGGCAGAAGAAAATTGTTGTATAATGATGGATCAAAAAGGTGATGCAAATTTTTTTTGAGACAGATTTATCTCTGGTGTAGAACTTCTGACCTAAGATCCTTATATGAATCAGACCCATTATATTTCAAGAGGAAAAAGCTATGTCTTAAAGAGAAAAATTTATCATTTTGGGGAACAAAAAACCAAAAACTCCTTAGAAACCTTTCCTTTTTAAGTGATCCTGTAAACATGATCTTGGAGTTACAGCATGACGAACAGGGGCCAGTATAGTTTTAGCAGAAAAAAGGGCAAAAATTTGTTATATTCCTTGAAGCAGTGAGCTGGAGCTCAACCAAGCTGGACAGGACAAACTTCAGCTCTTCCTACACATACTGATCTGGGAGATAAGTATCAAGATGCTTGCTTGTCTCTTTGTCTGCCTCCAACTGACTATATGAGCCTAGTCCAATCACTGCAGCTGTTCTTGTTAACTGGATGTTTCAAATAATGCTCATCAGCTTTGAGGGCTGTGAGGATTCATTAGCAAATGTTTTGAAAGTGCTTTGAGATTCTGCAGTGATCATTCTAAGATGGGCATATTGGAACTTAGCCTATTTGAGGAGATCAAGTTATGTATTATGGGATTAATTTCTGTGTCCAGAGAGCTTGGACTCCACTGAAGGATTTAGGACCAAACAATGCTACCAATCTTAATACAGAATGGTCTGTGCACCAAGTAGATGCAAAACAATGGGTTCTTTCAAACATTAGAGTTTGCAAACATTTGACAGATAGTCTTGTCTTTTTTTTGGTTAATATTTTGAACTCCAGAATTGTAACCGTAACTATATTTTAAAGGGAAGGCACTAGTTACTATGAATGCAGAGATTTCATTATGTGAACCAGATCCAGTGTTGATCTATTACATTTGCATCCAGCTTGAACAACAGTAGTTGAACAGCTAGTATTTGTTAAAACAACAACAAAAAAAAGGGTTTACTCAGGCAGGGAGGGAGATGCTCAGATTTCAGAAAGCTGTACAGTGGAGAGGAATAGCTACCACCCACTTCTCCCTTGGTCCCACTAGCTTGAAGTCAGGATATCAAGTAGTCTATAACATAAGCTGAAGGGAAGTCAAAATAATTGACTTAATGGACTGAAAAAATAACTGTTCTTGAAGGTCTCTTATGATAAATAGACGGGGTAAAAATTGTCATCAGAAATTTAGAGAGGACTGCTGCTTGTGTAGATTTTCTTTTTCTTGGTCTGATCTTTCAGCCTTTAAGGGCTTAAAAAAAGGCTAGAAATATTCCTCCATCTAACTCACTTCTATCAGAGCATCATTGCAGTAAGACTGGTTTAGTAAGACCCGAATAAAGCACAGAGCTTTTATTTTCATTAGTACCCCGAGAGCCAAAAATTACTGTAGAGGTGCAAAAGCACAGAAATGAAAGGCACTCAACTTCACTGATGGGTCTCAACCTATGTTTCAACTGCTGGTCAAAGTAAACCTCTTTAGACATACTCACCTACTGAATTTAGTTTGGATTTATTGAGAAATAAATTGCTATTTTTGGAACAATGGTATTATATATTATGGCTTACTCACACTGGAGTATGTTGAAATTAAATGAGGCAAGGAAAGAGTCCATGTCATGAATATCAGTTGCTTCTTCAGAGAAACAATGAAGTTTTGGTACTAAAATGTGGTAAAAATAAATAAGGAGGTTTTATGAAGTGGTCACACGTACTGTTTAAAAAAATGTTCAGAACTCTAAAAAGCCAGATCACACCATTAGTCAGGAAATGGAAAAGCTTTCAAGTATGTAGGAAGCACAGCAAGTTTTTGTCTTTTACTGAAACATTTATGTTGGTGAGGGAAAGCACTGCTTGCAAAGAAATACTTCAGACTTTTCTTCTTTTTGCAATTCTTTTGCAAGTGATAGAAGTAAAACTAAAGTCATGGGCCTCTGAGCTGGTGGTCAATTGGGGGAAGAAAAGATTGAAGAAGTGCAGCTTCTGTGGTGAGCTGAAAGTAGGGATTGAAACATACTAATTAGGCAAACACCGTCCATGTAACCCAAGTGTCCATTTTTCAAGAGCACATGAGTGTTCTAGGTATATTGCCATACCCAAATGAATATCACATCTCAATCTACTTCATGATGTCCATCCCACCTGCATAGTATACTGTGTATCTGGAAACATTTCTGCCTGAACTTCAAGTTTCATTTGGAGTGGAGTTAGTTCGTTATGGAGTGGAGGCCATCTCCGTAACTTGAAATGGGTTGTCAGATGTGGTGGTTTCTATCTACTCTTGCTGGTGATAAGTAATTCCTCTTGCCTTGGTAGTTCTTCACTTTTTATTGCTAGGGAATCAAGCCCATAGAATTGTCTGACATAACTCTACTAAGGATGCTAAAACTCTGCAAACCAATTACAGAGTGGATAGAAGGGAATGCAAAGCTGTCCTTTAATATGAGCTGAAGATGGGGCATAGAGAGAATGGGAAAGTATGAAGTCTCGTAAGCCCAAAGGCTAACAATATCAAGACAACTTAAAATACAAGGTAGATTAAAAAATCTATTTGGCTGAAGAGAGGATGAATAAAGGAATTGTATAGAAAATGAACAAGCAGGGAGATGGAACTGAACTGATAGCCACAAGTGCACACCTCTAAACAGGGAGGAGAGGAAAAAATCGAATCACATTTGCTTGGGGGGTGAGGGGATGCAGGGTGAAGAAACAAGAAAGGCCTTATCAAAATTATCAAAACATCTGGAGAGTAACTCTGAGTTTTCAAATAAGTGAAACAGGGGAAGATGGAAGAGTGATGGATATTCCTAAATGCTTTTTTTGCTCAATTTTCTTTTCTCCAAGTCACATAATTAATCCTCTAGCAGAGTTATATTTCAGTATGAGGGACTGTATACACACTCCTCAGTCCCTCATACCATGAACACCACTGGAGAGCACTTTATAAGATGGCATCTCCCATGAAAATGCTCTATCCAAGTCATAAGGAACGTTGGTTTGTGGAAGGGTAGCTGGCAGAAGGGAAAATGTCCATAAGGATGAAGCTGACATCTACAAGTAACCCTTGTGCCACCCCTGTGGTTTCTGTCATTCCCCTGGGACCTAAGCAGACCTTAAAGGATCTGTAGGGCTTTTGGGCGTACTCCTTTATTCTGTAAGCAAAAAGAAGGCAAGAGGGATAGGCACTGTCTCTCTCAATTAGGAATAAAGAGAACTCCAGTTTGGAGCATTTTCTTCTGTGCTTGTCCCCTCCTTTCTTTCTTTTTTTTTTTTTCCAAACAGAAACAGCAATGAGCTTTTAATTCCCCTTGCTGAACAAGTGTCTTAAGAATATCTGTCCAAATTTCATTGTTGACCTCAGTGGGACAATTCGGTTGAGCCTGGTGGCATTACCTCGCTGAATCAGAGTCTTAGCTAGGTGATAAAAGTGAGTGCAGGAGATCTGTTGTGCTTCGATTTCAGAGAGGCAGCTGAGATAATGCTTTGTAATAGAAAGAAACGAGATGAATTCCTAGCTGATAAAACATGTCATCAGAGGGATTAGGCATGGCTTGACAGATGAGAAACAGAACGAAATTAATGGGTTAAAGAAGAATAAGAGATTTTTACAAATGGATCAGAAGAAAAAGGGTAGCAGTAGGGAGAAAGTAGGTCTGTTAGAGAATGAGGATGGCTTAAAAATATCTGAGGCTGTGAATTTGTTTCCACCTTCCACAAAAACATCATTAGTACGATAGAAAAAAAAAAAAAAGAAAAAAGTTTTAAAATTAAAAAAGGCAAGCAGTAAAGTAGCTTACAAAGAGCCAGGAAGCTTGCAAAACACGTGTATGGGAGCTGCTGAATCACAGCCTGAACCTTTGATTAGTTATCTGAGGCAAGCAGTATGTCAGCCCTGGGAGCACAGGTGAAAGCAATTCACCTGTGCTGCAGGAAGGAGTGGAGCCAGGCTGCACCTTTCCTAGACCCATTTAAGTGCTGACTGCCAGGGAGGAAGGATCTCTTCTGAGAGATCCACTCCTTTGGAGCCCTTTACTGTGAGCCCTCTGCATGGGTAAGCGTTCCACCTATTTTCTCTTTGTTCCCCTTGTGCCTAACTCTTTATTGGTTTATTTTTGATTATACATCTATTTGACTGTACTTTTCAATTATATTATTTTTCCCTTGATTGTACAACATGTTATATGTCAGTTCTGGACAAGTTGCTTTGGCCTTTCAGGACCCTTTCAGATCTTTCTCTGGCCCAGCTCCAATCGTAAAGATGTCTCTGTAAGAAAGGCTCATAACAGAACTGGTGGGTGATCACAGGAGATGGTCCATTTTTGCAGGAATCGTGGATCCTAAGTGATTTGAGAAGAGGAAGGAGTAGATGGGAGCAGTGGTAGAATGGTTTTGGCTACAATGATAGCAAAATGCCTTTGGGATGAACAGTGAGGTGAGTGTTGTATTATAGAGCAAAGTTAATCAGCAAATTCATTCAAGATTAGTGGGACTGATCAGCTGACTGACACACGGGTGCCCATGTGTGTGCTAGGATACATAAAGCAAGTTTTGTTTTGTTTTGGTTTTTTACTTTGCTGCAATACTGGCAATTATGTCTGAAAAAGGAGGGAGATTTGAGAAGGTATGGAAAGCCTTAAAATAAGTGGGTGATGTTAAGAAAAGTGACTGTCAGTAAACATTTTTTTCCATCTAATTTCCATCCTCAGCAAAATGACAGAATATTTGGAAAATCACCAAAAAGCTCATAGATAATGGAACTGTAAGCAATAGGCAGTCCGACTTTACAGAAAAACACCATGATAGGAGAATGCAAGTGCTTTTTGTCTTGGAAGAATGAAAATTTGGAAGACAAAGGGCAGATAGGATGTATGTGGGCTCTAGCAAAATATTTGATAGCTTTATATTCCGTGTTACCTCAAGTGAATTTAGGGAACTGTATTGGAAAGGAAAGCAAAAGCAGTCTTTGGGGGCTTGAAACAAAGCCTTTTTTTAAAGTGACAGCTCACAGAGCTTCATAGGAGCTATCCTTTTCCTAGCCTGTCAATAGCTTCAGGGAATTCTCATCTGTCTGCCCAGCGTAAAAAGGGAAAACTTGGAGCTCAAGTCCTCAGATTTCCAACTGCTAACTGAAAATTTTCTTCCTCTTTTGTTTTCCTGAAAAAGTGTCACCAGAAGATCACTGAAGTTGTCTTGAAGTCTATCTTTCCTGATGTTCCAATGCGGCTTTTACTGTGCTTCTCTAGAGTAGGCTCAGGTAGCAAGTGCTCTATGCTTTAGAGGCTGAGCCTATGTAGGAATTTTGGGTGTGCCTGTGAGTTTTGAAAATGTTTTGACTTTATTTTGTAATCTGGATGTGTAACCTCACACATTCAATGTAAACACGGTTGGCTGAGGCCACGATCCTTGGTTGGTTTGCAGAAAGTGCATCTGGCATTGAGGTTGGGATGGGAGAACTGTTGAACACTGCAAACTAAAAATAGTTATCTCCTTTCTCTCTGCCTGCCTGGTCAGGAATATTTTTCAGTTGAACTTGTCTTAATAAATACTGCACTATTATACAAAAATTCTATCCATCATCTTAAAATGTTTCTTTTTGCCTTTCTGCTCCCCCCCCCCCCCCCCCCCCCTTCCCAACACATGTTCCTCTGTATTTCTGATTGCCTTTCCCCCCCCCCCCCCCCCCCCCCCCCCCCCCCCCCC